>CM061538.1:101444330-102044330 GCA_030864215.1 Capsicum pubescens | reverse complement strand
TTCTAAGCCACTTGGTTTTAAGAATTTTAAAAATATGAAATTTATAATCTTGAAAATAAATAGAGTTTTAAGTTATGTACCCAATCTAGTCATTAAAATGATATCTTTTAAATTATCTACATTGTCAAGTCACTCGAATGATATGACCTATACACCACTTCTTTTTTTTGGACATTTAAACATATTCTTCTCAAAACGTGAGATAAGAGACTTGTAATCTTGAAAATGAGACATGTTACCTGCTAAAACAAGTTAAAGTTGTTTGATGATATTAAATTGTGTACTATATAACTTAAACTCACAAACATACCTTTCTTTAACGCAAATAAAGCACCTATATTCATGAACAACAATCTCTATCTAAAATGATAAACTCAGCGAAAATATTTTTTAATCTAAGGTATTGACCTAACATTAAATAATAAGAAACGAGCTATTTCTAATTCTACGTGTTATACTCGCTGCATATATTTCTTGTGTAAGCATTCAAATTAGTATATGTGGCGTGCTTCGTAGAATGTTTGCATAATAATGTTGCTTCGTAATATTCACGAATGGGTACTTATATTATCATTGCCGTCTTTAGTGTTATTATTTGGCCTTTCTTTGTATGCCCTACCCAAGTTGACTTGAGTTTTTGGTTATCATGTCTTATTATGTTACTCAAACTTCAAAAAACCCAACCCTCTAACACGTCATGGCAACTAAGTGACCAATGATTAAAGTTTTCAAGTGGTAGGGAATATGAAATCAATGACAGTTGATCATACCATAATATTTTCTCTCTCATAATTCCTTAATCTGCATAATTTTTCTCTTTTCCCCTCAACCTGCATGCCCTAATTATAGTTATCAGTTACATCTACGTTTCTAGAATCTTTAATGGGTAACGTGTATATTAGGTAGAATGATAAGAATAGTACTGTTAATTTTAGTTTGGCTTGCAAAATTGTCTCCTATAAGGCGATAACTATACATCCTATATGGTGTTATTCACATATAGTAAACTTAAGTATTAACAAGAAGGAGTACTAGTACACCCTATTCAATATATTATTCTTGTACACCATATTAATGATACTTAAGTGTGTGGCTATTTCATCTAAAAGTTTAAACTGATAGAGAGCATAGAAAAAGACATCTTTTTCCCTCTGAACTTGTCCTACAACTCACTTTAGCACTTAAACTTAATTTCCGTTTATTTACCCCCCTTAACATTTTTAAAGTGTATTTGTTTCACCCCTAATGCTGACTTGACATTTTTTTTAAAAAAGGGCACATTTATTTGTTAAAAATATTAATTTCAGTAATATTATATTTAAAATATAATATTTTTTTTTAAAAAAAAAAATATGAACACTTTTTTCTTCTTTCTTCTTCAAATCATCATCAACAACAACACTCAACTTCCTCCATTAACAACCTCAAATTTTTTTCACTTTCCTCCATTAACACCACCACCCAAGAACAACACTTTCCTTTAATTTTTTTTTCACTTTGCTCCATTAACACCACCCAAGAACAAACTTGAAAACACTATTAAAAAATTTTCTCCATTGAACACCATCTCAACCTTCAATCCAACTCCCTCAAAATTTAGATAAAAATTAAATTAAATTGATGATTTTGTCTTTGAATCACTTATCATCAATGAGCTTTCTTTTGATTTTTACTTTTAATTTTTTTTTTTCATAAGACAATTTGAAAAAATTAATTTTAACTTGATGAAAGTATTTTTGTGTCTGAATAAGAAAGAAGAGGGTGGGGGGTGGGGGGCTGGAAGGGAGAAAGAACGGGGGGCGGGGGGGCTGGAAGGGGAGAAATAGTGGAGGGTGGGGGTAGGGGTGGGGCTGAAAGGGGAGAAAGAATGGCGGGTGGGGAAGGGTGACTGGAAGGGGAGAAAGAACGTGGGATGGGAGGGGGGCTGAAAGGGAAGAAAGAGCGGGGGGGGGGGGGGGGAGGGGGGCTGGAATGGAGAAAGAGATGGGGGTGGGGGATTTTTTATTTAATTTATACATATAAAATATATTATATATATATATATATATTTAAAATATATATATATATATATATATATATATATATATTATAAATATAAAAATAGTACATGTATATTTTCCATTTTAAAAATAAAAATACATAAAAATAATTATATAAAATATATATTATTTAAATGAAAATGGAGTGGGGGTATTTTTTATTATATATATATATATATATATATATATATATATATATATATATAAATAGTAAATATATATTTTTTGCTTTTTAAAACAAAAATACATAAAAATAGTATGTGTGTGGGATTATTTTTTTTAAAAAAATCTTAATTTCTTACGTGGCAATGACCTGAAACTGATGTGACACAGATTTGACACTGACATGGCGCGTGTGTAACCCACTCTCCGTTGTGAGAGTGGTATTCAGTTTTGAGGGGTGAAACAAATACACTTTAAAAATGTTAAGGGGGTAAATAAACGAAAGTTAAGTTTAAGTGCTAAAGTGAGTTGGGAGGACAAGTTCAGGGGGAAAAGATGTCTTTTCTCGAGAGCATATTACTTAATTATATTAGGGAAAAGGCATCATTTCCACCCCAAACTATACCCGAAAAGTCGAAGCTACACCTAAACTATACTAGTGACCTATTACACACCTAAACTATTAAAAAGTGAAACTATTCACACCCTGTCAGGCTACCACCACTTGCATGTGGTGCAGTGTTTTACACGCACTGCCACGTCAGCACCACGTCAGTAAAAAGTATCACTTTTTTATAGTTAAGGTGTGTAATAGGTCACTTATATAGTTTAGGTGTGGATTCGACTTTTCGACTATAGTTTGGGGGTGGAAACGATGCCTTTTTCCTTAATGTTTTTAGCCGTTTACTTTTATTATTTAATAGGTTGGACGCGCCTAAAATAAGTATAACACACGCGCCTTAGAATGGGGGTCGCGGGGAGGTAATAATATCACTTTTATATAGTTAAGGTGTGTAATAGGTCACTTACATAATTTAGGTGTGACTTAGACTTTTCTTGTATAGTATGGGGTGGAAATGATGCCTTTTCCCATTATATTGTGAACATGTCTTCTCATGTGCTATCATGATTCTTTTTCTCATGAGTCAAACACATTGAAATTCTTATTGATTAAGGGTGGTGATGAGATCAAATCCAATGATATTTGGATGCACTCATCTCATCTAAATGTTTAAGTTATTAGACAATACAGTATTACTTAATTATATTTTTATCAGATTGATATGAACATATCATGAAATACACCTACAATAACTTATACTCTTTTCTATTTATACTTAAGTCTAAACATGAAAGAATTGAAGGGTTTTAGATTTTTCAAATAGAAAGACAAATTTCCAAATAAGCTTTACTATTTTTTTCACCCTTTTACTGTCTAATTTGCGCTTTATAATGATATTCGTTGAGCCAAATGAGGAATAGTGCATTGACTTTTAACAAGGGAAAAAAGAGAGCGAACATGCTCAACTTGTATGTATCATGTTTGGGCGGTTTTGGACGTTGATATATATTTCACTTTTGTAAAAATATAATGAATATATTATTATTGTTAAACTTTTTAGATAGAATAAACACTGTGATATACGAATTTAGTATATTACGAGTAAATTAATGACTTAGATTCAAATGAAATACCAGAATAACTTCTTGTGGCAATTTATGCCCACTTCACCCATGAAATTATTAATACCGGCCTCATATCATATTGATGAGGCATAACATAACTACAATATGTATCAGTTATGTGGTGGTTAGTTATGTAAGTTTAATTATTTATTTGTTAGTTAATTCATCTTTTATCATACACAAAAATAAGATATAGACCGTCTCATAATTTTATACATACCAGTTATTTGAGATTTTAGAAT
Source organism: Capsicum pubescens (assembly GCA_030864215.1). Lineage (NCBI taxonomy): Eukaryota > Viridiplantae > Streptophyta > Magnoliopsida > Solanales > Solanaceae > Capsicum > Capsicum pubescens. The sequence goes on along the minus strand of CM061538.1, from coordinate 102,040,420 downwards.
AGAAACCAAGCATCAAATTTGGTGTATAGCATTTATACATAGCCAAAAATTTCTACCAAACATGATATATGTTATGTAGAATCTAATACATGAATAAATCACATCTTAACTAGCAACCAAATAATCCATAAGAACTTAAAGTTTATTCTCTTTGATATTTAGAGCTTTTAGGTCAGATGATTAAACACTTTAATATGATTATTAGATCAGACAAAAATTCCGAATTCAAATCTCAACACCAATCAAAAATGAAAATATATATTTTAGGGCTCGTTTTGTTAGGAACAAGTAATGCTATGATTAATTAGTTGTTTCGAAATTATTATTCCAACTTTAGTATAAAATAAAAATAACATTACAATATCGAAATAATTAATCTCAAAATAAATATCCTTAATTTTATTTCAATCAAATATTCGATAAAATCATTCTAAAATAATCCCTACATTAGTTATTCCTTACCTCTCATACTAAATAAGTCCTTAAGCACATAGCCCATAAGAAGAAGAATCGAGTCTGCACATCATGGGCACGTCACGTTGAGCCCTAACACACTAAATTTGCATGGCCTTAATTTGTCCTTATCAATTATCATCATGTCTATAATATGACTATGATTTTCGTCATGCTTTCGTTCATTTCAACTCAACTCTTCCATGACAGATTGTAGGACCCACCCAACACCCTCTTATTTTCTCTTGGATAATTAACATTTAATCCCTTTCTTTTCTTCCTCTCTTTTTCCTCTAAGTGCTGCACTTTGATAGAATCAAAAAAGAGACTTTTGTCCATTAAAAAAATTCTAAAAATATATTAGTATGAATTCAGAATTTGAAGTTTATACGTTATAATCAAGAGAAAATTACTTGAATGATAAGCATCATTTATTCAGATGATAAGCATCCTTTATTTTTAACTTGAAGATTCTGAATTCACATCATCAAGAAAGCAAAAGGAATGAGACTTCCCAAAGAGGGATTAAAAAATACAAAAAAAGTTATGAATTTTATAATAATTTAAATTAATTCATAGTGATAATTTGATACATTTAGAATCAAATATTTATAAAATTTAGCGAAAATTTTAACATACATATACGTACGAAGAAAAAATTATTGAGTTCCCCAAAAAACAGTACTTTGCCCGTGAGAAAAAGGTACTGAAATAATAGAAAGAACACGTCGGAAGAAAGCAATGCATGAGCTAATAGTGTATAGCAGAATCATTACGAATGGTTCAAAAGAGACAAAATGAGAAGAGACTAGTTATTAAATAATAGTAATAAATAATTATATTAATAGCCGACAGATTAAGGCAAGTAATAAGAATACCAATTAATAAATATTTACTTCCGCCTAATTAGGATTTAGGATGGATAAAATGATCTTAAAAATAATGAAAATTGACATCAGGTCCTATTATTATTCTTTAATTTAAAAGTTGGAGAAGGTTACATCATGATTCATGAAGGAATATTGACCTTCCTATCACATTTTATGTTTTTTCCTTTGTTTTTTTAGAAAAAGAAAATAATTCTAAGTTTATTCTCTTTATAAGAATTGAGAGAGAAAAGCAACGTGAATAAGACGTGCATGAATTTAGGACAATAAAATAAAGTGATATGTACAAGACTACAAGTCATGTAGAGTTTTTTTCTTTTTCTTTTTTTCCCTTTTGTAGGTAGAATTAGGTACCCCTACAATTTTTATGATGATATTTGATTGACCACTAAATTTAAAATTTATTTATTTTCTTAAAAAAATCTTGCCTAAATAAGTCAGAAATTTTTATTTAATTATAAATTATTTTATTAAGGTTAGACTGAGTATTTTAAAAATAAATTATTACTTTTTTCATTTCAATTTATGTGACTCTTTTATTTATAATCAGTCCAAAGAAGAACACCTTTTCTTAGATTTAGTACTAATGATTTAGATTTATAATTCCCAAATATGTTTAATAAGATTATTTATATCCACACAAATATTTATATTTTATTTAAGATCACAAATTTTAAAATCTTCATTAATTTCTTAAATTATATGCCAATCAGATACACACATAATTGGGGACAAAGGACACTAACATAAAAGGGTATCATTTTCTTGGACAAACTGGAAAATAAATACTATCATTTTTTGGACAAACTAGAAAATAAAGAGTTTAACATAAATTAAGGAACATATAACTATAAATAAAGTATGGAAAAGAATAGAGATAACGCCGATTCCTTGCCGTACTTTGTTGCCTCAAATATTTATCTTTCAATTCTAAGGATTACTTTTTTTTTTTCTATGAATTAATAAGATATGGGAAATCTTTACATCATAATCAGGGAGTACATATTTATATTTATTTATTTGAAGAAGTCTAGGGTATAATCATTCTTGATTAGGATCAAAGTCTAAGTGGACCTCTAATATGATTAAAGTTGGTAGTAGTTTTCAACCATGGGATAGGTGGGTTATCCGACCCATTTGGTATGTTCTCACTTGCTTTATATATAAGTTGCATGTTGATTTCACACGTGTATACATTAGTAATATAAAAAAAAATATTTGTGTAATTTAATATATTCTATAATATATTAACTATTTGATTTAGTTTTCAAACTGTCAATTAATTTTAATAACGAGCCTTTAAGTGCATCCAAAATTTTAGCAAAAACTCTTATATTCACCTTTTTTCAGCCAAGCATTTCGCAAGTTGCTTTCATATTTAAGTTGTCCATCGTGTCAAGTGGATTGTCATGTTATCTCATGACTAAAATAAGCATTTATACTCTGTGTTGCAATGATCTTTCATTTGTTTAACCATCGATCGATGAATACGATACTGTCATCTTATCAAAAGTTTGAGTTTCGATTGGGTCTTGATAATGGAAAAATTAGGGTAAGAAGTGCTTCCGTTTTTAGATAATTTTTACGTGACATAAATTGAAATTAGTTAAAACTAGAAAAACTGACACTACCCACGGAGAATAAGAAACAAAAATAAATCTTTCAGTTGCTTTAAAGTTTCTACAACAAATGAGTTTGTATTTACTTCTTTATATTCGGCCCCATCACTGGGTATGAGTACTTCACAAGGATTTTATATAATCACCAAAAATATAGCAAAAAGTTTATGTGCCAAGCTATCTCTCCAAAATACGTAATTACACACGTGTATAATCTAATCATGAATCATAAACTCTAATTATGAATCATAATCTATGTTGCTCAGACACTTCAAAAAAGTTAATGGGTGCATGTTGGATTCTTCAAAAGCAATGGAATTTTGGAGAATTCGACATGGATGGAGCATCAAAACTGAAGAGTCCATGCAACTTAGATCATAATTACTATTGTTTGATTGAACTACTACAAAGAATTAATCAATTTATGTCTTTAATTTATTTACGTATTTTGTTTTACACCTGTATAATTTAAGGTTGTTTAATCTAGCTAATCGAGTTTCATGGTGGTGTTTGGTGCATGCAAAAAATTGATGGTGGTGATGGCTTTTGCATGGAATGAAAATTTGACTTTTGTAACTCCAGATAGAGATAACATGTAGAGGCCAACAGCTCCAGCCATTCTTGACATTGCAACATGTAAGAGATCATATATGGAGTACTACTAATGCAGCTGAAAATATCCTCAATTTGCTTCCTTCAGAAGCTACTAATCATATCATGGTTCTACATTATGCTAGAAGAAGTGCTCCTCAAAATTAATTGCCAGAAATACCTCACATTTTTAGAACAGGTCTGAGTAAAATAGCAATGATTCAAAACACTTCTTTTTACACGATTTCGGATATTCAAGGACTCGATGGTATGAGTATGTAAATTACAGGATTTCCAATCTTAATGAGAAAGGGAGGAAAACATGAAAGAGAAATAGGGTTCTGACTGCAAAACGAACTCTATCTCGAGGAAGTCGGCGACGAGAATTTCTAATAGTCACCAAAGAGTACTTAATTATTTCATTTTTTTTTATCATGGTATTATTGTTAAACTATTGTTACTCCATCCACTTTTCTTTCCCTTCCTTGCTCATCTTATTGATTGCTTTTTGGCTAGTGCTTGTTAATTATCTCTGTCATCAACAAAGATTAGTTCTTTTTCTCTTCCTTTGGAATTGTATTTTTCCTCTCTATTTGGAGGAGGGTCAGTTTTCTTCTCTATTTAGATGAAGAAAATAAAATAGTTTTAATAAGTTATCACCCCAAAACTATGTGCATTATAAACTTTTGGCTGACAGCTTAACCAGATTGCATTACTTACTATAAGGTGTGGAGTTAACTACATGCTTTTTTTCCCTTGTCGATTACTTTATCGGGTATATAATGTTCCCCAGTTTTTACTTTATTATATTTCTGATATGTTGTGGAAATTTTACTTTTCCAAAAAAAGGCATTTAATTATCCGCAAGTAAATGTGCCAAAAATTGATTGGGAAAACTTTACCGCGCTCTATCCTATCTTCGGAGGCAGATTTATGATTTAAACATAGAGGGGACATCAATATATGGGTGTCAAACGGGCCGGTTAAAACTGGCCCAAAGCGATCCGAACCCGCCCACATAATTTAACCGGCCCGGTTTGATCCGGTCCGATAAGCCCAAGGGCTTTAGGGGTCCGGGTCCCGGTCCGGTTGGGTTTTTGATTTGGGCCCGGTTAACCCGGCCCGGACCCAACCTAATTTGGGCCCGCCGGTTAACCGGCCCGGCCCGGCTAATTTTTTTTTTTTTTTTTCCAGAATTTCACAAACTGAAATTAAAAACTTAGTTTTAATACATTATTAATTTACTATCAAGTATTATTAATTTATTATATTAAGTAGCATATGTTTTATACTTTTATTTAAAGTAGTGTATATATTGAATGGTATATATATATGTGTGTGTGTATATCTTCTAAATCTAAAGTAGTATATATTTAACGTATACATGTGTATATGTTTTATAAATTAGTATATAACTATATATATATATATATATATATATATATATATATATATATATATTGTAGTGTATGTTTTATTTAAAGTAGTGAATATATTGAATGGTATATATATGTGTGTATATATCTTCTATAGATGAGTATATTTAATGTATACATTATGTATATGGTTTATAAATTAGTATATAACTATATAAATATATAAATATTGTAGTATATATATATGTATTGTAGTATATGTTTTATTTAAACTAGTACATATATATTGAATGGTGTGTATATATCTTCTATAGACGTATATATTTAACGTATCCAAGTGTATATGTTTTACAAATTAGTATATAACTATACAAATATATTATAGTATAATTCATTTAAAGTATTACATATACATAGAATAGAGTGTATATATGTGAATAGATCTTCTATAGATGTGTATATTTAACGTATACATGTGTATATATTTTATAAATTAGTATATAACTATACAAATATATATTGTAATGTATATATATTGTAGTATATCTCATTTAAAGTATTACATATACATAGAATGGAGTGTATATATGTGAATAGATCTTCTATAAATGTGTATATTTAACGTATACATGTGTATATATTTTATAAATTAGTATATAACTATACAAATATATATTGTACTGTATATATATTGTAGTATATTTCATTTAAAGTATTACATACACATAGAATAGAGTGTATATAGGTGAATAGATCTTCTATAGACGTGTATATTTAACGTATACATGTGTATATATTTTATAAATTAGTATATAACTATACAAATATATATTGTAATGTATATATATTGTAGTATATCTCATTTAAAGTATTACATATACATAAAATGGAGTGTATATATGTGAATAGATCTTCTATAGACGTGTATATTTAACATATACATGTGTATATGTTTTATAAATTAGTATATAACTATACAAATATATATTGTAATGTATATATATTATAGTATATTTCATTTAAAGTATTACATATACATAGAATAGAGTGTATATATGTGAATAGATCTTCTATAGACGTGTATATATGTTTTATAAATTAATATATAACTATACAAATATATATTGTAATGTATATATATATTGTAGTATATCTCATTTAAAGTATTACATATACATAGAATAGAGTGTATATATGTGAATAGATCTTCTATAGACGTGTATATATGTTTTATAAATTAGTATATAACTATACAAATATATATTGTAATGTATATATATATATTGTAGTATATCTCATTTAAAGTATTACATATACATAGAATAGAGTGTATATATGTGAATAGATCTTCTATAAATATGTATATTTAACGTATACATGTGTATATATTTTATAAATTAGTATATAACTATCCAAATATATATTGTAATGTATGTATATTGTAGTATATTTCATTTAAAGTATTACATATACATAGAATAGAGTGTATATATGTGAATAGATCTTCTATAGACGTGTATATATGTTTTATAAATTAGTATATAACTATACAAATATATATTGTAATGTATATATATTGTAGTATATCTCATTTAAAGTATTACATATACATAAAATAGAGTGTATATATGTGAATAGATCTTCTATAGACGTGTATATTTAACGTATACATGTGTATATGTTTTATAAATTAGTATATAACTATACAAATATATATTGTAATGTATATATATTGTAGTATATCTCATTTAAAGTATTACATATACATAGAATAGAGTGTATATATGTGAATAGATCTTCTATAGACGTGTATATTTAACGTATACATATGTATATGTTTTATAAATTAGTATATAACTATACAAATATATATTGTACTGTATATATATTGTAGTATATTTGATTTAAAGTATTACATATACATAGAATAGAGTGTATATATGTGAATAGATCTTCTATAGACGTGTATATTTAACGTATACATGAATATATATTTTATAAATTAGTATATAACTATACAAATATATATTGTAATGTATATATATTGTAGTATATCTCATTTAAAGTATTACATATACATAGAATGGAGTGTATATATGTGAATAGATCTTCTATAGACGTGTATATTTAACGTATACATGTGTATATATTTTATAAATTAGTATATAACTATACAAATATATATTGTATGTATATATATTATAGTATATTTCATTTAAAGTATTACATATACATAGAATAGAGTGTATATATGTGAATGGATCTTCTATAGACGTGTATATTTAACTTATAAATGTGTATATATTTTATAAATTAGTATATAACTATACAAATATATATTGTAGTGTATATATATTGTAGTATATCTCATTGAAAGTATTACATATACATAGAATAGAGTGTATATATGTGAATAGATCTTCTATAGACGTGTATATTTAACGTGTACATGTGTATATGTTTTATAAATTAGTATATAACTATACAAATATATATTGTAATGTATATATATTGTAGTATATCTCATTTAAAGTATTACATATACATAGAATAGAGTGTATATATGTGAATAGATCTTCTATAGACGTGTATATTTAACGTATAAATGTGTATATGTTTTATAAATTAGTATATAACTATACAAATATATATTGTAATGTATATATATTATAGTATATTTCATTTAAAGTATTACATATACATAGATTAGAGTGTATATATGTGAATAGATCTTCTATAGACGTGTATATTTAACGTATACATGTGTATATATATATAATTATATATATATATATATTGTAGTATATTTTATTTAAACTTTAAAGTTTAACGTAGTACATATATATTTGGATGGTGCGTATATATGTGTAATTGTGTATATGTGTATATATTTTTTAAATTCTTATGTAGTATATACTATATATATAGTGTATATATACTGTTTAACGTATTTATAATGTATATAGGTGGGTATATATAATGTATATTGCAAATTTTTTTTTTTTTTTATATTTTTGACCGAATTTGATCGATTTTTTAATCGGGTTTGACCGGGTTGGATTAAGTATAATGTATATTGCAATTTTTTTTTTTTTTTTATATTTTTGACCGAATTTGATCGATTTTTTAATCGGGTTTGATCGGGTTTAGGTGGGTTTGACCGGGTTGGATTAAGTGGGCCGGATTAGGGTGGTTTTTGATTTTTTACTGTTGGCCCGGTCCGGCCCACTTAGACCCCAACCCGGCCCCGGCCCGGCCCTCAACCCGGTTAAATAACACGGGCCTGTACCCGGCCCAGCCCACTTGACAGCCATACATCAATATCTTTAACATAGATATGTCAATAACTAGTGTTAAAAAATCACCCGTGCTTCCATGTGCAACCATTTTAAAATAAATAAACAATATAAACAAAATGTGATCTTTCTTCACTATGTACTTCAAGGATCCAGAACAAGAAATAGAAAAAGAAAAGGAGATTCAGCAATACTGCTGGGCGGGGGAGGGGAGCTTCGACATTTATAGGAAAAAGACTAAGTACTACTGGGCGGGGTAGGGGAGCTTCGATATTCATAGGAAAAAGACCAAGTAAAAAAGTGATTTTGTTGACGATATCAAATTATATTAGATAAACAATAGAGCAAATATTTTAGTCGTTGTCAGTTACCGATAAATTTTAATTTCAATTTAATAGATTCACTAATGTCACCAACGAATAGAACCTTTTTTTTTTTTTTAGAGAAGCCATGATTTCTTTAAGTAAAAGAATCGAGAAACTTCTTGATATCTTGTTTGACTCTTGCGAATATTAGGTCAACAGAATCATAGAGGAAAAAGACCTGAATAAAATGACCATGGAAGAACTCATGGTAGCTTGAAAATTAATCAGATAATAAAGTCCCAGAGCTAAGAATGCTGCCCCAAGAAGATAAGTGAATCTAGTCCTCAAAGCTAAGAATGTGAAGATCTTGGTGATAATTAAGGATATGACATTGCTCAAACAAAGGTTATAAAGATTCATTAAAATAAAAATAAAGGAGAGTTCCTAAATAGTGGTGGCACCTCAAGACATAGTACCTGATCGAACCAATTCAGAGACACTACAGAAAAGTGCTGATAGGAATTTTCATAGGGATAATATGGTAAAATCCTCAAATAATTTGATTATCTGCGAATTTTTTTGCTAATTATAATTTAAAGGAAAAATCGTCGTAGGTAATTATTTTTTGCGGATTTAAAATTCCTAGGTAATTTAGTTGCGGAAATAAATCTGTAGGTAAGTTCTTTGCGGATTTATTTGCGATTAACTATCAAAATTTTGCATGAATTATTTGATAAAATTTCATAAAAAAAACAGATTTTACTTGTGAATTTTCACGAAAAAATTCACAAATTATTCTCCACGAAAATTTTCAAGTAAAACCGAAGAAAGTTTAGAGGTGAAAATTGTCACACCCTTTTTTTACAAAAATAATAATTATTTTTAAGTTTCAAAAGGTTTTATTATTAAGTGACAAAAGAACACAATTTGATTCGAAAAGGATTGTTATTTTTAAACTCAGAGTTACCACTTGGCATGAATCGGGTGTGCCAAGTAACCTTTGGAAAATCCTTTTCAAAATGGTTTGACTCTAAAAAAAGATCCATGAACAGAGATTTCGGTTAAGGAATTTTGTTGACCGAGGCGAAGGTGTTAGGCATTCCTCGATCCCGTGGTTCAACCACGATCACTTTGTAGAGTATATCGGCTAGTATGACACTACCAAATGTATAAACGAAACAAAACACACAACAAGAAAACAAACAATCAAAATTCAAAAATAGTGTCCAGTCCAATTTATTACAAACCGAAATAAAAATGCTGAAATTAAAACTTAAACTATTCTAACTATCCTACACTATGCTTTACCCGATGCCTCGGGCCTTGGTCACGATCGGTCTTCCGAGTATAAAGTATCACAGGGCATTCCCCGGTAATAAATATAAATTTCTTCGGGGTATTCTCCGAATAAATGATTACAATTGATCCAAATGCGATAAAATAAATCATTCAACAAACATTTCAAATATTCACTAATTCATAATTCCTAAATTTGCCTAATAAACCTATCGTTTGCCTACCCATTTGACGGCCTAATCATGACACTATCGTGTTCAACAACTTCTAATGTTTATTTCAAATTAAACCACAACTACCGATGAATCAATATGAACCTATTATATTCACCATTATTCAATTTTCAATCCTTTTCCCCAAAATCCAACTTAATCCCAAATCAACTACGTGATTATCATACTTCAACACAGAATTAACAATTCAATAACGACGAGTGAAATTGCCTTAACCAAAATTACACCTTTCAAAAAATATTCACAAAAATAGTGATAAGACATGAAGAATCGAACCTCAATAGATGACTTTATTCCGAATAACTTACGATTAATCGGAACTCACGAATCAATGGAACCTCGATCAAAATTGAGCCTCGACGTCGGAGCTAACCACTCGATATTAGTTTTTCGATTGTGGTTTTCACCGGAACAGTTGCACCATGGAACTGTTTTAGGTCGGTTTTGGAACGTTTTCTGGTGACTCGGTCGTTGATGAAGAAATCAAATAGAGAGGTAAAACTGGTTGTCGGGTCTGGTAAGAGGCTTCAATGAGGGTGGTTTTTAAGCCGTTTAGTCGCCGGTAGAGATTGCGACTCTAGCGAACTTCACCGGATTTTTTTTTATTGTTTCCCTCTCGTTTTCCCTCTTATCTCTCTAATTCATTGTGTTTTCCCCCTTTTTCGATTTTCTCCTCTCTTTTCTCAATCTCTCTCGATCTGTTTTCTTTCTGTTCTTCTCTGATTCACAATTGGGTGTGTGTAGCTGTGTGGGTATTAGTGTGTTGTGTGAATATTATATGAGAGTGTGTGAATCTTGTGTGTATATATGCCGTCTATTAGAATGTGTGTGATTTGCTATTCTAATGGTGAGGATGAGTGTCCCTTTTTGGAGAAAAACGTGACTGACTATTGTTGAGTGGAAAAAACGTGGGGTAGGGGGTATGTGGGGGTAGGAGTGTGAGTGGTTAGGATAAGGTGAGGTGGTTAATTTTGATTGGGTGGATTGTTAATTCGTTAGGGATTTTGTTATTTTGTAGAAAAATTATCAATTAAAAGAGGGTGTATGGGAAGGTGGGGTAAATTGGTAAATTCGGCTTTCGAGAGGGACAAAATTAGGTGTCTACATCATGCCCCTCTTTGGATGTAAACACAAAGTGTTTGTAGACAAAGAAGTAGACAACAAGGCAAAATTTTAATCCGACCATTATTCAAAAAGGAGACAAAGAAGGATAGAGTACCACCAAGTCTTGATTTAGGACATCCTACCTACCCAAGTTATAAGAGAATCAAGTAATAGGTATCTCAAAGGGTTGGAAGGAGAGGGACTATACTGAGTTGGAGATCAAGTGAGGTCCTATCGAGGTTTCAGTCCGTGGCTCTGTCACTACATCAAAATAAAAAATTACAAGTTAAAAAAATAATTGAAATTATAAAAGTCCTATCTATGCAGCATCTCTTAATTCTTGTCTTGGGTCTCCGATGCTTTCAAAAGTGACAAAAGATCTGATCTTCTTTGGGTTGAACTTGAGAATAAATTCTTTCTCCATACAACATTTGGTGTTGGAGAAGAACTCGAACATTGACCATGTTTTTTCATGTGGGACTTCTGAACTTCGAACTTGAATTTGAAAATTCTCACCCTATTCTCCAGACGGGCTCCTGACTTATAATTTTTTCACCTCGTTGCTTGGTTTTGCATTTCTTCACCCTGTTTTCCATATGGGATCCTGAATTGCCATGTCTTCAATATGTTGATTTTTAATTTTATCACCCTGTTCTCCAGGCGGGCTCCTGAAATCACATCAAAACTAGAAAGAAAATTATCCCAAACAAAGGTTAAGATAAAGAGAGATCTCACTTTTAGAAAATAAAGTCTCATTTTTCAAGAGGGTCCTAAAATGATATTTCCAATAACATGAATTGAATTTTTTATTTCCCCAATTTATCATCAGAAAACTTTTGTGGGCATCCAATCGAATCATAATTACATCCAAAAATACGTAATGCAAAGGTGAATCAAGACTCTGGTCAATAAATGCATCTCTTGAGGATAAAATTAAATGACCAGGACTAGGAAGTGCGTCTCCTAAAAATTAGAGTGAGGAACTCTAACTAGAAAGTGCGTCTTCTAGAGATAAAGGTTTAAGTTAGGAAGTGTGCCACCCGACAAATGAAAATTAAAATACCCTGACAAGGAAGTGCGTCTCCTAAGGGTTAAGTGGAATGACTCAACTAAAAAATGTGGCTTGTAGGAGTGAAGGTTCAATTTAGAAAGTACATCACCTAATAAATGAAACATGAATTACTCAGATAAGGAGATGTATCTCCTAGGGGTTGCATGGAAGGACTCAACCAGAAAGTTCATCTTCTAGGAGTAAAAGCTTAAGTTAGAAAGTATGTCACCTAGCAAGCCAAAACTTGAACTACCCTGACAAGAAAGTGCATCTCCTAAGGGTTAACTACTCAACTAGGAAGTACATTTTCTATGAGTAAAGGCTTAAGTTAGGAAGCGTGTTTTCTAACAAGTGAAACTTGAATACCCAAACAAGAAAGTGTGTCTTCTAAGGGTCAAGTGGAATGACTCAACTAGAAAGTACATTTTCTAGGAGTCAAAGCTTAAGTTATGAAGAGAACCACCTAACAAGCGAAACTTGAATACCAATAAGGAAGTGTGTCTCCTAAGGGTCAAGTGGAATGAACTCAACTAGAAAGTGCATTTTCTAGTAGTCAAGGCTTAAATTAGGAAGTGAATCACCTAACAAGCGAAACTTGAATACCAATAAGGAAGTGTGTCTTATAACAAATGCCACTTGAATTACCCACACAAGGAAATGCGTCTCCTTACAACTGCCACTTGAATTACCCAAACAATGAAATATGTCTCCTTACCAATGCCACTTAGATTACCCAGACAAGGAAATGCTTCTCCTTACAAATGTCGCTTGAATTACCCAAACAAGGAAATGTGTCTCCTTACAAATGCCACTTAAATTATCCAAACGAGGAAATATGTCTCCTTACAAATGCCGCTTGAATTACCCAAATAAGGAAATGCGTCTCCTTACAAATGCCACTTAAATTACCCAGACAAAGAAATGCATCTCCTTACCAATTCCACTTAAATTACTCAGACAACGAAATATGTCTCCTTACAAATATCGCTTGAATTACCCAACCAAGGAAATGTGTCTCCTTACAAATGCCACTTAAATTACCCAGGCAAGGAAATTTGTCTCCTAAAGATTAAATGAAAGGACTCAACTAGAAAGTGGGACTTCTAGGAGTGAGAGTTCAACTTAGGAAGTGAATTACCTAATAAATAAACCTGAATTACCTGTACAATGAAGTATGTCTCCTAGATATATTGAACTATGAGTTTTACCATGGTTTTGATTACCAAACTTGTGCAGCAACATTGCCTCTTGCATTTGTAGAAGTGAGAAATTACGACCTTTGATATCTAGGATTTGAAATCATTGATTTGAAGGTAACATGTGTTCCTATTTCATACAGAGAAAACTTTTGAGTTTAAAAATATGGTGTCTGGTTTGTGGCTTTAGTTTTTGCGGTAATCGCTCTTGCTCTTTTTACCACTAATCTTTCTTCCGACTAATGCCATATCACTGTCTTGTTGCACCATTGATCCAAATTTAGATTATTAAGACTGACTTTAAAACAAACACAACATCTCAATTTTGCTATATTTCTCAGATAAATCCCTTGAATTTTGGTATTTCTATGAATCCCAAAATTTGCTTGTTGACAAAACTTTCTGCATGCCTTGTGTCAACTTACAATCATGTTTCTTTCATGTGATGACCTTTTGTCTTGCTTTGTGCAATTGAAGAAGTTGGTAGCAAGTTTTGAAATCTTTTCTCACTTGCTTTGACATTGATTTGACTAAAAAACATAAGAAAAATGACTTTCTATTTGAATAACAGACTCAAGAAAACAAAAATAAAAATATAAAGAAGACAGAACAGACAATGAATGTCCCTATTGAAATAGAGAAAAGAATAATTTATCTAAAAACGACAGTCAACTCTAATGATTATGACATGCATTTTGGATTAAGCTGCCCGATCTTTTCATCCAAACTTTCACCAATTTTTATTGAGTTAATGACCTTCAAATTGAGTTACTCTGTTGGGACAATTTCATTCAGAGACCTCATTCTGCTAGTGACGCCTTGAAGGGTTTTTGCCAATAATTCTCTCTTATTTTTTCTCTCAACTCACCATCGCCTTATGGTGCCTATGAGGATTTTCACCAATAAGACTCTCTCATTTTTATTTTTCTCAACTTATCATCGCCTTACGGTGCTCTTGAGGGTTTTCACCAGTAAGACTCTCTTATTTTTATTTCTCTCTTAATTCCTTATGCTGAGGAAGACAAGTAGTACCCAAATGTATCATATCCATTGCATGCTTAGCCGTAACATTCTCAAAGATTGATTTGAAGGTCTTTCTTTAGTTGTAACTAGGATTTTGGATAAGGTTATAAGAAAAGGATGGAATGAGGCCCAAACAACACTTGAAGTGGGGTGTGACTTACAACTTTTGGAATCAACTCAAACAATGAAGAATAACTCATGCCCCAGTTTTTTTGACTGGATAATTCTAAATTGTTTATTTGGTTGAACCGAGCCCAGAGTAGGGCAGACTACATATCTCACTCTCGAGAGAGGAGAATCAGGTCAAACGTAGTTCTGACAACTCATTCTCTTGCTTGATTTTGATTTTTTTTTTATTTTTTCTCTCTTTTATTGTCTCTTTTCTCTTTGGAATTTTTTTCGACTCTATTTTTCTTGACACTCTTCTCTTTCTTTCTTTTTGGACATATTTTTTTCTCTTTTTTGACTCTATTTTTACTCGACACTTTTACTTGAACTTTTCTAATTCTATCTTGATTTCAAAAGAGGGGTATGAAAAATAAAATAAAACTAAAGATCAAATGGGGTAAACAAAGGATGACACAATATTTGGATAGTAGAATGAAATGCCTTCATCATATCAATCCTTAAAAATGCAAGTACATAACATGCAAAATGAAAGTGGGAGATAAAGATCATGTGTGATATTTTACAGCATTAACTTTAACTGGGCATGTGCGTCACTACTTCTTCTGCACTTTTCCAGCATACAACTCCATCTTTGTTGTACATCCCTCACATCGAATGCCTCATGCCTTGGTGGAGCTGATTTTCTTTGCATCTCTTGATATAGGATCGTGCATCCACTATTTAACCTAATTGAGATATGTTTTTCAAGTGATGACCAAGTTATTTTTGAATTCTCGACCTGATTGCCTTAATTTTAAAAGAATGCTTTAACGTGGTCACCAAATGTCTTAACACTCTACCTATTTTATCTGATGCTCTTTTTCTAAATGTAACACTCTGATTCAAAATTCATGCTTAAACTGGATTTTAAGATCTAGCTGAAAATTCCACCAATATGTCATATCATTAGAACCAACATAAAATGTACTATGTAAAGAAAACTAACAAACAAGACAGATTAAACACAAAGGGTAAAGGGACACTCTATTTAGCAGAAATGAAAGACAGAAGGGTTTGGACATAAATGACAATGGGACAAATCAAGATAGATACCAAACTACAGCCCTGAAATAATTTGAATAACAGAAAAAATAAATAAAACAAACTACTATATCCCTTCCTAGTAAGGAGAGGGGTGACTTCTCAATTACTGAGCTTGATATCTTAACCACTGGTTTGCTCAACAGCATGACTAGAGCTTTCACCACTATTAATGTTCTGCACCATAATCAATTTATCTTGAATCATCTTTTCTATTTCTCTTTTTAAAGTATGACAATCTTCAATACTATAACCCTGAACATAAGAATGATATGCACATCGTATATTAGGATAAAATTTCTAGAATGCGGGCCAGGAGTATACCTAAGGAGAAGAGTAATCATGCCCCACTACACCACTCTCTGGAATAAATAACACATGACTCTCTAATTGGTGTGAAACTATCCCTCAACTTCTGCCTTATTTCATTGTTTGGCTTGGATAAAAAATCAAGACTACAAGGACTTTGGTATGTTTGTGGAGTTAAAGGATGACTCTGAAGAGTTGGTGTGTGCTATTATAGGTAAGATGAGGGTTGAACATATGGTTGTGCGTTATATACTGGATATGGAGGTGGTGGAATAGAATATTATGGGTTTCGGGAATGAATATATAGAGCTTGGGAATAAACTCGGGCTTGAGACTGAGGGTAACGATAACATGGTCTTCTCTGTGCCCGTTGTTGAACTACAATAACAGATGCATATTCCTCATTCTTCTTACCTCAATACTTCCTAAACCCTTTTGAATTGCTTGGGTAGTTTCTTTCGATATTGCAAAACTCATAATGCGATCGGATCAGTCTTAATTCCATCCTCTATTATCTCTCCCATTTTGAGGACCTCAATAAATGACTTGCCTAATGAAGGTAACACGTGTTGATAATATATTTCATCATGCTATTGAATAAATACCTCCTCTATTCTGCTTTCTTTTATTGGCGGTTTCACCCTAGTAGCTTGTTCACGCCATCTAATCGCATATTCCCTAAAACTTTCAATATTATTCGTCATGTTAGTTAGGTATTTCTCATTAGGAATCAACTCAACATTGTATTAGAATTGTTGCATGAATTCATTAGCTAGGTCATGCCAACTATTCCACTTGTCAATGTTTTGGTCAACAAACCATTCCGAAGCTAGTCCTGGAAGACTCTTACCGAAATAAGCCATGAGTAATTCTTTCTTTCCTCCAGTGCCCCTTAGTTGGTTATAATAACGCCTCAAATGTGCCACTAGGTCACCGTACCCATCATATTTCTCAAGATTCGGCATTTTGAAACCAAGAGAGAGATTAACACTTGGAAACATGCATAGATCTTTAGATGAGACACTTTTATATCCTCCAAGTCCTTGGAAGTTCTTCATAGCCAGTTCCAAACTTCTCAATTTTTTTGGCCATTTTCTTTTTTTCTTTTGTCATAACAGAATTTTCAACATTAAGAGAAAACTCAGGCAGGCGAGTGTAGTAAGGACCAGAGTTAGCTTAGATGGGGGCTTAAGAGCATAATGCTGATCACCAGAAATATTCAATACAGGCTCACTTGCAGAGTGAGTAAGCACAACCGTTGGATGACCCTCAGAAGTAGGATCTTCATGTGGGGGTGGAGCTGTAAAAATGGGAATTGCAGGTGGAGCCGAGTATGTGGTAGTTTTTTATTGAGGAGCTAAGACAGGAAAATGGGAAGTGTTAGGATAGTGTTGCCCCAAAGTAAACCTGATGCATGTTGATGCGTGTCGACAAAAATAGGGCATTATGCATATGACACTGGAGGAAAGCTAGAAAGATATTCTAGATTATCAGTGAAAAATGGATGAGTAGGCAACCCGTTAGCCCAAGCTCGATGCATTTCTATCATTTGTTGCCTTAATTTCCGAATCTCTTCATTAGCTCCTAAATTATCATTCCCTGAACTCTCTATCTGATTAATAAAAACAACCTCGGTATCCTTGTTGGCCATAACTTTCATTCCAACTTGGTGCAATATGGACGAACAACCAAAATGCCACAAACCTACCACCTTAAACTAACTGAACAAGAGATAACAAATGCATTAGAGTTCAATATTTCCTCAAAATCTTTTTTCTCTCTCTCTCTTCTCATTTTCTTGAAAAAATCACTAAACCCAAGAAGGGCACCTACGTATCTCACCCTCGAGAGAGGATCAGGTGTGCGTAGTTCGTGAAGTTCGATCATAAAAGGGCCAATAAAACTGTCTTTCTTTTTCTTGAAACTTTAGAAGAAAATGAAGTAACAAAGTGTCAAAAGAATTGATGAAAATCTTTATACATTTTTCAGGTTTAAATTCCTATACAAAATGAAACCTATGATTACCAAAGAATTTTTATTAGGGGTTTTCGATTTTTAAATTCATACGGAAATGAAACTTGAAGCTATTAAAAGAAAAATCTTTGTATGGTTTTCTTTTATAGGTGTATGAAACACCTACTCTAAATGAAGAGTGAAGAAATATTTTTGAATTTTTTAAATAATATCACCGGACCCTAGAAGGACTACTTACATATCTCACTCTCGAGAAAGGAGAATCAGGTGTGTGTAGTTCATTTAGATTGGATAATTAAACAATAACGGACAGACTGAACCAGGACTTGAAAAACACGACCAAGACAGACGATGAAAAACATCAATAAAATCTTTTTTGAGTTTTTAATTTGACACTTTAACATAAAAATGACACCAACAACTATGAAAGAAAAATCTTTTTGGTATTTTCATTATATGAAATGTACAAAACTTCTATCATTTTTTTTGCATTTCTCTTTTATAAAAAGCTCCTATTGAATTTTTTTTTTTGAAAATTCTGAATTATGAATGCTTATTAAAGAGAACAATTTTTTTGTTTTTTTTGAGAAAATGAGTATAAAAGGTAAAAAAACTTTTTGAATATTTTTGATTGTGAAAAATAAAAGACATAAAGAACTCTAAAAACTAAGAAACTCTTTTTTCTTGAATCAGTTTTTTTTTTTTTTTTAATATTTTCTTGTCTGCACACATTTCTTTAATTCTAGCTCATGCTTTTCCCAAAATCGGTCTGTCAAATGGCACTGTTAACCTCAAATATGCAACAATTAGCATGTAGGGATGCTCTAAAGGTGAGTCTCCTACAAAGGACCAAATGGGTTCTGCTATGTCTCAATATAATGCAGATAAGCATGACATAAAGGTTGACCTAGGTTGGAGTCCACTAACAAGGATGTTCGGGGGAGCATATGGTCGATAGTGGCTATGAGATCTTTCCACCCACTGCTTATGTCCGACGGCTCCCCCTCCTAAAATAAGGGTGACTCAACTAGATTTCGTATACACGATGTTTACTCCGGGACTTGGTGCAAAAGAAATGACTCGGGTTATGCAAATGACGATAGATATAAAACAGTAACACATAAGAGAAAAACTGTAAACACATAGCACATAGGCACTCAACAATGGTAAGAAATAACACAAATGATAACACAAAAAAGACATGTATACACCTATAGTGTACCACTAAGCTGAAACAACACAAAATAAAGCTAAAATTTTGAAAATCTCCAGCAGAGTCGCCAGAGATGTCACACTCTTTTTTTACCAAAAAATTGATTTTAAGTTTCAAAAGGTTTTATTATTAAGTGACAAAAGAACACAATTTGCTTCAAAAGGATTGTTATTTTTAAATTCAGAGTCGCCACTTGAAATGAATCGAGTGTGCCAAGTCACCTTTGGAAAATCCTTTTCAAAATGGTTTGACTCTAAAAATTGATTCACGAACAGAGATTTTGGTTAAAAAATTCTATTGGCCGAGGGGAAGGTGTTAGGCATCCCTCGATCTTGTGGTTCAACCACGATCGCTCTGTAGAGTATATCGGCTAGTATGACACTACGAAATATATAAACCAAACAAAACACACAACAAGAAAACAAACAAAACCAAAAAATAGTGTCCAATCCAATTTATTACAAACCAAAACAAAAATGCTAAAATTTAAACTTAAACTATTCTAACTATCCTACACTATGCTTTACCTGATGCCTTAGGCCTTTATCACTATCGGTCTTCTGAGTACAAAGTGTCACGGGGCATTCTCCAGTAGTAAATACAACTTTCCTCGGGGCATTCCCCGGCCAAATGATTAGAATTGATCCAAATGTGCTAAAATAAACCATTCAACAAACATTTCAAACATTCACTAATTCACAATTTCTAAAATTGCCTAATCGACCTATCATTTGCCTACCCATTTGATGGCCTAATCGTAACACTTTCGTGTTCAATAATTTCTACTGTTTATTTTGAATTAAACCACAACTACCGATGAATCAATATGAACCCATTATATTCACCATTATTAAATTTTCAAGCGTTTTCTGCAAAATCCAACTTAACCCCAAATCAACTACGTGATTAACATACTTTAATACAGTATTAACAATTCAATAACGACGAGTGAAATTGCCTTAACCAAAATCAACTAAAATTACACCATTTAAAAATATTCACGAAAATAGGGATAAGAGATGAAGAATTGAACCTCAATCGATGAATTTATTCCAAATAACTTGCGATCAATCAGAACTCATAAATCAATGGAACCTCGATCAAAATTGAGCCTCAACATTGGAGCTAACCACTCGATATTAGTTTTTCAATTTTGGTTAACATCAGAAGAACCGCATCAAGGAACTGTTTTAGGTCTATTTTGGGATTTTTTTGGTGACTTGGTCATCGATAAAGAAATCAAAGGAAGAGGTGGAGCTGGTTGTGGGGTTTGGTGAGAGACTTCAACGAGGGTGGGTTTTAAGCTGTTTAGTCTCGGTGGAGATGGCGATTCCTGTGAACTCTTCGTCAGAAAAAAAACCTTTTACTATTTTTCTCTGATTTTCCCTCTCCTCTCTCTAATATATTGTATTTATCCGTTTTTTTGATTCTCTCCTATCTTTCCCTGATCTCTCTTGATCTATTTTTTCTTTATTCTTCTCCAGTTCCTGATTGGGTGTGTGTAGTTGTTTGGGTATTAGTGTGTTATGTGAATATTATGTGTGAGTGCATTAATCTTGTGCGTGTATATGCCATCTGTGAGAGTGTGTGTGATCTACTAGTCTAATGGTGAGGATGAGTGTTTCTTTTTTGTATTGTATTCTCTTTTTTTGAAGAAAAATATAAGTGATTATTGTTGAGTGGTAAAAATGTGGGGTAGGGGGTATGTAGAGGTAAGAGTGTGATTGGTTAGGATAAGGTGAGGTGGTTAATTTTTATTGGGTGGGTTGTTGATTTTGTTAGGAATTTTTTTATTTTGTGGAAAAATTATCAACTAAGAAAGGGTGTATGGTATGATGGGATAAAAGGGTAAATTCGGCTTTCGGGGTGGAGGGGGGGGGGAAGGGAGACAAAATTAGGTGTCTACAAAAACAATATCTACACCTATTTGTCATCTAATACAACCTTTGACCCAAGCTAGTTATTTTCAAGTTGTAATAGATCGTGCAGAATACATGTAGAAAACAATCAGAAATGTATTTAAGTTGTAACTTGATCAACTTGCTGTAGCAAATACTATGTATTCTGCACAACTTGTCAAGTTGTGAGAGTGATGCAACATACATAGGATTAAGGAAAGTACTAGATATAAATAAACTCACTTGCATGAAAGAATCCCCAGAGCCTTAGCGAATCTCATAAAAGCACTAAATCAAAGTAAATAGTCTGGGGGAAGTGGTGATGACACTAACAAGCAGGAGATTCTAGATATATCTTCAAATCTAGCCGATAATAACAACCTTTTTTGTAGGTGTTTGGTTGGAAGTTTTTCCCATTTTGATGAAATTCGTACTCAAAATGACGTGAGGAAATGGTCCCAACAGGCATGGAAAAGAATCCAAAATCTGCAAGTGTACGATATGAATGACACTCAATTCTTATTTGAATTTTATAGGAGAAAAGTCATTGAACATGTCTTCATGGGTAACTGGAGCAGACAAGGAAAAAACTGATGCTTGAACGGCGTAATCCTCTATCGAGAGCTTTTTCAGAAAATAGTTAATTCAGATAGTTTAGATTCAAGTTCTTGGACTACAGATATGTGGTCTTCCATCACCATAAAGGTCATAGGAGACAAATGCATATGATTGGTGGATTTTAGATGACTTAGAGAGTAGATTCCATATTCTCTGGAGATAGCAGATGTGTGCCAGTAGAGGAAACTGACAACTTTAGCTAGAATGAAAAATAAGACACGTTGGAACCAAGAAGAGACCAAAAGACTTTCACATAACTTCCAGGTTCTTTCTGTGCTGTGAGACAAGAGGGGAAAACAAACAACTTTGCCTCCATCATTCACTGCATAGTTCTAGTAGAGAAAACTGACAACTTTTGCTGAAAAGAAAACTAAGACAAGTTGAAACCAGGGAGAGACCAAAGAAATTTCACATTTATTCCAAGTGCTTTCTGTGTTGTGAAACAAGAGGGACAACCAACCAAATTTGCATTCATTATTCACTGCACAGTGCCAGTAGTGAGAGCTGATAAATTTTGCCGAAAAGAAAAATAAGATATGTTGGAACCAGGGAGAGACCAAAGGATTTTCACATAACTTCCAGGTTCTTTTTGTGTTGTGATACAAGAGGGAAAAACAACAAACTTTGCCTCCATTTTTCACTGCACAGTGCTAGTAGAGGAAGCTGACAACTTTAGTAAAAAAAAAAGATAAAACATGCTGGAACCAGACGCCATAACATCCATTATTTCTTTCTTATGATTTTAGATCTTTAACTTATGATTTTAGATGGAATTCACACATGTTAGTTAGCATAGAGAGTGCTCTTGTTGAAAGATTTAACCTTTTTTTTTCAAAAATCTAGAAATAGGAGCTCAAAGATCTAGTTCTTTGTTCTAGTACTTTTCCTATAGCACCTGAAACCAAGAAACATATCATTAGAGTTTATTAAATACACAGTTTATTTGGAAAAACACAATATATTTGAACAAAAAACTCACTTGTTTCAAATTCTTGGGTGTATTTCTTAACTTGATTAGTAGATGTAGGATATGGAGTATTATTTTCCATATACTTTTTCTCAATAAGCATGGAATTCTTACCAATGATTTCCATTCCTTGATTAGCAGACATGCTGGAGTATTTGAGATCTTGTCCTTTACCCTTCCATATAGAACCTGGACAAACAAATCATATTCTATACTTTAGCATTTGAATTCATAAAAATATATGGCACAAACTTTACCATATTTGTGATCGTTGAAGATATCTTTGGTTCACAACCTAGAATATCAATAGTAGCCTGATTTCATTTGATATATAAAATATATTACTTGTTTCAAAATCTTGAAGGTATTTCTTCACAGCATTACTAGATTGAGAAAATAAACTCTTAGTTGGCATATTATCTTTCTCAACTAAAGATTTAAGCCCTCTTCCCCGTTCTTTTTGTATAGCACCAGGTGGGGCTAGTGTGTACCTGATAGTACTCTTCACAGTTGATCCAACCTCATTTTAAGTCTTCAGTCATTTCATCTAGAACCTATAAAACAAATAAAAGTGAAAAAATAATATGAAATTTTTTTTGTGACAATTAATGTAGTAATACAGGAAATCATCATGTCATAAGAATGTTTAATAATATACTTATTATTTTTGATAATCAAAACATTACCTCATTAGTTCTTTTTTTTTTTTTTTTTTCTGTGAAAGACTTTTTAACTCTTCAATATTATCATCCATTTCAATATCATCATCTATTTTTTTCAATATCTTATAGAAATCATGAGGTTGAGTTTTCCTCACGACTTGTCAACCTTTGTTGAAATTATTATTAATATAAAATACTTGAGATGCTTGGTCCGCTAAAATAAATGGCTCATGTTTTTTCAAAAATTAATTCGGATTAACACTAACAAAGTCATACTTATCTTTTTTGACTCCCTTTATTTCACTATACACATCAAACCAATTACATCGAAATAAGATGCCTCTTCTATTCGGTACAAATTGCAACTCAATAATCTCTGTTAAAACTCAATAGTAATCAACATTCTCACCATGAGTACCATTATTACTAACTAAAACAACACCATAAATTTGAGTTCTTAACTTTTTATCATATTCTTCTACATGAAATCTATATCCATTAACAATATCACCATTGCAATGTGTCGAATATTTGGTAGGATCGCGTGAACGTAAAAGCAGATCTTCATGATCCAACTATCATCTCCTTTATGTAATTGTGCGACCTATTAATAAGATTGCACTGGATACTTTAGAATGATTAAAAACAATATTAAAATATTAAAGTTGATGTTTATGTATTACTTACCCTATCTTTTAATCATTTAATAAATTATCGGTTTCATTCTGCATCAGATAAGTGTCTAATAGTATCCTTATGAGTTTGTGCAAATTCTCTACAAAATTAAAGTGAACCATTAATCTCATATAGAAAAGAAATTACCCTAAAGGAAATAATAGAAATGAGACTATATGAGAGGTCTCCATACTTGAGATAAGGTAAGACTTCATCATAATTCTTTAATCTGTATATATGTGCTTATTTCAATTCCTCAACCTCAATCTCACATGAATCTATAGATAAACCCCTATTAGATTCTTTTAAAGCTCTATTATAATTTCATCCAGTTTGATTGAATTTGTATCAGTTCTATGCAAATACCTTGAACATAAGGTCATACCCTCATTTGCTATGTATCCCTTTGTAATAAAATCTTCTGGACATGTCCTATTACCCATGAGAGATTTTAAAAAATATAATTATTTTTCCACAAGATACATCCATCTATAATGAATCGGCTTGATAATCTTAGCTTCAGTAGCTAAATGAATAGGCAAGTACTCCATGACATAAAAAAATAAAGAAAGAAAGACCTTTACTAACTTGCAAACTGTTATGGAAATCTGTACTTAAATGTTTTTCAAATCATCAATTATCAAATGATTAGATCCAAGCACACTAGAAAAGAAGATAACTCAATAAGTGGTTCACACACTTCTTTGGACAACATACCACGAAGTGCAAGAGGGAGTAGATATTGTAGAAGAACATGACAATCATGATTTTTCAACCCAGCTATCTTTTTATCTTTTAAGTTCACACATTGAGAAATATTAGATGAAAAACCATCAGGCACTTTCATATTTTTTAAGAAAAAAAAATTTGTGCATATCTTTAGGAGGCAATGTGTATCATGCAGTTGGAACTTTAACTTTCTCCTCTTTTTGGATGATGTACGATTTCAGTCTAATGTTCATCTCTTGCAAGTCTAATCCAGTGTTGATTGTATCCTTGGTCTTTCCTTTGACATTCATGAATGTCACCATAAAATCCTCTTATATATTTTTTTCAATATACATTTTTCAATATACATAACATCTAAATTATGTCGTAATACGAGATTCTCCCAATATGGAAGTTTAAAAAGATACTTTTCTTGTTCCAGTTATCCTTTCGAACTTTATGTGATAACTTTTTCCTTTTCTTTGAATCTCTTGATAATTGTTGCTCTTCAAGATCTTGTACTTGATTAAGTATCTCAATACCAGAATTATTTTTTGGTGGTGGCCTTTTCTCTTCTGTACTATCAAATGCCCGCTTCTCATAGCTCCATTTGTGACTAAGAGGAAGGTAACACCGATGATCCATAAAACACTGCTTCTTATTATTAGCCAGTCAAATTGAGAAAGTGTTTTTGTTGCAAAATAGATATGCCAATTTTTCTTTGATACTACATCTAGATAAATTTCCATATGTGGAGAGTCATTGATGGTCCATAACAAATATGCATGCAACATAATGTTTTGTTTAATTGATGCATCATAGGTATCAACACCAGTTTTCTATAACTCATTCAATTCCTTTATTAATGGATAAAGATATATATCAATTGCATTTCCTGGACTATTTGGACTATGAATACGCATTGACAGAATAAAATTTTCTTGTTTCATACACAACTAAGGTGGTAAATTATAAGGAATAAGAATCATAGGCCAAATGCTATGTGATGTTTTTGAATTTCAAAATGGCTGAAATCCATCACTAGCAAGTCCAAGTCTAACATTACAGGGCTCAACCACAAATGCAGGATAAACTTCATCAAATGACTTCCACTCCATTGAATGAACTAGGTGCCTCATTATTCTATCATCAACTCTTTTATCCTAATGCTATTCCATGAGAGTAGATGAATTTATAGACATAAACAACCTTAGAAGTCTTGGCTTTAAGGGAAAATAGCATAAACTTTTTGCTGCTATCTTTTTACCCTTTTTGTTCCTCATTTCCTTGCTATGTGTATCTATTTTCCACCTAGACACACCACAAACTTTGCAAGAATTAAGTAAGCTACCGTCCTTCCAGTATAACATGTAATCATTAGTGCAAATATCTATCTTATTGTAAGAAATTTCGAGTTCTTGAATTATTTTCTTTGCCTCATAATACGAGTTTGGCAAATTGGCACCATTAGGCACCAACTCCTCTTTCAATATTTTCAATAACATTGTAAATGATGCATTACTCCAATGACCCATACTTTTTATGTGAAGCAATTTAACCAAAGAGAAAAGTTTTAATACTTTTGAATTTTAGTACAATGGCTGCTCGAAATCCTTCTCAAATAAATTATCACAATCAGTTTGTGTAGGTCCACCATCAAGATTAGGATACAAATCTCTTAATAATTATTCCACTTTATCTTCTCTCTCACATTCTTTCACTTCATCATCATACTCATCCTCAGATATAAATTCAGATAACGGTTCATCTAAGCATTCCCCATGGTGAAATTAGAAAGTATAATTCTAAATTATTCCATGTACTTTTAAATGTGTCACAATTATTTTACGAGTTTCTGAAGTAGTAGTACAACATTTGGTACATGGACTTCGTATTTCATGTTCTTCTTCTATTTTTCAAAAAGCATAATTCAAAAACTTTCACTCTATGTTTGTAGATTTCATTGGATCGATCATTAATAAGTTGCATCCATTGCTTACTAGGTGCCATAACCTTGTAAAACACATATAATATTAGATTGAGAAAAAATAAAAGATAAAAAAATTATATTAAGATACATAGACACATTCTCATAACAATAATTCTACATGAGGTTAAGAGGTCAATTCCTAGAAGTACAAATGAAGAAGTTAGTTTGTAAAAGCTTTGGAGTGTAGCGTTGTTACAAGACACAATAACTGATACAAATACAACACATTATTTGGTGATCCGGTTACCATAAAAAAGGTTAGAAAAGACTGTATAAATCTAATATTTTGGCAAACTACCACACCTAACTAACATAAAATTCAAAAGTTAAAAAAATATCTCTTCACAGCCAACTTATTGTACGAAAAAGAAACAAGAATCTAATTGCTATCCTTTTTGGATTAACCTTTTTCAATCTATTTGTTAAAACAAGTAAGCATTTTGTCAGACAATCAGGAAGCAACAAAGCAAAGAGCAAGTACACAAATTTAGGACGAGAGGAATAAATACATTTGCATCAAGGCTCACACAATGATGTGGCTTGGATTGTTCACAAATTTGGTGTTTTACCTCAAACTCTAACTCATTAATTCTCTTTTACACTTGCAGGATCTTATTGTCTCTCCAATCCAACTTCTTTTCTAGGATAATCGAACTCAAACCAAAATGAACTAAATTATGACAAAGTATTTTCCCTCAAATCACCAGTCAAACATCCAATCCCAACAATATATACTACTTGAAATCATGAGAGATTCCCCATGAAACACACAATAGTGATCTAAAACTATTCCACTGCTAGTTCCCACTCATATTGTTATGATCTTGCAAATTGAAACATATCAACCATTTTCTTCCAAATCCATTTACTAAGAAGATCCTAAAGTTCTTTTTTATCTTTTTTATGAGAGAAAAATAGAAAGGGTATAGCAATTACTCTGCCTTATCTCTAAAGCAACTCACATACATACAACTACTGCATCAACCTCAATTATTTTAAGACAAGGTAGAAGGTGAGTTCACCTTTTTGACAAAACTGTTTGATTCCAGTAACAAAAAAAGAACCGCTAGTATGAGGCTGATTAAGACACATAGATATTATAAGTAGACAAGGAAATAACTGTTCATTTACAAAAACAGAGCCCAAGGTTCTTCAACCAATATATATGATACTATATATTTTCTCTCCCTCTCTTGTTGGTAACTTCACTTTTAGGCAAAGTAAGCATCATTACAACAATCCCTTTAATAAAAAGTATAGTAAAGAATATTAGTATTAATCGTATTCATACAAACATAATGTTTCTAATGAATTTTTTTGTAAGGGAAGGACCATTTAATTGACGACATGTTCTGTATTCATATGAACATAATCTTTTGTTCATAATATTTTCATATGCCATTACTTACTTACTAACATAAAAGTTAGCTTTATCAAATTTTGATCGAATAAAAATTAAATGCAATTCACTTCACAAAAAGAGCAAAAACACAATTGTAAATTATCACTTTTCATTAAATTAATCCTAATCCTACAAACTTCACATTGATCTAAATGACCCATAATAATAATAAAAACTTGAAGACACTTCAGAAAAATTTTTACTTTTGAGTTGCAAATTCCAACCCAATAAGTAATAATACTTAGCTTGAAATAATTCTCGTCTTGAAAGAATTCAACAACTAATATAATCTCCAACAAAAATAGAGAACGGGAAGGACTGTCACAAGAAACATATTATTGAAAGTTGAAAACGTCAAATCAACACATCTAAATTCACTGCAATGCAACAAAAATATAAATTTAAAAGCAATCTTAATTAAGGTAACTAGAATAGCCTTTAAAGCAGAAACTACATGGATGTGCTAAGAATCCTAGAAACAACTAATAATCTCCAATCAAAAAAACTCTCTTACTAAAGTAATCGATGGACATGAACCAAATAAACAACTCAATGAAAGAGAAATAATACCTTAGTTGTTATGGAAGCTGCGATGAAAAACAGAGAGGTTAGGGAAAAAAAATGAAATTGAGCATCGTAGTGAGAAAAAATGATGGAAAATAGATATCATTTGAGCAAAATTAGGGCATAGTGAATGACCTGCAATATTTTGTAGGGAATATAGAGTGTTTTTACTTTTTGGTGCCTTATGTTTTATTAATTATCATTTTTATTAAAAATTTTATTAGACTAATTTGGCAACACTTTTCTCAAGGCTCTAAATTTGTAATACCTCATGTCTGAAAGTCACTGTGCAATATACGACTCATTCCCTTAAGTCATAAATACAATATATGAGTCGTACATGTAAGTCATACATATGAAAGTATGAAGAAGTTAAAGTCTATTGTAGATATGAGTTTACCCTAGGAATCATCAAAGCATGGTATGAGTCATATGAAGTGAAGTCATGAGTTCAGCAGTATAGGTTCCTTAGGTTTTTGTCAAAGATACGAGTGGTTGTTCAAGTCGTATAAACAAGTAACGAGTTGTAAGTTATCAATCGTATGTTGACCAGTGTGTGCTATCTTTGCCACTTTCAAGCTTACGAGTTCATAGTCCAACTCGTACCCTAATCATACGGGTTGTATGGTTGACTTGTGATGACTGGCGATCAATTTCTATAAAGTTTAGTTAAAGAGATTTTTGGTCTTTTCCTCTTATATATCTTCCAACCCATAACCAATAACCCCAAAGAGGCATTATTTTCCTCTATACTCTAGTCAATTAACAACATCTTTTCTCAACCTACCTTTAAGAACAACAAGATTAGGGTTTTCTCACCAAGTAATCTCTCAAGTCTCAAAGTTTAAATCTTCTTCACAAGTCATGCAATTCCAGCTATGTGGGTTTTTTTGAACAAGGTTAAAATTCCATCACAGTGCCCCAAAAGCATGATTTTAAGATTAAATTTACTTGTTTTATATTTGGGTTCATCCCTTGAATTCTCATATATTGAAACATACCATTATCTTGTGATTTTAAGGCTAAATATGTATAAAGCCTACATCTATTCATGTTTTGAACTTTAAAATTTGCTATTGTGCTTTAAATTTCATTACTTTGATTTGGGATTCTGATGAAACATTTCTATATAGGTATTGAGCCTGATATTTTGTTATACGTGTGATGTTGGGTGTATTTACACGCCTAAACACCATAATTTACCCATGTTATAGCTAAAGTTTTGAGGATAAAATATATAATTCCTGCACTTTTAGTCCATTTTCCTGTAAGTGAGCTAACCTACGTGATTAGCATATTTTCAGGTATTAATGATGAAGATTTCAGCACTTTGTGGACCTTTGGGCAGCGAAGGAAAACTTCACAGACGAGGGAAGGCAGCTTTTGGAAGCTTATGGACTGAATGTGACGCATGGAGAAATTGTCCTGGGCAAAAGCAGTATTTTTAAATACTTAGGGGTGCAGCAGTAACTTAATAGGACTAGGAAAAGGATGTTATAAAAACCCTATTTGCTGAATTTTTCAGCATTCATTCATTCATGAATTGATTCATTCAATCATCGATTCATTCATTATTGCTTTTTCATAATTCAGTCGACACTTTTAGTATTATTCACGTTACAATTTCTGTAACTTTAGACAGAGAAACACGCTACATATTTGGGGAAGACGGCTAAGAGGAAAAACGTCATCCTTCTTTGACGTTAAAATCATCCTCTCGCGAAGATTGTTCTAGTTGCGGTATGATGATGATGTCTTCGTTGTTTTCCTTTGCACTCATGAGTAGCTAAACTTCTCTGTTAGGGTTATGGAAGTCTTGTGAGATACTATCTATTGCTATGAATTTGTGAATTCTTGATGCGTATGCTACTTATATCATTACTCTCTACGTTTTAATTAAATTCTTGTGGTTGCAAACATATAGAATACGCCATTATAGCATTAACTTGTTCAAGAGAAAAGTTACATGTTTGGAAAAGAGAGTGTGACAAGGAAATAAGGCTACCAACCCCTATTTACACATTAATGCCTTAACCGAATTAATCTCTTGGAGAGTTCGTACCATTAGTTATACGCTTTAATCTCGAGAGAGTTAAAGTGAAATAATCCTTGATGGTTGAGAAACACTAGGATTTACCATTAGAATACGAATCTCTATAAGTGCATGCATGTCTGAATTCCGCATTACTCATAGTTAATAGATACGTAGAACTCATAATGTGGACATAACCCTAACTTATTTTTCTCTGTGATTAAATCTTACTAAACAAAGCATTCTGTTGTTACTTTTATAGCATTAATTCACGCCACAATCCAATCCCACCTTTTTTGTGGAATTTTCGATCAACAGTCTATTAATAATTGCAACACTTAGTGACCAAGTATTCCCTGTGGGATTCGACACCCAACCCAGTTGGGTTCTATATTTGACAGCGACCGCTTACACTCTTACGAGAGCTGTAGTTTGGGCGTTATCAAATTTTGGCGCAGCTGCCGGGGAATACGGTTGTCAACTAAGTTTGTGATAGTTACTGGACCCTTTGGTAAAAAATTCTCAGATTTTACTTTTAGTTGTTGTTTTTGTTTTATTCAGGTTCTGTTGAGTGCATGCCAAATACTCGTAGTTCTGGTCATCCATTATTACCCATAAATCCTGAACCTCAACTTATTGGCAGAATGGATGCACAGCGTGACATTGACAGAAGGGCGGCTCAACAGGAGCAGGCTAGATTAGCTGCACTGGCAGCTGCTCAAGTACATCAATAGAATATTAATAACCCAGGGCGAGCAACAAATCCTGATGATGAGGACCTGGGTGATGATGATCTACTTAATCCACGGTGTGCAGATGAGGTGGCAGCGCCTGTGAACAAGAGAGATCGTCAAGCTAGAATGAGACCTGAACGTCGAGCTGTGCAGGCTCCTTTTGATGATGATGATGACGATCTTGATGGAGCTGGTGCCACAGGGGCTATTATTCCTCTGCCCTTGGCACCTGGAGCCAAGTTCAATATCACTAGCACCATGATTCAGCTATTGCAGCTCAAAGGTTTATTTGGTGGACTTGCAGGAGATGATCCAAATATACATCTGGTCAATTTTATTTCAACATGCAAGTCGTTTGACAATCCAGGAGTTGGGCAGAATGCAATTCGGCTGAGCTTATTTCCATTGTCTCTGTCTGGGGAGGCAACTCTATGGCTGAACGGGCTAACTCCTGATTCTATTACTAATTGGAGGCAACTGAAAGACGCTTTCCTAGAAAGATTCTTTCCGCCATCCAAGAGAGCATAGTTAAGAGATGAGATCAGCAATTTTCGACAGCTTCCAACTGAAACTCTCCACGAAACATGGGAGAGGTTCAAGAAGAAGTTTATACGGTGCCCAAATCATCAGACGACCAACATCCACTTGATGGAGATATTATACAGGGCTTTGAACTCAGTGACAAAGCCAGTGGTTGATAATGCTGCAGGTGGGTCATTCATGGACTTTACTTTCATTGAGGCAAGTGATATGCTGGACCGTATGACAAAGTAGAGTAGAGCCTGGCATACCAGGGATGCTGAGGTAGAAAGCTCTACTTTATCTATTGGCATGACTGTAGAGCAGAGGCGTAGACAAGAGGAACATGACCAAGATATAGCTCACATGAAAATGCAGATGGATCTTCTTACCAAGCATTTATTATCAGGGAAGACCGAAAAGGTTAAGGCCGTTGTATCACAGGGAAGAGATGAATCCGACTCTGAGGAAGAAGCGAACTACTTGAATAATTAGGGGGGTTTCCGAGGCAATGCCCAAGGAAACCAAGGTCGGAACTATTATGATAAATCTGGATACAAGGACCGCGATCAAGGTAGTTGGAAGAACAAGACTGACAGGAGTGGTTTGTATGTTCCTCCTGGAAATCATGAGGCTGTGGCGTCTGGCTCTGGGAAGATGTCCATGGAAGATATGATGGCTAAGCTGTTGAAAGGAGTGGAGGCAACCAACACGGGAGTAACTGAGGTGAAGAATGATTTGTCATCAATAAATCAATTGGTTGACTCGCATTCTACTGCAATAAAATAGCTGGAGCAACAATTGAGTCAACTCTCAGCGGTATTCAATCAAAAAAAGGCTGGCACTTTACCTAGCGACACTGTGCAAATCCCAAGGAACGATGGATCATGTATGACTATTACTACCAGGAGTGGTAAAGTGTTGGAAAATCCATCCAAAGGCAAGTAGGTGGTTGATGATATAGCAGAGAATGTTGATGAAGCAGAGTTTGAAGATATCGTAGAAGCTGAAGTGAGTGCTCATGATGTTACACCTAGACGTCACCAGCCTGAAAATAGTGATAATCAGAAGCAAGATAAAAAGAAAGTGGTGGAGAAAACGATTCCTCTTCCACCACCACCTTTTCCTCAGAGACTGAAGAAGAAGGCTGATGACACTCCTGAAAAGGTTGATAATCGGAAGCAAGATAAAGAGGAAGTGGTGGAGAAAATGATTCCCCTTCCACCACCACCTTTTCCACAGAGACTGAAGAAGAAAGCTGATGACACCAGGTTCAGTAAATTCAGGACCATGTTGAAGCAGCTGACTATTAATGTTCCGTTGGTGGAGGCGCTGGAATAGATGCCTGGGTATGCTAAATTCATGAAGGACCTGTTGACAAAGAAGCGGGCAGCAAGTTATGAGCTGGCAGATAATGTTCATTATTGTAGTGCAATCGCTACAAGATCGCTAGTACAGAAGAAGACAGATCCTGGTGCTTTCACTATTCCTTGCACGATTGGATCGTTGGATTTTGCTAAGGCGTTGTGCGATTTGGGAGCTAGCATCAATTTGATGCCGCTATCTATTTACAGAAAGTTGGGGTTGAGTGATCCTACACCAACCAATATACGGCTCGTGATGGCAGATAAGTCGGTAAAACAGCCTGTTGGTATCTTATATGATGTGTTGGTGAAGGTTTCCACCTTTATCTTTCCTACAGACTTTGCTATTTTGGATTGCGAGGTGGATTCTGAAGTTCCCATAATCTTGGGGCGTCCTTTCCTCGCAACTGGAAGTGTGCTGATTGATTTAAGAGCTAATGAGCTTTTATTTCGGCTGAATGATGAAGTGGTCCATTTTGATGTATATAAATTGATGAAGCCGCCTAGAGATATGGATGTGTTCTCTGTAGCTGATGTTTACTATGAGGATGAGAAATGATTATCTGTAGAGAAGCAACTTACTGTTGATCCATTGTCTGCTGTGCTGTTGAATTTTGAGCATGAGGATGTTGAAGAATATGAAGAAACTGTTTGTGCTCTAACAGGAATAAAGTCCTATTCTCATGCTACTAAGAAGCTGGACCTTGATCTTAGGAATCGACCTTCACCAATAGCGAAGACTTCCATTGAAGAGCCACCAGTGCTAGAATCGAAAGAGCTCCCCAGTCACCTAAGGTATGCGTTCTTGGGAAGTGGAAATACACTTTCGGTGAGTGTTGTGGCTAATTTAGGTGAACAGCACGTAGAGGCTCTCATCTCTACTCTGAAGAGGTACAAGAGAGCTATGGGTTGGACTATTGATGATATAATTGGTATCCCTCCTGGGATATGTATGCACAAGAGTCATCTCGAAGAAGATTGCATGCCTACAAGTAAGCATCAGCGTTGTCTGAATCCATTTAGAAAATGATGCACCATCTATCTCGATGAAGTCTAAGTAATCGAGATAGCTATGTCATGCCGCGACAATAAATCAAGCGCTAAATGGGAGGCAACCCATCGTTTTTAGTCGTTTTGTTTTCCTAGGAGTTTGTTTTGTTAAATAAAAATCCAAAAAGAAGAGTCGAGCCACGACCAAAACTAAGGCGCTTGGTGGGAGGCAATCTATCTTTATAATCGTTTTTGTTGTTTTTGATTAAGTGTAGGGGAAGACGTATAAAAGAGGAGCTTGGTCTCAAATTTTGATTTGAAAGTGAGCAATGTTAAAGGTGGTAAGTGAGTAATGAAGGAGCAAAAGGCTTTCGGTTAGGCATTGCCTATACAAATCTAGGCAATGGACAAGGCAAGGCCTATGTAAATCTAGGCAACGGACAAGGCAAGGCCTATGTAAATCTAGGCAACGGACAAGGAAAGGCATATGCTATTGCCTTTTCTCTCTGAATCTACAATGCCATAGCATAGGCGCCGCCTATGCCCAACTAGGCCATAACATAAGCGCCGCCTATGTTCAACTAGGCAAAGATAAAGGCGTCGCCTATGCCATTGCCTTTGCTCTCTGAATCTACAATGCCATAGCATAGGCGCCGCCTATGCCCAACTATGCCATAGCATAGGCGCCGCCTATGCCCAACTAGGCCATAGCATAGGCGCCGCCTATGTTCAACTAGGCTTTGCTAAAGGCGCCGCCTATGCTAAGCATAGGCAAAGCATTAGGCGCCGCCTACTTATGCTTTTTGGTCTCCTAACCCAATTTTTCATGGGTCAAACCCGACCCAAGCCTTGGTCTATAAATAGAACCTCAATCTTAGAACAA
This sequence comes from Capsicum pubescens, assembly GCA_030864215.1. Taxonomy (NCBI): domain Eukaryota; kingdom Viridiplantae; phylum Streptophyta; class Magnoliopsida; order Solanales; family Solanaceae; genus Capsicum; species Capsicum pubescens. The sequence goes on along the minus strand of CM061538.1, from coordinate 102,005,279 downwards.
AATCTCATTGTTTGCTCAAGATAGGCGCCGCCCAAGCTTCCAAATCCTCTCAAAATTTTTTTTTTTTGCTTATCTAGTCTTGTGAGTTCATCTTCCGGATCCATCACCAAGTAAGTCATTCTTTTATATTCTGTAGTTGTTGAAATGCTACGTTTATAATGATTTATTAGATTTTAAAGTGGTGTTGGTGATTAGAATGTGGTTGGTTTGTTGTGATACATCTAGTTGAGTGAAAGAATACGTGTGGGTGTTCTTGACTTGGTTCCGAATTGTATTTGATTGTTATACACTGTCATCCTTTTTGCGGAATCGAAATGGTAAAGTTAATTGCATAATCTTCAAAGTTGAAAGCTTGAATGTTTGAATGACTCGTTCATCGAGATAAAGATCATGATTGAATACAAGCATGAGATGTTGTGATTATTTCTATACCATACCTTAATACGATCTCTATGTAGTAGTCTTGTTCAAAAGGTGCATTAATCCAAACACGAAAGTATAGTTAAGATTACATAAAATAGAGTTGGAAAGGATAATTAAGATGACATGAAAGTATGACTGTGCTGAACATATTGTTGGAACATATCACCTAAATGTATGTCGATGAAGTCTGAGTAATCGATATCATTCACTTAATTAGTTTGTGCCAACAAATTAAGTGTGGGGTGGGGACACTACTATTTGTTTTTCGATTGAATATTTCGAGATGAAGCTAACATGACTATATTTTTAATCTCAGGTAGAATGGCCCCAAAAGGACGACAAGGAAAAGAAAAAGTGTCCACCTCACAGAAAGGGCAAAAAAGGTCAGAAAAGGGGAAGAAACCTGATGATGACGACTCTAATGATAATTCCAACGCAGGGGGCTTGACCCCAGACATAGAAGAGGAGTTCGACTAATCAGGTTTTCCTTATTTATTTCCACTAAGGGCAGTGTGTCCCGTCTAAGTGTGGGGTGCGGGTATATGTCTGCTGTATTGTATTTCTTTGCCTACATTTATTCTTGTTTTTGCTAATTAGTCGTAATATTTTCAATTTTTTTTAGATTTTGCATGAAATTATTCTGATAGGCGGCATGGTATTATGACAAGAGTTTGTGCTAAAATCATTACTATTGAGACGTTTAGGCTCTAAGTGTGACTCACTGTGTGATAAGTGTATGGTTTAATTCATTCATCTGTTGGGTCAAGAGTCTATACTGCTCCCAATAAAGTTGACCATGTGCCTTGTGTGTGTGAGGTTATAGTATATTCTGTGTTGTGACTGATGCTAGAACTTGCCTGGTGTGTGTGTAAAGCGAAATAAAGAGTGTGAGTTTAGGAGATGATTTAGGCATTTCTTTGGCAACCTGTGATTGTTTACCTTCTTTTTACCTGCCCGTGGACATTATCCTAGTTAACCCCCTTTGAGCCTTTAGCTATTTTCTTTGACAGCCTCATATGTAGCCTAATCCATTTTTTTTTTCAAGACCATAATTTGATCCAAATTCCTAAGCTCTTTTTATTGTAGAGTCATGTGACAAAATAAGAGGAAAGTGGGTGAGAGTGATGCCTCATAGTGTATTGGTACTTGAAATTTTTGTGAAAAGGAGTGGCTATCATAGAGGAGTTTTATAAAAAAAAAAAGAGAAAAGAAAAGAAAAAAAAGAAAAAAAAGAAAAGAAAAAGAAATAGAAAAATAAAAAGATAGTTGTGTTTATAATTGAATAACAAAATAGGTGAGAAGGGGTGGTAGATGAAAGGAAAGTAGAGGGGTTGTTTAAAAGAGAGTGTTAATGACATAACGTAGTGTATTAAAGCGCTTAGGGAACATAGTCACTATTTCTGGCCAAAATAGTCCTACCTGTCCCTTAGTCTACATTACAACCTGTAAAGACCTATTTGATCCTAAGCTTAACATTCTGATATTAGTGGAGCATTACACTAAGGGCAAGCCTATGGTCATCAGTTGCAACATATGAATTCTTTGTGAGAGTGAGAGCAAGGAGAATCTTATACCCATGTTCCGAAAAATGCAAAACTTGTGAGTGATTATGGGTGATATCTTGTGTGAGACACACATGGTTAATGAGTTTTGGGTAGTTTTGTATGATTCTTGGTGCCTTAACTTGTGGATACGAATTAGCCATCATCACGAGTCTATGTTGGAGGTTGAATGGTTTCTAGTAGTGATTTAGAAAACTACTCTTTGTTAATAATTGCCGTGCATGTCTTGGTGAATATTTTGTGTCACTGCTGTGAAATCCTAGTTAGATGTTTGCATGGACGTAATATTTTGTTCGAGGACGAACAAAGCTTTAAGTGTGGGGTATACGCGTTATTAAAGAAAGTAAGGGTTTCAAGATTTAAAAAAAAGCATTATGTTTACAAGAAAGTTTAAGCCTTTTGAAGTTCTATTCACATGCAATATTACATTATTCAAGACAACTTGATCTTTTGATCTAAAGATAAAATATGAAATCCATAAATTGTTCACCTTGATTATGATTTAAAGTAAATAAAAACATAACTGGCTTTCAGTCTATAAACCCCTATGATATTTTAAGGTAGATTTCATAAGTATGAGCATATATGTATTCTGGGAGTTATATTTAACATCAACAAGGGAATGGAGATGGGCGTATCGTAAATTCTTGGAAACTACAAGTCACCTTAGGTTAGATTTTTTCAAATATGGATGAAGTATAGTGATCACTTAAGTTAAGGTTCTATCCTGATGGCAAGGATAGAATAGTTCTCCCTAATATGGGTAAGACGTTGGATTCTATGTAGCTCACATGGTCCATGCCGATTAGAAGAATCTCCCACAAGAAAGAATAAAAGTAAATATTTTAGAAACTAAGTGTTGTGGCTCACTAAGCTTATTCATATGTTTCATTATCCATATTTTATGATCTTGCAGTCTTTATTTTTACTCAAGTCCAAGGTGAGTCACTTACGCTTAGCATACCTTATTTAAAAGTTTACACATATATACAAATCTTGTTTTATTTATGCATTCACCCTCACATACTCAGTATATTCCTGAAGTACTGACCCATATATACGTCTATGTTCTACATTGTCTTATAATGTAGGTTCTGGTGCTCGTTTCCAGCTACAAGATTGAGTAAGGGTATCATCACCTGCTTCTCAACTTTTGGTGAGTACTCATAGTCTGAGGACCCAGCTTATTAGAATCTTGTTCATTAATGAAAGTACTTTAGTTACTTGATATCCGTTTATGTTTGGTTCAGTGTGGGCCTATCCCAATAGCTCTCTAGTTAGTAGTAGAGGCTTATCAGACTGTGTATGTTTTAAGTTCAAATAGTTTCTTTAAGGTTTCCAAAGTTAAAGATATACATTAAGATATGAAATTGTTACCTTCAATTTGTATATATGTTAGTTCACTTTTTATGTGAGTTTCAAGCTGAATAGATATCATGGATTAGCTTAGGACTATTTATAGTCTTAAGCACAATATAGTGTCTAGGGGGGTACTTCTGGGGAATTACAAACTTGGTGTCAGAGCTTAAGGTTTAAAGAGTCCTAGAGAGCCAGATAAGCTATTTTATGTAGAGTCTTGATCATGAGTGTGGAGCGCGCCACATTTATGAGCAAGAGGATACGAAATGAGTCAGGAACCATTATTTCTTTCATGATCTATCATGCTTACAATTGTCTCTATCTGCCTTAACTCATGCTTTTGTGTAACAGAATATGCCTCCTTACCGAGCCGACGCATGTAGTGATCAGCCACCCCTGCATGCAGACCCTCTGAATAAGAGTGTATCTCATGCTAAATTTTGGGCTTCTTTTCTAGCATTGGCCCAAGCCGTGAATGCCAATTTTCAGGGAAACCAACAAACATCATTCCTATCTTAGCAAAATAGTAATCTAGCTACCACTTGAATTTAGGACTTTATGAGGATGAATCCACCTGAGTTCCATGAATCAAAGGTGGATGAGGGTCCTTAACTCTTTATTAATGAGGTGTGAAAGATTACTCAAATTGTGTATATTACTAAAGAAGAGAGTGTAGATATGGCATCCTATAGGCTGAAGGATCTTTCTTATGATTAAGTCATTATTTGGAAGGATGGTAGGGGTGAGAATGCAACTCTTATGAGTTGGCCGGTGTTTTAGAGTACTTTTCTGGACAAGTTCTTTCCCCGTGATATGAGGGAGGCTAAAGTGGAGTAGTTCATGAACCTGAGGTAGGGCTCTTATGACTGTGAAAAAGTATTGCCTTAAGTTCACTTCGTTTGCCAAATATGCCCCAGAGTTGTTATTTGACTTTAGAGCTCATATGAGTAAGTTTGTGACTGGGGTATCTGATTTAGTGGTCACGGAGTATAGGACTTCCATGCTGAATGGGGATATGGATATTGCTCAGTTGATGACTCATGCTCAACAGATCGAGGAAGATATGTTGAAAGAAAGAGAGAAGAGAGAAAAAAGAGCTTGGACTAGATAGTTTGAGTACAGTCAACTAAGGTCTGGAGGGGGAAGCCATTCACAGTTTAAGGGTCATTCATCAGTGCTTGTGCCTTCTTTAGCTAGTGCTCCTGTACCCAGGACCAGGCAGGTGTATTGGGGCAAGACTTTAAATTCCAAGTCTCACAAGAGTATAGTCGGGAGGCCCAGTTACCTGATATGTGCAAAGTGTGGCAAGACCCATCCTAGTGAGTGTTTGATAGGTAAAAAGGGTTTCTGTGGTTGTGGTAAGTTGGGCCATAGGATCAAGGAGTGTCCATATTCTTAGCAAGGAAGTAGAGATGCTCATCCTCAAACTCAGACTAAAAATCCAGTTGCTCAGCCAGGTTGCCCAGTTCCTTCACAGGGTGCATAATCTAGTACCAGTAGCGGTCACTGCCAGAATCAGTTTTATGCTTTACTATCCCATCAGGAGTAGGAGAGTTCTCCAGATGTTGTCACAGGTATGCTTCGTTCCTTTCACCTTGATGTATATGTTTTGTTCAACCTGGATTAATTATTTCTTATATAACTCCATTGGTTGCTGTAAATTTTGGGATAGGTCCTGAAAATCTCTCTAAGCCCATCTTAGTTTTTACCTTAGTTGGTGAGTCAGTTATTGATAGGCTAGCCTATAGGAAGTGTCCTATCTCCGTCTTCTATAATATCAAACTAGTGGACCAAATAGAGTTAGAGATGGTAAATTTTGATGTTATTATGGGCATGGATTGGGTCCATTCATGCTATGCATCAATAGATTGTCGCACCCGCGTGGTGAAGTTTTTGTTTCCTGGTGTGGCAGTTTTCCAATGGGTGTGTAGTTTTGTGTCTCTCGAAGGTTGTTTTATCTCTTATCTTAAGGCTAGAAAGTTTACATCAAAAGGGTGTATCTACCATTTAGTTTGAGTCAAAGATACGAAATCTGAAGTTTAGATAGTTCAATTCAGTCTGGGCGGTAAATGAGTTTCTCGAGGTTTTCCCTAAAGATTTTCAAGGGGTAACTCGAGATAGAGAAATAGAATTTGGTATCCTCTCCCTGATACTTAGCCCATCTCCATCCCTCCATATCGTATAGCTTTGGCCAAACTTAAAGAGTTAAAAGAGCATCTTAAGTACTCTTAGACAAAGGTTTCATTAGACCCAGTGTTTCTCCGTGGTGTGCTTCGGTACTTTTCGTGCGCAAGAAAAATGACACTCTCAAATGTGTATAATTTATAGAAAACTAAACTCCCATTCCTACGATCAACGATTTATTTGATCATCTTCAAGGTGCCCGATGGTTTTCTAAGATTGACCTTAGGTCAGGATACCACTAGTTGAAATTTAGGGAATGAGACATTCTGAAAACAACTTTCCAAACAAGGTATGGCCATTTTGAGTTTGTGGTTATGTTGTTTTGACTGACAAATTCTCTTGTAGCCAGTAGGGATTTGATGAACAGGGTCTTCAAGCAGTACTTGGATATGTTTGTCATTGACTTTATAGATGACATACTGGTCTATTCCAGGAGTGAGGAAGCACATGTAGAGTTTGGTAAATGTGAATTTTGGTTGGAATCTATCATATTTTGGGGCATGTTATTTTAGGGGTTGGTATTCATGTAGATCTTCAGAAGACTAGTGCAGTAAAGCACTAGACTAGACCTATTAATCCATTCGATATCAGGAGTATTTTGTGTTTGATCGGGTATTATAAAAGATTCATTGAAGTATTTTCCTCTATAGCTATACCATTGACTAAGCTGGCCCTAAATAAAATGAAGTTTATATTGACGGATAAGTGTGAAAATAGTTTCCAAAAGTTGAATGATAGACTGACTTCAGCTCCAGTGTTAGCTTTATCAAAAGGGTTAGACGAATGTGTGGTGTATTGTGATGCTTTTAGAGTTGGATTAGGTTGTGTGTTGATGCAAAATAGGATAGTGATAGCTTATGTCTCTAGGCAACTTAGGGATCATGAAAAGAATTACCCAAATCACGACTTGGAGTTATCTGTTGTGGTATTTGCCTAGAAAATTTAGAGACACTACCTCTATGGTGTGCATGTTGACATTTTCACTGACCATAAGAGTCTTCAATACGTATTTTCTTAGCGGGAGATGAATCTTCATCAGAGAAGGTGGTTGTATTTATTGAAAGATTATGACTTGAGTATGCTCTATCATCCAGGTAAGGCCAATGTGGTGGTCGATGCATTGAGTGGTTGTCCATGGGTAGTGTGGCTCATGTGAAAGAGGAAGAATGAGAATTGGCCAAAGAGGTGCATAGATTAGCCCATTTGGAAGTGCGGTTTTTCAACACTGATGATGGGGGAGTAGTAGTTTAGAACGGTTCGAAATCATCTCTGGTAGTGGAAGTGAAAGAGAAAGATCAAAATAATCCCATATTTAGACAAATATTAGAAGCAGTCCAACAATAAAAGGTTGAGGTTTTCTCCCAAGGAGGGGATGAGGTACTTCACTATCATGGTAGGCTCTGTGTTCCCAATGTCGATGGGTTAAGAGAAACAATACTAGCCGAGGCTCATGGTTCAAGGTATTCTATTCATTTGTGTGCTACTAAGATGTACCACAACTTAGGGGAACTTTATTAGTAGAATGGTATTAAGAGAGACATAGCAGAGTTTGTGGCCAAGTGTCCCAACTACTAACAAGTTAAGGTTGAGCACAAAAGACCAGGTGGTACACTATAGGATATCAACATCCCTACTTGGAAGTGGGAAATAGTGAATATGGATTTCATCACAGGGTTGCCTCGTACAAGACATCAATATCATTCAATTTGGGACATAGTAGATTGAATAATGACTAAATCAGTCCATTTCCTACCAGTCAAGACTTTAGATACAACGGAAGATTTGTTAAAATATATATTCATCAGTTAGTAAGACTTTATGGTATACCTTTATCCATCATCTCAGACAAACGGACACAGTTCACTACGCAATTTTGGTAGTGTTTCCAGAAAAGCCTTGGTACAAATGTTAAGTTTAGTACTGCTTTTCATCCATAGACCGATGGTTAGCTGAACACATAATTCAGACATTAGAATACATGCCGATAGCGTGTGTTTTAGACTTTAAAAGAAGTTGGGATGACCATCTACCATTGATTGAGTTTGCTTACAATAATAATTATTATGCTAGCATTCATATGGCTCCATTTGAAGCATTGTATGAGCATGGGTGCAAATCAACCAAAGGATGGTTTGAGGTTAGTGAAACGGCGTTGATTAGGACAAATTCTATTCTTGAAGCTATGGAAAAAGTTTATTTTATTCGTGAAATATTGAAGACTGCTCAAAGTCGTCAGAAGTTATATGCAGATGAAAGAAGGAGAGAGATCACGTTTAAAGTGAGGAATTGGGTATTCTTGAAAATGTCACCTATGAAGGGAATAATAAAATTTGGAAAGAAATAAAAGCTAAGTCACCGATTTATTGGTTCGTATGAGGTAGTGAAGCGTGTAAGAGAGGTTTCTTACGAATTGGACCTTCCATCAGAGTTAGTTTCAGTTCACCCAGTGTTCCATGTTTTGATGCTTAAAAAGTACATTGGAGATCCGTCCTTAGTAGTTCCCCTAGAGAGTGTTGGGGTTAAAGATAACTTGTCGTATAAGGAGATTCCTATGGAGATACTTGATAGGCAGGTCTGAAGTCTAAGGAATAAAGAAGTAGCACCAGTAAAGGTTCTTTGGAGAAACCAATTGGTTGAAGGGGCTACCTGGGAAGCTGAAGCAGACATAATGACCAAGTATCCTCATCTCTTTTCTTCCAACTCAGTTCCTACCAAAGATAAATAGTTATTTTCTTCCAAAACACTTTTTCTTTAAGCATGTTTAAGTATTCTTAAGTCATATCTTATGTTGTGAATAATTGGATCCTTATGATAGGTCTAAGTTTGGCTATAAGTTTGGTGTTGAGGTGTTGATTCTTTTCCAAATCCTAGATGAAGCACATTCGAGGATTAATGTTTCCAAAGCGGAGATATTGTAATACCTCGTGTCTAAAATTCACTGTGTAACATACGTCTCATTCCCTCGAGTTGTACAAGCAACATACGAGTCATGTATAGTAAGTCATACCTATGACAATATGTAGTAGTTGAAGTCTATTATAGATATGAGTGGACCCTAGGAATCTTCAAAGCATGGTACGAGTCATATGAAATAAAGTCGTGAGTTCAGCAGTATAGGTTCTCTAAGTTTTTGTCCAATATATGAGTGGTTGTTTCAAGTCGTATAAATAAGTAATGATTTATAAGTTACCACTCGTATGTTGACCAGTATGTGCTATCTTTGGCACTGCTAAGATTACGAGTTACTAGTTGTTTCAAGTCATATAAACAAGGAACGAGTTATAAGTTACCACTCGTATGTTGACCAGTGTGTGCTATCTTTGCCACTGCCAAGCTTACGAGTTACTAGTCCAACTCGTGCCCTCATTATAAGAGTCGTATGGTCCACTCGTGATGACTGGCAATCAATTTCTGCAAAGTTTAGTTAAAGGGCTTTTTGGTCCTTTCCCTCTTAAAACTCCCAAACCGTGACCTATAACCCCAATGAGGTGTTATTTCCCTCTATCGTTCAGTCAATTAAAAATATATTTTCTCTTCCCATCTTCAAGAACAATAAGATTAGGGTTTTCTCACCAAGTCATCTCTCAAGTCTCAAAGTTTAAGTCTTCTTTACAAGTCAAGCAATTCCAGGAATGTGGATTTTTTAACAAGGTTAAAATTCCATCCTTGTGCCCCAAAAGAATGATTTTAAGTTTGAATTTACTTGTTTCATATTAGGGTTCAACCTCTGAATTTTCATATATTGAATCATACCATTATCTTGTGATTTTAAGGTTAAAGATGTATAAAGGTTACATCTATTCATATTTTGAACTTTAAGATTTGCTATTGTGCTTTGAATTTAATTGGTTTGATTTGGGATTCTAATGAAAGATTTCTATATGGGTATTGAGACTGATATTTTGTTATAAGTGTTATAAAAGAAAGTAAGGGTTTTAAGATTTAAGAAGAAGCATTAAGATTACAAGAAAGTTTAAGATTTTTGAAGTTCTATTCACATGCAATATAGAATGATTCAAGAAAGCTTGATCTTTTGATCTAAAGATAAAACATAAAATCCATGAATTGTTCACCTTGATTATGATTTAAAGTAAAGAGAAGCATAACATATTTTCAGTCTATAAACCCCTATACTATTTTAAGGTGGATTTCATAAGTATGAGCATATATGTATTCTGGGAGTAGTATTTAGCATCGAGAAGGGAATGCGGATGAGTGTATCCTAAATTCGTGGAAACAATGAGCCACCATAGGTTAAAATTTTTTCTAATATGGATGAAGTATAGTGATCACTTAAGTTAAGGTTCTATTCTGATGGCAAGGTTAGAACAACTCTCCCCAGCATGGGTAAGACATTGGACTCCATGGTAGCTCTCATGGTTTATGTCGGTTAGAAGAATCTCCCACAATAAAGAACAAAAGTAAAGATTTTAGAAACTAAGTGTCGTGGCTCACTAAGCTTTTTCATATGCTTCATTATCCATGGTTTTTAAGCTTGTAGTCTTTATTTTTACTCAAGTTCAAGGTGAGTCACTTACCCTTTGCATGCATTATTTTAAAGTTTACACATATATATAACTCTTGTTTTATTTATACATTCACCCTCACATACTCAGTACACTCCAAAAGTACTGACCCACATATAGAAGCATGATTGACTGCGAGCACCATCACCTGCATCCCGACTTTTAGTGTAACCTCATAGTTTGAGTACCCAGCTTATAAGACTCTTGTTCATTTATAAAAGTACTTTAGTTACTTGATTTTTGTTTATTTTCAGGTCAGTGGGGCCGATCCCAGTGGCTCTCTAGTTAGTAGTAGAGGTTTGTCATATTGCGTATGTTTTAAGTTCAAAGAGTTTGTTTAAGGTTTCCAAAGTTAATGATTTACATTAAGATATGAATTTATTACCATCAGTTTCTATATATGTTAGTTCACTTTTCATATAAGTTTCAAGAGGAATAGATATCATGGGTTAGCTTAGGACTATTCATAGTCTTAATGTCCATGGGATACTTTTGAGGCATTACAAAATTATTAATAGGGACCAATTAATAATTTTCTTAGGATCAGACTTTATACTTTCACAATAAAATACACAATTAGAGATCGGAATACAATCTCATCCCAGTGAATCTATTGTTAGAGAAAAACTTATTAATTCATCCCTGAATGTTAGTCTTAAATTGACCTTTTAGTTGTAGTGGCTAATGATATCCTAGAAGAATTATAGACTATAATAACGGGGGTCAAGGCTGATCTTTTTGATGATTATGAAAAGAACAAGGTACTTTAAAACGAATTTAATATTGTCAGAAATGAGATAAATTGAGCATACCAGGAGATCTGGTCCTCAAATGTTGTGAAATATGTGCATAAAACACAAAGTGGTGAGAGGCAAGGGATAGGATACAATGATATAAGGATCAAACATAAAAATATGAGAGTTAGTACCTCTTCCGAAACTCAATGTCAATATTGTAAAGACTATGGCTATATGAAGAAAACCTGTAGAATCAACATATGATCAATATAGAGAAAAAGGATTAATAAGGAGAAAAATAGCATCAAATAACATGTTTCCTTACAATAGCCAAGTCGGGCAATAAGGTATTCTTATTCTCAAGGAACCTAAAATAGACTAGGTCCTTATGATTCTTCTCTGAGTTTTAGTACCTGTCACGTTGGGACTGATTTGTGATGTCCTAAGCTCTTGATTTGTGTTTTGAAATGGGAGTAGATATATTCTTTTTTCAGCTAACTATTTAAGGCACGCTGTATTTGTAGGATTCCTACTGCAGCGAAATTTTATATCGATTAATGTCCCACAGTAGCGATTGTAGTGAAGTAGCAGTGGGTCATCATAGTGAGTCAAATTCTATAATAGTGGGACCTCTATAGCGATAAAATAGATGTTACAACATATGAGGCACATACTAAATCACATTTTCTCATTTTTCTTCAAGTTTCATCTCACAAACTCAAAAGTTTCATTTTGAACTGCTAAAAGGCAATTCCTTAGAGGGCCAGGGTGATTTCCATGTTGTGGTAAGTAATTTCATCCACTTTTTTACAATGTAATTCTTTTCTACCGTAGAATTATTAGAGAAATTTTTTGGGGTTGCCTCATGGATGAACCCCAGGTTTATTAAATTATGAGAAAAGCCTAGGTTAGATGTAAAATCATCTAGAATTTCTTCCAGAGTGTAAGATACACTTTCTAGAGTAGAAATATTGCTCTTGAAGATAAATTATGGGAACTAGGTAATTTAATGGTTAAGGAACCTTTGGATAAAGTTCTAAGCTATGAATAATGGTAAAATTACTAGGGTTGGATCTTCAAAGCTTAAAATTAAAGAGTAAATAATTAATTATTCTTGTATTATGATTGTTCTAGACTTTGAGCGTTACAAAGTATTGAGAAAGGGAAAGGGTCTTGCATTTCAGCTTACTTGAGCAGATTCTTAGGCAGTGGTAGGTTATAGCTTAAATGGATTTAGACTTAATTTTGTTTATTGTATTTTTCTATATTGAATGACATATCGATTGGTCTTCTGATGAACCTATGGTCGATTGATTAGTTAATATAATAATTCTTGAAAGAATAAGTTGTTTATTGGTAAACTAGCTTGAATTTGAAATATGATTGTGAAGTGTACTTGTAATGTTGAGTGTACTTGTGATATTATCTTGAGAGATACTAAAAGTAAGAAAATAAGTTGATATTATTATTATGGTCAGGTACCATTTCAGTAGAATTTTATTTGATGGATTGGGTACCATGTTAGTATGATATCATGATTATGGATCTGATACCAAGCTAGTATGAGATCATGATTATGGATCGGGTACCATGTCAATATGATACATGTATCCTAGTGAGTTCTCTACAGGTCATGACTAGTTAGGACAGAAATAAGACCCTTTAATATGTGTTTAAAGATTTGCCTTTAAGGGGTGAGTTAGTATGTATATCGTGATAATAATAAAAGTAAAAGAAATACAATTGTAAATTGATATGGACATGAGTCATGGTTATGATATGATTGTTGAGATTTTAGAATCTATGATGACTTGTGAAAACTATTGGTGGCTTATACATGTTTGTTCTGATTTTTTTTTATTTAGAATGATAATTTGATTGATGAAACTACTTGTTATGTCTTGATTCCTGTCTACTTGTTTATTTGAGTTATGATTTATACTTATTACTAAGTTGAGTCGGTTGATGATTCCTACCAATTCATAGTAGTTTGTACTTATACTACTTTTGTACTTTTCTTTTGTTAAGTGTAGACTGTGTTCTAGAGACCCAGACGCGACTTCACCTCTAGTACGTCAAACAACTATATTCGAGGGTGAGCTAGTTACATTTTAGGCTGTCAAGGGTCTTCATATTTGCTATTTCTTTCTTTCAGATCATGGAGTTATTTTATTGTTGTTGTTTATTGATATATTCTTAGACAATTTTTATTAGAGTCCTTATATGGTGACTTTTAAATTTGGGGAATGTAATAGCTAGGATTTTTCAAATTTATTTATTTTATATAGTTTTGAGACTTATTTAATTTCTCATTGATTTAATCTTTAATAAATGGGTTAAAGACTTAGTTTAGACGGTTCTCCCATTAGCGGGATAGTGTGGGTGCCACTCACAGTCATTTAGATTATGATAAATTTGGTATTAGAGACATAGGTTCATCGATATCATCATATAAGAAAATGTCTAGTATAGTCTAGTGGGATGATACAGAGAAGTCTGTAGTTTCCTTTAAGAAGCTGAAGAACATTAGGAAAACTCAACTTTTAATTTCTTTCATGCTATTACTTAATTCTAATTAGTATCTAGTGATTCAAATTGGTATATGACCTCTTTATTTCGTTATCACGTGGATGGTGCAGCAGAAGAAAGGGAAGAGATACCTGATCGGATGATGGATTTGTATTTCAAGGTAGATGATGAGTGAGAGGAGGAGAAAAAGGCTGAAGATAAGGAAGTAATGACCTGAAGTGTGAAATCTAATTTTTTTTATGTGGTTTGATTATTTTTCCCTTAACTATATCTGTTATATGTTGATTTTGAGGTGTGGGTATGGTTGACACAATTTTCAATGCCTTTGAGAAGGGTGGGGGTTTGGGAGAGTTTGAGGTGTTTAGGAATTTTAAAAGTTCCATAGTTGACTTTGGTCAAAATTTGATGTTCTACATGCTGGATGACGATTTGGATAATTACAATAGATCCTAAATGTCTAATTTGACTAATAATGGGTTGGTTCGAGTTAGGCATTTAGTTTACCTTTCGATCCTCGAATTGAAAAACTAGTGAAATATGATTTAAATGGGTCCCGTGGGTTAATTTGTTGAAAAAGATATTCAATAATTCAACATTGACTTGAGTCTAGAACGTTAAAGTTATCCTAGTATCATATATAGTTTAATTATCTGGGGTTTCAGTCAAATCACGATGGTCCATCCGGAGTATTGTTGGCTTACACCAAAATCAATACTTGCAGATATATGGGGCAGCCTCTTAAGCGGCGAAGGACTGCTTAAGCAATAGCCGCTTTAGTGGCTCAAAAGCAACTAAGAGGTAGCCACTTTAGCAACTAAGAGTCTCCTAAGCGTTAGCTGCTAAAGTGACCACCATTTTATATAAACCCCATTTCACAATTCTTGACCATTTTTGGACCTTAAGCCTCAGGTTTGGGCTGTTTTTTTGGATTTTAATCACCATTTGAGCTTAGGTAAACTCCAAAACCTTAATTTTATTAATTTTCATTAAGTTATATCATCAAACCATTCTTTAATCTTCGTTTTAACATGGAATTTTGATGATATTTTTGGAAAATCTTACAAATATTTTTTTTGATCCGGTCTTCATTTTTTCATGGATTTTCAAATGTAGATTCCTTTAACCTTGGAGAATGTATTTCTAAAATGAGATATTGATTCTACCCTTTTTAGCATATTTTTTGAACCTGTTTTGAACCCGACTCAAATATGGGCAGTATAGGTATCATAGATTTCTTTTAATGTGTTGTTGCTATATTTGACTATAAGTTGATTTCGAGGCTGATCGAAAGGGAAAGACTCCATATTGAAGGACTTTAGGCTAGAATTACTTCATTTTGAGGTAGGTTATGACTTAACTTCCTCAGACTGGGCTGGGTTGTTAATGAATAAGCAAAAAAAACTATGAGTTAGGAAAAATAACTATAGGTTATATTTTTTGAGCTATTTTTATATTTTTTGAGATACCTATGTGGGTGCTTATATTATTTATTGCTGACTTATGATATTATATACTGCATGTTGCCTAAGTGGGGCTTTATTTGACATTGTTGGCCTTATTTGTGCATTTAAATGCCCTATTTCTTAATATGATGCCTGAGTGGGAGCTTGAATAGATACTATAAACCTCATAACATTGCTTACCTTTTTCATGATTAGATACCCATGTGTGTGGGTTGATATGATATTAATGATGTCTTACATGCATATTTATTTCAATCGTGCCCAAGTAAAATTAATATCATGAATTATTGACATCTTGAGATAATTTCTGAACTCACTTATACATGCATTCGATAGATTTGATGTCCTCATACTGATCTGATTATGAGCATTACATCCTTATTACAAACATACACATTCATAAGATATTGGAACCATTGAGGAACATTGATTTTTGAAAGAAAATGAGACACTTTCAAAAATACCTCGACTAAGGGATGTGCTACTAGGGTAGATTGTGTGAAAATTTGAGACAATATAAAAATTGCGAACCCTCCATGGATTCTACATTGGGACAATTGAGGCTCAATAGGTGTTTATAGAAAGTCATGTATTGACTTTCAACTGTTCACTTCATCAAGTTTCGCATCGCATTGCATTTGCATATTTTGTGTTTTCCTTTATGTGTTTACTTGTGTTGTATTTGGCTTCTATATATCCTTTTGTGTATTCTTGTCCTTTGATTATATATATAGAACAATTAGTGGTGATACTATGAGCTACCAATGGGGAAATTTTCTGCTTGCAGGTTGTGCGCTGATAATATTTTCTTTACTTTTATTATTTATTACTTTTCTCGCTCAACATATGATGCCTACTGAGTACCAGTGGATCACACTCAGTCCTACTGTTCCCTTATAATTTAGATACTAGTATGAGTGCGACACACAGTGGACGAATTCTTTCTTGATTCTTGTAGATTTTGAGGTACTACCATGCCTTAGGCCTTTAGAGTTGGTTCTAGGCCTCATCCTACCTATTTGTTGTCTTTATTTATTTCAAAGATAGAATTATTTAGTATTTCAAATTAGATATGGTTTTTAGAGGATCTGGTACTTATGATACTAAGATTTATGATATTTATGTATTTTCTCCATACTTTCATATTTATCTACATTATGGTCTAACTTCGTTCTTGAAGTCTCCCCTTGTTTCATTCTTATTGTTGTTTTTGGATTTTCTTTATTTTAGGAACTTGTCTTACTTATCAATTTTTGGATTTTCTTTGTTTTAGGCACTTGTCTTACTTATCAAGGCTTGTCCTAGATAAGTGCCATCATGACCTCAACTTTTGGGTTGTGATAAAGGAGAAGTGCCCCCAGGGGCAAAGCTCAAGTAGTCTGACAGGCTAAGGATTGGTCAGAATCCCCTCCCTTATTAGATTACATTAAGGGAGTAGCCACAGAAAGGGAGGCAACACTTGTTTAGGGAGGTGTCGCATTGGCTCTGATTTTGACAGATGTAATTTAGAACGTGTTTAGGTTTTTGAGCAGATTAGAAAGGACCAGGGATGCTAAAGTAGTTCCCATAGTACAATATCCACTAGTGTAGAATCCTATTATTGTGGCTCCCCGAATGGATGGGGCTTTGGAGAAAGGGATATTTGTGAGATAGGTGCCACCACCGAAGATGAGCACGATTTTCTTTGTAGGTTTTTCAAAATAAATCCCCCAATCTTCTATAGTTCTCACTATGGTTCTAAGTTTGATGGTGCACGTGAGATCATTATTGGCTGTCATAAGAGACTCCATAAGATGAATTAGTTGAGCAGTATAGAGCTAAGTTTGTCACATTTCAACTACAAGGTGATGCTAAGTTATGGTGGAGAGACTATAAGAAGTGTAGGGCATGTAGGTCGCATCCACTAACACAAACATTGTTATATTCTATCTTTTTAGAGAAGTGTGGTTCCTATACATTGAGGGATAATAGATGGATGAGTTTTCAAGCATTGGGTAGGGAAATTCTTCAATTACAGTCTATAAGACTCGATTTATTCACTCTCATGATATTCTTTACAGTTTTTGCATTCTGAGGAAGAGAGGATTCACCTATTTATTAAGGGGTTTATTATGTGCCTTCCAACATTAGTTATTTTCATGTTGTCTTCTGGTAGGTCTTTTCAATAGATGGTTGAGTTTGTTAAGAGTGCAGAAGGAGTAAAATAGGAGGGGTCTATGAAGATGGTATTGAAAAAATTCCCAAAAGGGGAAACTATAGTAGTTCATTCTCTAAGGTTCAAAGTTCTAAAGGGTATTTTGCAAGCCCTGTTCAATCAGCGACAGAAGTATCAGTTGGAGGTCCATTAGGGGGCTAGCCAGCCTTCACCAAATTTTGATAGGTATCTTACTACTTCGTCTCTTTCTTAGTGGCCCACCTTGGACTGGACTTGCTATAAGTATGGTGAGATTGGTCATTTTTAGAGTGATTATACCTGATATAGACAAGATATCCAGTCGGCCAGTAGCAGGTGATGTCTCCCAAATTACACCTCCCAAAAAGTATAAAGCGCTCGCTGAATAAAAATTAAAATAATACTATGTTGGGGTTGATTCCACAAGGAATAGGTGAAATTTTTTCAAGTGTTTGTCTAGGTAATTGGCAAATAAGTAAAAGAGGGAGATTTTGTGAAACAAAAGAGCAATAGTAACAATTGTTGATTGCTGGATTTGTAATCAGTATGAGAAAGCACAAAGATTATGATCCCTATGACTCCAAAATTACACATGTTTCTTGTTCTAGGAAACTACTTTTATGTGTTTCATGCAAATTCTAAAAAAATAAGTTTATCTAAACATCTCTCAACCTTGGTTTGATGTATTTCACTCTTCTTATCTCAAACTCAGGGTGTCACACTTTTAACCCTTGTTCTTGATCTCAAATTAACTATCCAGTTACAACTCAAGTTATTAGATGAAGGTTGATAGCTTTAAATCTCTGTTGTTATTTTCTTTCCTAATCTCCACTTCTCTCTCAAACAAGTCTAGAGTACAGATGAGTTCTTAAACAACCCTTATAATGAAATCCTAACAAAGAAAAATACAGCTATATGCTTGTACATAAGTCTATAATTGCCTCGAACTTAAACTGTTTTGTCAATTCATTATGGTTTCCACAACCATATTTATGGTGTTAACTACTCATAGTTTCAAGCACCCAAGAAGAATTCATAGATTAAAATATGGAAAAGGGACAAATATACCCTTGAAGTATGATAAATGGTATGTATATACCCTCTGTCATATCGTGTGTACACATATGCCCCTATCATTAATGAAATGGTACGTATATGCCCCTTACACTAACCGTAGGGGCATATAAGTACCCAAAGTGTGATTGAAGGTATATGCATACCATTTCATAGTTTAGGGGTATTTTTGTCCCTTTTTCATTTTAATTTTTTATCCTAAATAATTAACTCAAACCCACAATCCAACCCAACAAACCCACTACTTGACCCAGTCCCAATTAAAATCCTAGAGATACCTACCTAACAGATGAGTTTTTCCCACCCAATAATGACATACACACGCAATACAGTAACACTCACTACTCTCAGTTAAAAGAAAAACAAATTATTAATTTGTAACACCCAAAAATAGCACAAAATAAATTAACCCCCCCCCCCCTTTTCAATTTTCAACAAAATTCAATTGGGAAAACACAATCCACCGTTGGTCAACACCATATAGCCACCATCTAAGTCAAACCAAAATTACATCACCTGTGAACCATTGCTGCTCCCCTAGCTCCATCCACCTTTAACCTAATATCCACTCTATCCAACTAGTAAACACCAACTAATAACAATAAACAATCATTGAAATTTGTTTGGGGTTCATATTTAAGAAAAAATAAAGGGATTATCAAGTTCAGAACAAAAAATAGAGGTTGGATCGAGTTGGTCTGCAAAGGTTCAATAGGTTTATTGGGTTGGATAGTGGGCTTGGGTTAATTTTTTGAGATAAAAATGTTAAAAAATAAATGGGACAAATATACCCCTGAACTATGATAAATGGTACATATATAACCTTCGTCCTACATTGGGTACACATATGCCCCTACCATTAGTGTGAGGGGCATATACATACTATTTCATTAATAGTAGGGACATATCTATATCCAAAGTATGACAGAGGGTATGTATTCACCATTTATCATACGTTGACAGTATATTTTTCCCTTTTCTGATTAAAATATAATTATGAACTTACAATAAAAATAAAAAAAAAATCTCAACTTGAATTAAAACCCTAGAATGATGTTTGTATAATTCCAAGAATATTCCCTAGAATCTCACAATATAATGTTGTAAAATATGTAGTAGTGTAAACTCTATAAAAAACCCAATATAAGTATTTATAGACAAAATAAATCATATCTTAAATAAAATAAATAATATGAGTTGACTGCCTCAGACAAAAGGAAGGTACGATAGTTATTAGAACCCATGATCGTCCTTTGGTGCTCGTGATTAACTCAAAAATTTTATCTTCTTTATCTTTTCGATGATATGAATCTTAGTATGGCTCTATTGTATCAATATACAAAGTTGTATAATGTTGTTGTCTAATCATCCTACATTTTTTTTGAGAAATGGACCTTACCCGGGGCTCTCACCTCTCGTGGTGGTCAGGGGTAGAGCCACACACCCCAAGCCTTATCATAAATAAAATAAATAAAAGTACAAGGAGGGGGACATAGACCTTACCTCTGACCTATAGTGGTTAAAAGTCAACTAACCTACTAAGGCCGGTCGACTCATCCCCGATACTAAAAATAAAACCTAGATCTAATAACCTAGAAGAGAGGACTCCTTTCAGTATAATATAATCTAAGAAAACATAAATAAGGGAGACTCTTTCCTTACAAGGTAAGAAGAAAATCAAAACAAAACTTAATCTCTTCATGAAAGCTATAAACTAATGAGAATAGCATAGATGAATATGATGAGATGGGATAAGCAAAACAAGTGAGTACCTGTGCAAGAAGATCCAACCCAAGTGAATCTAAGGAGTCTGCTTTATGCGTTTCAACTTCTTTCGTCTGAAATTAATCATTCCAATCTTATCCAACATATAATAACCTCTAGTATTATGTGGTAACTGATGATAACTATAATACTGCTCTGTACTATCGATCATATGGCTATGCTTGAAAAGTGTATCTGCTGGATAGTTTGCTTCTCTATAGACATGCTTACAATAAAAACAATCCAATAATTTGATCAAATCCCATAACTCAGTGATGAAATGAAGAAGGTTCCAAGGAGGTGAAATAACCTGTTTGAGACACCTAAAAAGCAACTCCGAATCATCTTCAAGAATAACCCTACTATAACCATGTTGAATACACCAAGTAATACCAAACATAGCCTCTTGCACTTCTGCCTGATTATTGGAACCGATTCCAAGAGAAAACGCAAAAGCATATATTAACTTACCTGTGTGATCTCTGATGATGCCACCAACTCCTATCTTTCCCAGATTATCAATAGTACCGCCATCCACATTAAGCTTAACCAAAGTAGAAAGAGGTTTTATCCATTTAACTTGTCTCACCCTCATTTCATGTTGACAACTCTCGATCAACAAGACTAAGTCCTTTCAGCTATTAGGCCACTGAATATAATGATAAACAGTATATAAAAGCATGATAACCTACTTAATGATGGAAAATTTAACTCTTCTAACACTTGACGATTTGCCCCCGTACTTACTAGCACATCTGCTCTTCCATAAATTCCAGCAAATAAAGACAGGGGGAGTATGAAGCATAAGTTCTTGGACTTTATTTTCTGATTTGGCTAGCCCACCATTTCATAAGCAAGTTCCGCAAGGGTGTGACTGTACACTCCATTCCCATCCAATAAGAAAAATATTTCCATACATGTTTAGCAAAATTACCAGAACTAAATATATGATCTATCGTGTCAAGCCCAGGTATGTTGCAACAAGAACAATTTGCTGTATCGTTTCTGAATGAGATGATCTTTTCATTAGTAGGAAACTTCCCTCTAAGTTCTCTCCACAATAGAAAAGAAGTCTTGAAAGGAACTTATTTATGCCAAGTAAGAGAATTTGATATAGTTTTGTTCTTTTTCTTTTTCACCAACTCCCAAGCAGAAGAACAAGTGAAATTCCCACTACTGTGAAGCTTCCAAATGGCCTGATCCAAAACACCCGCCTTATATGTGAAATTGGTGTTGAGAATTTTATGAACCAAACTATGAGGAGCATGCTGTCTCTCCAATACTTCATCCCAGTTTACATTATGCAACACCTGGGAAAATGTCATATTGTTCAATCTTGGAATAAAAGCATTATGATAAGCAAGTGGTCCTACTCCAAGCCAGTCATCCCAATAGAAAGAACAAGTACTCAAATTTAGGTACCACTGAATGTGAGGTTCAATATTTCTCTTATTATTCGTCCTCTGCTTCCAGTTGAGAGAGTGACCACCAAATTGGGTCTTTGATAATATTTAGCCCTGAGAAAATCACCCCATAATGTTTTTTTCGATATGAAAATCCACCATTTTTGTATTGAAGAGCTAAACAAATATTTTCTAGATGATTAACTCCAACACCCCCTTCTTCATAAGGATAGCTGAGAGTGTCCCACGAAGCCCAATAATATTTATTCTTCTCTTTCTTCCAACCCAAAAGAAATCAGCAAGATCATCCTATATTTTCACTTTTGAAACTTGCAAATCTGGAGTTCCTTCCCACGACCTCATTATATCATCATGACTTTAAATTACTGTCGTGGGATGCTATTGTTTGAGCCTTTTAAACTTAGCTTCTGCAAGCATATTTCTAGTACACCCTTTCCACAACAGATGGCATGAATTAGATGGTATGATTGTATGATCAATATATGATTGTGGGAGTTTTTTTCTGAGAAACACCTGATATTCACTTCTCTAAATCATGTTACAACAACCTTGGCACGATCGTGGTCAGATCCCAAGGTCATAACATTGATAGTCTGATGCCCTTTTTTCCTAATATTTATCACTTCTTTTATCTGAGCCTATTTATCCTGTAAACACTCAAAAACTCATCATATCCACATCGAAATACTCTTGTATGTACAAATATTCATAGTTTTAAGTATCTTAAGTGTCATAAGTCCATGACACGTCAATACACTCAACTTACACCATTTTAATGTCCTCAGGCAAACAAAATTAACTAGACTCACTAAGATGCTTAACTTAGAGGAAAGCCAAGGTCACAATGGTAGTTATTTTGCAAAACCACTTTTTCAACATGCAAATAAAAGAAGTACTTTCAATACCCTCCAAGTTGTAAAATCACCCAATAAAGTGCATATGCAAGAAAAGTACCATAACACAACAGGATCATAATATGGCATTACATTGTGAATAGACAATCTAACACTTAGACCAATAAACTACCCAAACAAAAGGCACCTAGACTATAACCTCTATGCTCTCATAACAAATAAATCCCCCATATCTCAATAATATCAACAAGTGAATCTATTAAGCAGGACCAAATCAAATCTCTTATTCTCATAATGAAGTCAAGTCGTTTGTGTTTTATACCATAGGCTTGCCCATATTTTCTATGCTTCAGCTTTTGAACAATCTGGTTAGGATCACTATAGGTCTTTTCTAGGCTTGTAATGCAGTTTTAGTGATGGGTATGGTATATTTGGATAAAGTGACTCACTCATTCTTGGAACTATAATACATTTGGTTCCATTTTCCTACTTTTCCTTTTTTTCTCTGCTTTTCACACTTTTATTTCATTTTTTTGACCCCAGGTATGGTTTTATTTTCACAACAACTCTTTTTTTGTTTTCTTCTCTTTTTTTCTCTTTGTTTTTTTTCTTTTACTGCACACGACTCTTTTTTCTTTTTTTCCACAAACTCTGCATACCCAATTTTAATGCACCCTCTTATGATAGCCACCCTTAACTTAGGTGATTTGCCTAAGTTGAGGTACACAATATCCAAGGATGAGCTAGGGCCAAAGAATATTCATTGTAAAGAATTGTGATGGTGAATTGGGTAGTTCAAAGAAAAGGTCAATTTCGGCTCAAAATTTGGGTTTAAGGGATAGATAATCATGTGATAGATTATTTAGGCTATAGTGGACTTTTCCAAAATTATCCTGTGATCCTTTCCTAACCTCCTAACCTACAGCTTTTAGCGAGACTAATTAGGCAAGTTCTAGATCACACATATACACTGACTAGGTAGAAACCTTACTCACTCATGGCTCAGGGATTTTGTCTAAGTTACTACTTACTTGGTTCATGCAAGCTTAGCTGGATTATTACATTAACAATTCTATTGCCATGTTTATATCCCAAAATGGTTACAACACAATGTATACAAGCACACAACACCACAAACAGAAATGTTAAAGGGGTATAATTTTAAAACATTCAAAGTAGGTTAGCATTCTTAATTTATGCAACTGCACTAAGTATTCATATTTTACCCCAAGGTATACCCAAAAAAAAAGATAACACCAAAATTAAATAACATATCTAGGCATGCTAGTTATAAATATGATAGCAAAATCGAGGGAAAAGAAATACGACAATAAAAAACCCTCGACTATGGTACACCCCACTGCCAACTTGGAAATAATGCAATGTCTCCATTGCACAAAATTATGAAAATGTGAAACTAGGCTAAGGGACATACCTGTGGAACTCTAGAATCCAGTCGAACTCTGATCACGTGGGACCGCAGGTGAGTCTCTGACCGTCTACTCCTCCATATTGGCATAAGTTGTGGTCGTGTCACTCTCAAATAGGTTGGCATAGGTAGAGGCCAATGCACTTAGTGATATATATCTAGAGGCACTCTATGTACCCCCTCCAGCGTTCGCAACCACCTATATAACATGTGGTATCTCAGCCTCCTCCAAAATTATTGCCTCGGAGGACTGATCGATCACTTTCTCTTTTCTTATCTTCTTATTTTTCTTATTTGACTTCATCACCCATCTTACTCTTCTGGGGCTCTAAATTTTTGCCCATGTCCTCGATATCAGTCTCATCAATCTCTAAGGAAGGAGTACATAATCGAAAACCTAAGAATCTATATCCATTAAAAGAGCTACCAAGGAAGGCACATGTTCTGATGGAAGAGGTGCAATAACAATCGCTCAGTCAAAATCATGATGTCACGACCCAAACCAGGGCTTAGCTGTGATGGATATCTCAAGTCCACCACGGTCCGGAGACCACTATTTATACTTAACCAAATCATCACACACTACCTAACAATGGCTGAATTTTACACATATAATAAGATAACATAAGATAAGTTCAAAGAAATTTAAGACATGTATATAACCGATAATTGGTAACCGACGAAACACAACCAACTAACTTCCCCACCAAAGTCCACAGTAATCAAACAAAGCCTCTATGCAAACTAAACCAAAAACCAGTCTTGGTCGGGACATGTCCCTGACTCTGACAATGACAATGACAATGATAATGTAAAATATCAATTCTAGTTTGTGAAAGGAATTATGAAATGTATAAGTCTTCCGCAGAAAGGAAGCTCACCACTTCACTATAACGAACCGACGAACCGGGCCGATCCACCTAACTATGAACAGTAAAAGTGGTAGTATCTCTGGTGTCTGCATCGCGTGAGGAGACAACATTCGGAGACGGTTAGTGGGGTGAACACTAGCATAAAACTCTGGGATAGGGGAAAAAGTAATGTCAAGTCTAACCATTTCAAATACCATATGAACCACATCATGTTACATATATAAATAATATGTTGGGATAAGAAATAAGGCTTGACATGCAATTTAAAACTTTATACTAGATTGTGTAGCTCAACCGTCATTTTATAAAAGGCTTCCACGGGCTATATGGGCCCACCCCTTCCCCAACTGGATGGGCCCAGTGTGTATAGTCGCACGAACCAGAGGATGTACATATGCGCCATAGGGGACTCGAACCTCCCAACATACCAAGGTGACTGAAGTACCCAATCATGTAGTGTAATATAGGGGCTTCGAACCTCCCAATCATGAGATAATAATAAGGGGGACTCGAAACACCCGGTTATGTAGATCCCTATGTTGGCAACCACAGTTTAGTGTATAGGTCCCCAGGACCTCTACTTTCACGACTTAGCTACACAAGACTCGTTAAAGCCCAATTAAAATATTTTAAACACATTCTCATTCATTGAACTATGATACTCATTTAGGAATACGTTGTTAGTATCGTCATACCAACTACACTTGCAAGGTAACATCAACATGCCAAAATAATTATCATCACTTGGCAAAATTTACAATCTTATTGGTTCAATTATACATTGACTTGGGGAACTACACTACCCCATAAGGTCTAATTTAAAATCATTATGCTTCATTAACTTTTCACATTATGCAATAGTTCAAGAGTAGTTCAATGTGCATACTTTTCATATTCAAAACAAATTTCACATGAGGGGGTTGAGGTTATTATGACTTCAATTGTTAATATTCACAAATTGGGGGAAAATCACAATCCCTAAGTTTATTCACCATAACTATGCACCCACAAGTTCAAAACCATACTTAAAGCATGATCAGTCATTTGTAAACCATGGGATTCATTGTTCAAAAACAAACATTCAAAACCCTCAACCAATGTTTCAAAACCAACATCAAAACCATATGAATAATGCTTTAAAACACATGCTTTTAACAAAATAGCAATTAGGAAAGAGTAAAATGCTAGAAATACCCAAGATTATTGAGAGAATTCAACCCTAGAAGACCTCCTTGACCCTCTTCTTAGAGATCCTAAGTATGGATGCTTGAGAGAGAAGAAAGAATGCTTGGAGTTCGTTATTAATGAAAATTGGGCCCCAAGTATGTTTATAGGTCATGGATTATTATTGGGATAAAAGGGTAATGTCTAAAATATCCCTATTAAAAAGTTGGGAAATAAACCGTCAGTCGTTACAGGTCTCATAACGACTCATCATGACTTATCTACATGAGTCGTTGTCAAGATAGTGTCACCAGGAACACACACTTTGTCCTTACAACCATATACCATGGCTCATAATGGGACCCTACGACTTGTAAGGTCCAGTCGTAGTCAACACAGAAATAATTTAGGTATACACTGAACATCCTACAATATGCACACAACAATCTGTAATGAGTCCTCATGACTCGTAGTCACTCATACTCAGAGTAGAAGACTTACACACACACATTAGTCAGGCTACAATTTTGGTCCAACGACTCGTCAAGACTCCCTATGACTCGTAGGAAAGGTCGGAGTCAGGGCAGTGAGGATAAAATTTTAGAAATTCCTCAGAGATCAACACTTGGGGTGTTTTATTCTCCTCTAGGATCATTAGTCCTCGAATGATGGGTCAAGGCATCCCTTATCACGATTTAACACAAAAACACACCCACACTTACCTTTAACAAAGATAAAAAACAATGATGTTATGATTACACATACCTCAAGCACAATTTTATGAAAAAAGGAATAGGAACGGATACTTGGAGTTCATGTCCTCCTAGGCTTCCCAAGTAGCTTTGTCATACTTTTTGTTTCTCCAAATAACCTTTAATGAAGCAACGTCCTTCATTCGTAAATGGCGGACTTGCCGATCTAAGATCTCCACTAGAACTTTCTCATAAGATAAAGAGTTTGAAATGATCCCACCTTCCAAAGGAATAACTAATGATGGGACACCCACGCACTTCCTCACCATCGAGACATCGAAGACTGGATGAATGGATTTTAAGCTAGAAGGCAACTCGAATTCATATGCAACATTACTGACCATCCTCAAAACAAAATATGGTCCAACATATCGGGGATTGAGCATTCCCTTCTCCCCAAAATTGCATCACGCCCTTCATTAAAGACACCTTTAAGAACACTTAGTCACCAACATTAAACTCTAATTCCCTTCATCTCACATCTGTATATGACTTTTGGCGAGTTTGGGCGGTCTTCAGCCTATCCCCAATTACCTTCACTTTTTTCATGGCTTGGTAAACAAAATCAGGACTAAATAACTTATTTTTACCAACCTCAAACCACCCAATAGGAGATGTACACCTCCTACTATACAAAGCCTCAACGGAACTATACCAATGCTTGAGTGATAACTGTTCTTGTACTCAAATTATATTAGAGGCAAGTGGTCAACCCAACTACTACCAAAGTCAATCACATAAGGTTTCAGGATATCCTTCAATGTGTAAATAGTTCTCTCCACTTTCCTATCCACTAGAGGGTGGAAAGTAGTACTAAGTCACACCTTAGTCCCCAAACCTCTCTGAAAGGAACACCTAAAGTGAGATGAGAACTAAGTACCTCAATTATATATGATGGAAACTAGGGCACAATGCAACTTCATGATTTTCTCAATAAAGATCTTAGCATAATCCTTCGCTGAATTGTTAGTCCTTATTGGCAAAAAGTGAGTGGACTTAGTCACCCTATCCATAATGACCCAAATAGAATCTAACTTATGGCGAGACCGCAGAAGACCAGTAACAAAATCCATATTAATTATTTCCTATTTCCAGACAGGCAACTCAATTTCTTACTACAATATACTTGGCCTCAGGTGCTCTACCTTCACTTGCTAACACCATGCACTTAGCCACAAAATTGGCCACATCCATCTTCAAGTTATTCCATTAATAAATTTCTTTTAAGTCATGATACATATTCGTCGAACCAGGATGAACAGTATAATGCGACTCATGAGATTTGACATAAATTCTTCCTCACAACCCATCAACGTCGGAAACACATAATCTACCGTGGTACCTCAAGATACCATCACCCCCAATATTGTAGGCCATAAATTTTTGCCTAACCTACATCCTCTTTGATCTGAATCAAGATGATCCACCACTTGCTTCTCATTTACCTATGCACTAATAGATGACTTCACCATCTCTTGAAAAATTACACCATATCCAAGAGACTAAATCCAAGATTAGAAAAATGGTGAATATCCTTCACCAAATCCCATTTCTCCTCATCCACATGAGATAAGATCCCTATGGACAACCTTCTAAAAGCATTAACAACCATGTTAGCTTTACCTGGGTGATAGTGGAGACTCATGTCATAGTCCTTTAGCAACTCAAGCCACCTTATTTGCCTAAAATTTAGCTCCTTCAAAGTAAATACGTATTGCAAGCTCTTATGATCAGAATAAATATCCATATGGACCCCATACAAATAGTGTCGTGAGATCCTTAATGTAAACACCAAAGCTAACAATTCCAAATCATAAGTCAGATAATTCTTCTCATGAACCTTCCATTGTCTATAAGCATATGCAACCATCTTACCAAGTTATGTCAACACACAACCCAGTCCTACTCGGGATGCATCACATTATAAAATAAAACCATCAATACCCTCATGTAGAGTCAAGATCAAAGCCAAAGTCAATTTATCCTTCAACTTATCGAAACTACCCTCACAAGAATTAGACCACAAGAACTTCACCTTCTTCTGAGTCAACTTAGTCAATGGGGCAGCAATAAAAGAGAAACTTTTTATAAACCTTTTATAATAAATGGATAAACCTAAGAAGCTTTGAATGTCGGTTGGAATTATGTGTCTAGGCCACTTATTAACTACCACAACTTTCTGTGCATCCACCATGATCCCTTCACTAGAAAAAACATGACCTGGATAAGTCACAATATTTAACTAGAACTCACACTTTGAGAACTTCGTATACAATCGCTGATCTTTGAAGGTTTGCAACATAAGGCGGAGATGATCGGCATAATTTATCTCACTCCTAGAATACACCTAAATGTCATCAATAGATACAATTACGAATAAATCTAAAAACTAACGGAATACTTAGTTCATAAGATCCATAAATGCCGTTGGGGAATAAGTCAAACCAAAGGACATCACCAAAAACTCAAAATGACCATACCGGGTTCGGAAAGAAGTCTTAAGGATATCCACCTCCCTAATCTTCAACTGATGGTGCCCAAACCTAAGATCAATTGTAAAAAAGTACTTCACACCCTGAAGCTGATCAAAGAGATTATCTATCCTTGAAAGGGGATATTTATTCTTTAGGGTCACCTTATTCAATTGGGCGGTAATCAATGCACATTCGAAGGGACTCATCCTTTTTACGTACGAATATAACCAAAGCACCCTAAGACAAAACACTAGGGTGGATAAAACCCTTATCTAGAAGATCTTTTAACTTAGTCATATCTATTCTGTAACGAGGGATAAAAATATGATGAGTGTCCGGAAGAAGATCAATAACCAAATAAATTTCCCTATCAAGAGGAACACCAGGAAAATCATCAGGTAACACCTCAGAGAATTTACAAACCAAAGGGATAGTATGCAAAGAAGGACCTTCAGATCTAGAATCCTTAACATGCACTATGTGATAGAATCACCACTTAGAAACCAATTTCTGGTCTCTAAGATATGAAATCAACCTTCCCTTAGGCACTAGGGAAATACATTCCCACTCAATTGCCGGCTCATTAGGGAAGTCAAAATTGATCCTTCGAGTTCGACAATCAAGGGAAGCATGGCATGAGTACAACCAATCCATTCCCAAAATCACATCAAATTCTAATATGTCCAACTCTAGTAGATCCACTGGGGTATCCCTACCACAGACCATTATCATACAACCTCGATGGACCTTTTTAGCCATAATGGAGTCACCCATCGGGATGGACACAGAGAAGGTATCCAGAATACTCAGGGTTAAAACCAAAATGGGTAGCCACAAAGGGGTCACATAAGAGAGAGTAGACTTGGGATCAAGTAGACAATATACATCACGAGATAAAAGTTTGAGCATATCAGTAAAAATATCAAGGGATGCCTCTTAATCCTGGCGGGCATACAAATGATTCTGTCTAGTGCCGAAGCCAGAAGTAGAAACAACACTTTTTTGTGCAGAAGCTGATGAAGTAGCAATAGGAACCAGAATTGCCCCACTTCTTCTTAGAATATTTTCCATCATCTCTACCACTCTGTTGCTGGTCTCCACCCTGATCCGAGTATCGAAACTTCTTATTCAGCCTTTCACTCATCTCCGCTTGCTTTTTCTTTTCCTCTTCCACTTATTTCATATACACCACAACTCTAGAAGTATCCATATCCTTGTTCAAGAAGGAGTCCTTTCTGTCTTAGATCAAGTTATGGGAAAACACAAAAGCAATCTTCCTCATTCTATCCCTTATAATAGACACAAATGCCGAAGCATATCATGACAATTGGTGCAACTTTGAGGTATACTATTTTACTATCATCACGCCATGCTTCAAATTCACAAATTCCTCAGCCTTTACCTCCCTCAACTCTTGAGGAAAGAAGCGATCAAGAAAAGCACTAGAGAAGTCATCCACAAAGTAGACTCAACATCATCATCCCTAGACTGGTCCCAACACTCATACCACAGATACGCCGCATCCTTCAATTGATAAATAGCGAACTCTAAACCCTCCACATCAGTAACATGCATCATACAAAAATATTTTCCATCTCATCAATGAAATTTTAAGGATCTTTCTTAGCTTTAGAGCAAGTGAAAGTAGAAGGACTCAACCTCAAAAATTGGACAACTCTAATTACCTCAGAAGATGTATTAACAGAAGCAACATGCTCAGTTCGAGTGGCCACCAACTGGGTAAATAGATGGATCGACTAGCAAAACTCAGCACTAGACACACCAGCTTGAGGTATTCGAGGAGGGCTAGGAAAATAGGTGGAACTCCACTAGGGAAATCAAAAGAAGCAACCCTAGATAGGGTCTAAACTCCTTGAGTAGGATAAACTTCATCCGTATTGTCCTCATACAGGACAGAATAATTTCTATGAGCATCAGACCTTCTGGAAGGCATGATCTGAAGAGCGAGCATACATGGATTAGACAAGATTTCAAGATCTTAGGATCTATAGCTTGAAATAGAACAAAAAGAAAGGGAAACATTCCTAAATATCTCATAGCCTCTTCCTTATAAGTGTGGCACGCTGCACATCCATAAAAGAGACTCTACTTGACATGGATTTGTGGATATCCAATGACACCAATCCTAAGATCTAATACCAACTTTGTCACGACCCAAACCATGGCCTGGTTGTGATCAGTATCTCAAGTCCACCATGTATCGGAGACTATCCCTTATATCTAATAAAATCACCACACACTATCCAATAATGACTGAATTTCAAACCTATAAAAAGATAACTTAAGATAAGCTCAAAAACATTTAAGACATGTCTATAATCGATAATTGGTAATCGAACACTAACATAAAACTCAAGGATAGGGGAAAAAATAATGTCAAGTCTACCAATTTCAAATACCATACGTACCACATTATTTTAATTCTATAAATAATATATCGGGATAGGGAATAAGTCTTATCATGTACTTTAAAACTTCATATTGGATTTTGTAGCTCAACTATCATATTATACGAAGGCACCCACGGGCTATATGTGCCCAGATCTCCCCCAACTTAATTGGCCCCAGTGAGTAAAGCCACACAAACCAGAGGATGTTCATATGCGCTATGGGGGACTCAAACCTCCTGGCATATCAGGGTGACTAAAGCACCCAATCATGTAATGTTATATGGGGGACTCGAACTTCCCAATCATGATATAATAATAAGGGGGACTTGAACTACCTGGTCATGTAGACCCCACATCGGTAACAACAATTTCTAGTATAGGTCCCTCGGGACCTCTACTTTCACGACATAGCTATACAACCCTTATTAAAGACCAATTAAAATATTTAACACACATTCCCATTCTTTGAACCATGATACACATATAGGCATACACTATTGGCATCGTCATACCAACTATACTTGCAAGGTAACATCAACATGCCAAAACAATTATCATCACTTGGAGAAATTGAAAACCTTCTTGGTTCAATTATACATTGACTTGGGGAATTACACATGCCCATAAGGTTCAATTCAAAATCATTATGTTTTATTAACTTTTCACATTATGCAATAGTTCAAGAGTAGTTCAATGTGCATACTTTATATATTCAAAACAAATTTTACAATAAGGGGTTGAAGTCGTTGCCACTTTAATTATCAATATTCACAAATTGGGGGAAAATTACAATCCCCTAGTTTATTCACCATAACCATGCACCCCACAAGTGCAAAACCATACTTAAATCATGAACAATCATTTGTAAATCATTGGATTCATTGTTCAAAAACAAGCAATCAAAACCCTAAACCAATATTTCAAAAGCAATATCAAACGCATATGAATAATGCTTTAAAACACATGTTTGTAGCAAAATAACAATTAGGGAAGAGTAACATGCCTGAAATACCCAAGATTATATAGATAATTGAACCCTAGAAGATCTCCTTGAACCTCTCCTTGAAAACCCTAAGTATGGATGCTTTCCCATTAAGAAGCTGGGAAATAAACCGTTAGTCGTTATAGGTCTCATAACGAACTCATTATGAATCATCTCCATAAGTCATTGATAAGACAGTGTAACCAGGCATACACATTGTTGACCTTATGACTCATATACCATGGCTCGTAATGGGACCCTACAACTCATAGGGTCCAATCATAGTCAACACAGAAACCATTTAGGTATATAC
Source organism: Capsicum pubescens (assembly GCA_030864215.1). NCBI lineage: Eukaryota > Viridiplantae > Streptophyta > Magnoliopsida > Solanales > Solanaceae > Capsicum > Capsicum pubescens. The sequence continues at coordinate 101,972,810 of CM061538.1, read as the reverse complement.
TGGGACATCCTACGATTTTCACACAACGACCCAAAATGAGCCCTCATGACTTATAGTGAGACACTCATACGCAGAGCAAAAAACTTAGCCATACACACTATTTAGGCTATGATTTAGATCCAATGACTCGTTAAGACTCCATACGATTAGTAGGGAAGGTCGTAGTTAGTGCAGTAAGGATAAAATTTTTGAATTTTCTCAGAGATCAACATTTGATGTATTTAATTTGAATGATGGGTCATGGCATCCCTTAGCACGATTTAACACAGAAACGCACCCACAATTACCTTTTACAAAGACAAAAAAACAAAGATGTTAAGATTACATATACCTTTAGCATGATTTTATGCAAAAAGGAACAGGAATGGATACTTGGAGTTCATGTCCTCCTTGGCTTACCAAGTAGGTTCTCATACTTTTGGTTCCTCCAAAGAATCTTTAACAAAGCCACGTCCTTCATCCGCTACCGACGGACTTGTTGATCCAAGCTTTCCTCCAGAACTTCCTCGTCCAACAAGGAATTTAAAATGCCCATATCTTCCAAAGATGAAACTAATGAAGGGTCACCCACGCACTTCCCCAACATCGAGACATGGAAGATCGGAAGAATGAAGCTCAAGCTAGAAGACAACTCTAATTCATATGCAACATTGCTAACCCTCAACAAAAAAAATATTGTCCAATATAATAGGGATTGATCTTCTCCTTCTCCCCAAAAATGCATCATGCCCTTCTTTGGAAACACCTTTAAGAACACCCAGTCACCAACATTAAACTCCAACTCTCATCGTCTCATATCTGCGTAGGAATTTTGGTGACTTTGGGCGGTCTTAAACCTATCCCTAATCAATTCACCTTCTTCATGGCATGGTAAACCAAATCAGGAGCAAATAACCTATTTTCACCAACCTCAAATGACCCAATAGAAGACGTACACCTCTTAATATACAAGGCCTCAAATGGTGCCATATCAATGCTAGAGTAATAACTATTGTTGTAGGTAAATTCTATGAGAGGTAAGTGGTCAACCCTACTACCACCAAAGTCAATCATATATGATTTAAGCATATCTTCCAATGTCTAGATGGTTCTCTTTGCTTGCCCATCTGCCTGTGGGTTGAAAGAGGTACTAAGGCTCATCTTTGTTCACAAACCTCTCTGAAAGAAATGCCTAAAGTGAGATGAGAATTGAGTACCTTGATTAGATATGATAGAAACTAGGGCACCATGGAACTTCATGATCTCCTCAATGAAGATCTTAGCATAATCCTCTACCGAATAGTTAGTCCTCACTAGAAAGAAGTGAGTGGACTTAGTCATCATATCCATGATAACCCAAATGGAATCAAACTAATGGCGAGACCGTGGAAGACTTGTAACGAAATCCATATTAATTATTTCCCATTTCTACAAAGAAAGCTCAATTTATTAATACAATCCATCGGGCAGCAGGTGCTCCACCTTTACTTGCTGACACACCATGTACTAAGCCACAAAATTAGCCACATCCATTTTAAAGTTATTCTACCAATAAATTTCTCTTATGTTACGATACATGTTCATCGAACCAGGATGAACAGTATAACGCAACTCATGAGCTTCGACCAAAATTCTTTCTCACAATCCATCAACATTGGGAACACAGAAATCTACCTTGGTACCTCAAGATACCATCACCACTAATCTCATAAGACATCACTTGCTTATCCTTTACCTCTATACCATGAGATGACTTTGCCATCTCTTGAACAATTACACCACCTTCCGCGGGATCCAAGAGACTGACTCCAAGATTAGATAAACAGTGAATATCCTTCACCAATTTCCATTTTTCCTCATCCACATGAGATAAGATCCCTATGGACAACCTTCTATGAGCATCAACAACTATGTTAGCTTTACCTGGGTGATAGTGGAGACTCATGTCATAGTCATTTAGAAACTCAATCCACCTTCTTTGCCTAAGATTTAGCTCCGTCAGAGTAAATACGTATTGCAGGCTTTTATGATCAAAATAAATATCTGCATGGACCTCATAAAAATAATGTCGCCTGATCTTCAATGAAACCACCAGAACTAACAATTCCAAATCATAGGTCAGATAATTCTTCTCATGAACCTTCCACTGTCTGGAAGCATATGCAACCACCTTGCCATGTCACGTCAATGCATAACCCAGTCTCACTTGAGATACATCACATTAGAAAACAAAACCACCAATATCCTTAGGTAGAGTTAAGATCAAAGCCGAAGACAATTTACTCTTCAACTTCTCGAAACTACCCTCACAAGAATTAGACCACAAGAACTTCACCTTTTTATGAGTCAACTTAGTCAATGGGGAAGCAATAAAAGAGAAATTTTCTACAAACCTTCTATTATAACCGACTAAACCCAATAAGCTCTGAATGTCAGTTGGAATCGTGGGTCTAGGTCACTTCTTAACCACCACAACTTTCTGTGGATCCACCATAATCTCTTCACTAGAAATAACATGACCCAGATAAGCCATATCATTTAACCAAAATTCACACTTTGAGAACTTCGCTTACATCCACTGATCTTTCAAGGTGTGCAACATAAGGCGGACATGATCGGCATGATTTGCCTCACTCTTAGAATACATCAAAATATTATAAATATATATAATTATGTAAAAATACAAGAACTAAAAGAATACTTAGTTCATATAATCCATAAATGTTGTCAGGGCATTAATCAAACCAAAGGACATTATCAAAAACTCAAAATGACCATATCGTGTTTGAAAAGAAGTCTTAAGGATATCCACCTCCCTAATCTTCAACTGATAGGACCCAGACCTAATATCAATCTTAGAAAAGTACTTAACACCCTGAAGCTGATCAAAGAGATCATTAATCCTTGAAAGGGGATATTTATTCTTCAAGTTCACCTTTTTTGATTGGGTGGTAATCTATGCACATCCGAAGGGACCCATCTTTCTTACATACAAATATAACTGGAGCACCCTAAGGAGAGATACTCGGGTGAACAAAACCCTTATCCAGAAGATCTTTCAACTCAGTCAAATCTATTCTATAAGGATGAATATAATTAAGATGACTGTTTGGAAGAAGATCAATCCCAAAATAAATTTCCTTTTTAGGAGGAACACCAGGAAGATCATCAAGGAACACCTCAGAAAATTCACAAACTAAAGGGATAGTCTTCAAATAAGGACCTTCAGATCTAGAATCCTTAACAAGCACTAAGTTATAAAGTCACCCCTTAAAATCCAATTTTCGGGCTCTAAGATTTGAAATTAACCTTCCATTAGGAATCGGATAAGAAACACTAGCTTGCTTCTTATTCTGCCTTTCACTCATCTCCGCTTTCTTCTTCTTTTTCTCTTCCACTCATTTCATATAAACCACAAGTATAGAGATGTCAAAATGCTTGTTTAACAAGGCATCCTTGATTTCCAAGATCAAATCATGGGACAACACGAAAGCAAACTTTCTCATTCTAGCCCTTATGCTTGACACTAATTTCAGAGCATATCGCGACAAATGGGGAATATCAAGGCATACTCCTTTACTATTATCATACCATGCTTCCAATTCACAAATTCCTCAGCCTTTACCTCCCTCAACTCCTGAGGAAAAAAGCGATTAAGAAAAGTACTAGACAAGTCATCCCACAAAGAAGACTCAGCATCATCACCCCTAGACTGGTCCCATTCCTCATACCACAGATATGCCATATCTTTTAATTGATAAGCAACAAACTCCAAACCCTCTCCATCTGTAGCATATTTCACATAAAAACATTTTCCATCTCATTAATGAAATTTTGAGGATCTTCCTCGGCTTTAGAACCAGTGAAAGTTGGAGGACTCAACCTCATAAATTGGCCAACTTTAATGACCTCAAAAGATAGAGAAACAAAAGCAACATGATCATTTTGAGAGGCTACCAACTGGGCAAGCAAATGGATTGACTAGCAAAACTCATCATTAGACACACCCGCTTGATGTGTCCGAGGAGGGATCGGGCAATCGATGGAACTCCACTAGGGAAGCAATGAACCTAGATCAAGTATTAACTCCTTGAGTAGGATGAGCTCCGTCCATATTGTCCTCAGACGAGACAAAATAGTTTCCACAAGCATTAGACCTTCTGGGAGGCTGTAACGCCCCGAGTCTGGTACCCTAGATGCTACACTGTGCTCATAATCCCAAAGGACCACAAGTTAACCCTTGACTGGTACCTGTTGTAATAATAGTGTAATAATACTGTATAATACGGAATAATGGGCTAAAATTCCATAAGGTTCAAAAACTATAATACTGATAAAGAAAAATGATAAAATTTGATAAAAACATTAGAATTTGAAATACTGAATACTGTTTGAAAGTCTAGTCTGAAAACCTCTAAAACTATCTGAACTGGGGAGTTGATGGGACAAGCCCTAAACTAACTATAACTACTAAAAATAAACTGAGATATTGAATGAATAAATATGTCCTCGAACTATGAGGACTCACCACTACTCTGTCTGCTGAAAGTATGATCTGCTAAGGGTGCTCTGCAACCCGTATGTCAGAACCTATGGTATAAAACACTATACCATAAAAGAAAAGTATACGTCAGTACATGTGAATGTACTGGTACGCAAAGTGAGGTAAGGCTGAATGCAAGGGTTCATATGCATGAACAATAACAACTGAATAACATGAGTATGGCTGAATGAGAGTATATGCATGAATACGTGAATTGTAACTGAGATCATGATAATACTGAATACTAAGTTTACTGGTAACATGGATTACTGATAACTGATGTACTGATAACTGATATACTATTACTGAGTGACTCTTTTTGACAGTCCTGACTCTGATGGAACTAGATGAGTTCCGTACTGAGCTGAATGACTGTATCTGACAGTCCTAAAATCTATAAAACTATCTGAGTTCTTTACTGATGACTGAGATTGAGACTATGGGAAGTAATCATCTAATCGACATGCCCCTTTTTAACTAATTTGGGGTCGAACCAGTAACCCTAATTGGAAGGGTGTCAATACCGTGTCACGAGTAAGGACAAGCTGAGAGTTACCCTCATCTATCAGATACTCTAATAAGAATAGTGGGACCTTCAACTGTCAGGTTAAGCCACTCCATCAACACTCATCTGGTAGGTTTGATGTCTCAACCTATGCTAGCTACATAGTTTTGGAACACAAGGACTGCTTCTAAGGATCTCACCTTCTACTGCCAGGTGAGACGTTATCCTTAGGTTCACTCAGTGATGAATCCTAATCCCAACTGAATAGACACTGAACTAAGTACACTAGATTGAGTTTACTGAGTTTTGTTGATTGAAGAAATATGATTGAATTTTTGTTGAAAGACTGAGTTTACTGAGGCTAAAACTAAATACTACTAAGTTTATTGAGGCTCTTGTTAGAAAGTGTAAGCGGTCGCTGTTAAATATAGAACCCAACTGGGTTGGGTGTCGAATCCCACAGGGAATACTTGGTCACTAAGTGTTGCAATTGTTAGTAGACTGTTGGTCGAAAATTCAACGGAAAAAGGGGGGTTTTGATTTAGGCATGAATTAATAATATCAAAGTAACGAATGAATGATTTGTTTAGTAAAGGTTAATCACAGAGAATAATAAGTTAGGGTTATGTCCACCTTGTAGTTTCTACTTCTCTATTAACTATGAGTAACGCGGAATTTAGACATGCATGCACTTATAGAGAATCGTATTCTAATTCTAAATCCAAGTGTTTCCCAACCATCAAGGATTTATTTCACTTTAGCTCTCCCGATCCTAAAGTGTATAACAAATGGTACAAATTCTCCAAGAAGTTAATCCGGTTAAGGCATTGACGTGTAAATAGAGGTTAGAAGCCCTATTTCCTTGTCACACTCTCTTTTCCAAAATTGTAACTTTTCTCCCGAACAAGTTATGCTATAATAGCATGTTCTCTATGTTTGCAACCATGAGAATTTAATTAAAACGAAGAGAGTAATGATATAAGTAGCATACACATCAAGAATTCACAAACTCATAGCAACAAATAGTATCTTACATGGTTTCCATAACCCTAACAGAGAAGTTTAGCTACTCATGGATACGATGGAAATCAAAATAGACATAATCATCATACCACAACCTAGAACAATCTTGGCGATGGAAGTGATCTTAGCGTCACAAAGAGAGTAACGTTTTTTCTCTAGCCGTTTCCAAGTGTGAGCTGTGTTTCTCTGTCCAAAACTTACAGAATCTGTAAACTGAATAATGACTAATGATAATTCATCAATGCTGCTGAAAAATTCAGCAATAGGGTTTTTATAATATCCTTGTCTACTAAGTTACTGCTGCATCCCTAAGTATTTAGAAATACTAATTTTGCCCGGGACAAATTCTCCATGCGTCACATTCAGTCCAATAGCTTCCAAAAGCTGCCTTCCCTCTTATATGAACTTTTCCTTTGATGCCCAAGGGTCCACAAAGTGCTGAAATCTTCATCATTAATACCTGAAAACATGCTAATCACATAGGTTAGCTCACTTAAAGGAAAATGGACTAAAAGTACAGGAATTATATATTTTATCCTCAAAACTTATCTAAAATATGGGTAAATTATGGTTCTTAGGGGTATAAATACGCCCAACATCACCACCCCACACTTAAAGCCTTGTTCGTCCTCGAACAAAATATTACGTCCATGCAAACATCTAACTAGAATTTCACAGTAGCAACACAAAATGTTCAACAAGACATGCACGACAATCATTAACAAAGAGTAGGTTTCTTGATCACTCCTAGAAACAATTCAACCTCCAACATAGACTCGTGAGGATGGTTAATTCGTATCCACAAGTTAAGCCACAAAGAATCATATAACACTACCCAAATATCATCAACCATGTGTGTCTCACACAAGATATCACCCATAATCACTCAAAAGTTTTGCATTATTCGAAACATGGGTATAAGACTCTCCTTGCTCTCACTCTCACAAAGAATTCTTATATTGCAACTGATGACCATATGATTTCCCTTAGTGTAATGCTCTACTAATATCAGAATACTAAGATTAGGATCAAAAAGGTCTTTACAGGTTGTAATGAAGGCTAAGGGACAGGTAGGACTATTTTGGCCAGAAATAGTGACTATGTTCCCTAAGCGCTTTAATACACTACAATATGTCATATACACCAACTCTTAACAACCAATCTACCTTCCTTTAATCTACCAACCCCTTTTCACCCAATTTGTTATTCAATCATAAACACAACTATTTTTTTTTTCTTTTTTTTCTTTTTTTTTTAAACATCCATATGATAGCCACTCTTTTTCACAACATTTTCAAGCACCAATACACTCTGAGACATTATTGTCACCAATTTCCTCTTATTTTGTCACATGACTCTACAATTTAAAGCGCTTAGGAATTTGGATCAAATTATGGTCTTAAAAAAATGGATTAGGTTACATATGAGGCTGTCAAAGAAAATAGCTAAAGGCTCAAAGGGGGTTCACTAGGATAATGTACAAAGGTAGGTAAAAAGAAGGTAAACAATTATAGGCTGCCAAAGAAATGCCTAAATCATCTCCTAAACTCACACTCTTTATTTCGCTTTACACACACACCAGGAAAGTTCTAGCATCAGTCACAACACATAATATACTATATCCTCACACACACAAGGCACATGGTCAACTTTATTGGGAGCAGTATAGACTCTTGACCCAACAGATGAATGAATTAAACCACACAATTATCACACAGTGAGTCACACGTAGAGCCTAAATATCTCAATAGTAATGATTTAGCACAAACTCTTGTTATACTACCATGCCGTCTATCAGAACAATTTCATGCAAAATCTAAAAAACAAAATCTAGAATTTAACTAACTAATTACGACTAATTAACAAACAAGAACAAGAATAAATTTTAGGCAAAAAAGTACAATACAGCATACAAATACCAGCACCCCACACTTACACGGGACACACTGCCCTCAGTGGAAAATAAATAAGGAAAACCTGATTAGTCGGACTCCTCCTCTATGTCTGGGGTCATACCCCCTGCGTCGGAATCATCATCAGAGTCATCGTCATCAGAGTTGTCCTCCACGTTTGAGTCTGGAAGTCGGCGATCATTGTCAGTCGGCACCTCATCATCGAGAGATTCCTCAAAATGTACCCCTACTCCACACATAGCCCGCGCATGCTCATTCATCGGGTAGTCATAGTCCAACTGCTGGAGCTCTGCATCAGTCGGAATACGACCCCCACTCATCATGGTAAACCTCGTTATGCCATATAGATGGCGAAAGAAGCTTTCATCTCGAGCATGCCGCTCTTCAGTGGTAAGGTTGATGCCATGACCAGTTTCAGGCTCTTTAACTTTCGTAAGATCAACCTTCTTCAGGTTGTGTGGAATTTTATGATCTGCAGATTCCTCTTCAATATGCTCCTTCCTTAAGATCGCAGTCAACAAATTGCGAAAGCTGAAATGGGACCTTTTGTGCAGCCTAGACTTACGCATTGACGATCGTATAACCGCACCAATATTGATGGGAATATTCATCATCAACGCGTAAACCAAGCATACTCTATCACGTGTGATCTTTGTGTAATGTGTCCCAGGAATTAGGCAAGATTTGACTATCCTCAACCATATACGATCTTCTCTATTCAAGGAAGCATACGGGAAGGTATTGTGCCGACCGTTATCCTTGTGATGAATCCACCGTGCCATTGACCTTGTTCCACACAGTGTGTGTCTGATTGCCCTGTAGGGAGGTCTGTGATAAAGATCCTTGAGTGGTGATGGATCCACAGATGGAAGACCCAGAAAAGAGTTGAAAAACTCCGCATTCAGTTGCAAGACTTGGTCCCAAATCTTCACTTCACTTCCGGTAGTCTTTGGGGACCAATTGGCATAGAACTCTCGCGTTAGATCAAGATTGCATTCCCCCATATCTCAGAAAATGAAATCAAGATTTAGTGCCATGATTTTAGCCAAAATGCGGGGCTCTCTCTTTGCTAGACTCTCCTTCTGCATCAAATCCACGTGAACATATTTTTTCACTTTGTTGTTCTTATACCACTCCTTTCCTTCCTCCTCTAGGACCCACTTTATCTCGAAAGTGCGTTGAGGTATTTGTAGAGAGGAGGACTCAGCTTGATCTTTTCTTCCCCTTTTCTGACCTTTCTACGAGGTGGACACTTTTTCTTTTCCTTGTCGTTCTTTCGGTTCCATTCTACCTGAGATCACAATAGAGTCATGTTAGCTTCATCTCAGAAGATTCAATCGAAAGACAAACAGTAATGGCACCACCCCACACTTAATTTGTTTGCCAAGACTAATTAAGTGGGTGATGTCAATTACTCAGACTTCATCGACATACATTTAGGCGATATGTTCCAACAACATGTTTAGCACAGTCATATTCTCATGTAATCTTGACTATCCTTTCCAACGTTATTTCATTGGATTAACGCACTTTTTGAACAAGACTACCACATAGAGATTGTATCAAGTTAATGCATAGAAATAATCACCACGTCTCATGCTTGTGGTCAATCATGATCTTTATCTTGACGAACGAGTCATTCAAACATTCAAGCTTTCAACTTACAAGATTATGTATTAACTTCACAATTTTGACTTCATAAAACTATGACAGTGTATAACAATCAAATACAAGTCGAAACAAAGTCAAGAACACCCACACGTATTCTTTCACTCAACTAGATGTATCATAACAAACCAACCACATTCTAATCACCACACCACTTCAAAATCTAATAAATCATTATAAACGTAGCATTTCACAACTACGGAATATAAAAGAATAAATTACATGATGATGGATTCGGAAGATGAGCTTGCAAGATTAGATGAGCAAAAAGAAAAATTTTGAGAGAATGGGGAAGCTTGGGCGGCGCCTATATGGAGCAAACAATTGCATTTTGTTCTAAGGGTGAAGATCTATTTATAGCCTAAGCCATGGGTCGGGTTTGATCCATGTAAATCGGGTTAGGAGACAAAAAGGTATAAGTAGGCGGCGCGTAATGCTTTGCCTATGCTTAGCATAGGCGGCGCCTTTGTCAATGCCTAGTTGGGAATAGGTGGCGCCTTTGTCAATGCCTAGTTGAAACAGTGAGCATAGGCAATAGCATAGGCGACGCCTATGGTATTGCCTAGATTTTCATAGGCGACGCCTATGGTATTGCCTAGATTTGCATAGGCAATGCCTTATCCGTTGCCTATGTGAGGCAGTGAGCATAGGCAATGGTATAGGCCTTGCCTTGTCCATTGCCTAGTTTGGCATAGGCATTGCCTTGTCCATTGCCTAGATTAGCATAGGCATTGCCTTGTCCATTGCCTAGATTAGCATAGGCAATGCCTAGCCGATAGAATTTGCTCCATCATTCCTAGCTTACCACCTTTAGCATAACTCACTTTCAAATCAAAATTTTGGGACTAATCCCCTCCTTTGTACGTCTTGCACCTACACTTAATCAAAAACAACAAAAATGATTAGAAGGATGGGTTGCCTCCCACCAAGCGCCTTAGTTTTGGTCGTGGCTCGACTCTTCTTTCTGGATTTTAATTTAACAAAACAAACTCCTAATAAAATAAAACGATTAAAAACGATGGGTTGCCTCCCATATAGCGCTTGATTTATTGTCACGGCACGACATAGTTAGCTCGATTACTTAGACTTCATCGAGATATATGGTGCATCATTTTCTGAATGGATTCAGACGACGCTGACGCTTAATTATGGGCATTCAATCTTCTTCGAGATGAATCTTGTGCATACCTATCCCAGGAGGGAACTAATTATATCATCAATAGCCCAATCAATGGCTCTCTTGTATGTCTTCAGAACAGAGATGAGAGCCGCTACTTGCTGTTCACCTAAATCAGCCGCAACAATAACCGAAAGTGTATTTCCATTTCCCAAGAACGCATACTTTTGGTGACTGGGTAGCTCTTTCAATTCTAGCACCGGTGGCTCTTCAATGGATGGTTTTGCTGGTGGTGACGGTCGATTCTTAAGATCAAGGTCCAGCTTCTTAGGATCATGAGAATAGGACCCTATTCCTGTTAGAGCACAAATAGTTTCTTCATAATCTTCTACATCCTCACACTCAGAGTTCAAAAGCACAACAGCCAATGGCTCAACAGTAGGCTGTTTTTCTAACGATAGTTCCTTCGCATCCTCATGATAAACATCAGCTATAGAAAACACATTCATATCATTTGGATGCTTCATTGATTTGCATACATCAAAATGGACCACTTCATCATTCATCCGAAATAAAAGCTCATTAGCTCTTAAATCAATAAGCACACTTCTTGTTGCAAGGAAAGGATGCCCCAAGATTATGGGAACTTCAGAATCCACCTCACAATCCAAAATAACGAAGTCTGCAGGAAAAATGAAGGTAGAAACCTTCACCAATACATCATATAAGATACCAACAGGTCATTTTACCGACCTATCTGCCATCACGAGCCGCATATTGGTTGGTGTAGGATTGCCCAACCCCAACTTTCTGTAAACGAATAGCGGCATCAAATTGATGCTAGCCCCCAAATCGCATAATGCCTTAGCAAAATCCATAGATCCAACCGTGCAAGGAATAGTGAAAGCACCAGGATCTGCCTTCTTCTGTACTAAAGACCTCGTGGCAATTGCACTGCAATGATGAACATTATCTGCCAGCTCATAGCTTGCTGCCCGCTTCTTTGTCAAAAGGTCCTTCATGAATTTGGCGTACCTAGGCATCTGTTCCAGCGCCTCCACCAAAGGTACATTAATAGTCAGCTGCTTCAACATAGTCATGAATTTACTGAACCTGGTGTCATCAGCTTTCTTCTTCAGTCTCTGAGGAAAATGTGGTGGTGGAAGGGGAAGAGTTGTCTCCACCACTTCCTTTTTATCTTGCTTCTGATTATCAATCTTTTCAGGCTGGTGACGTCTAGGTGTAGTGTCATGAACGTTCTCATTATGATTTTCAGCTTCTACAAAATCATCACAATCTGCTTCAATAACATTCTTTTCTGTATTGTCAACCACTTGCTTGCCTTTGGATGGATTTTCCAACACCTTACCACTCCTGGTAGTAATAGCCATAACGATCCATAATTCCTTGGATTTTACACAGTGTCACAAGGGAAAGTACCAGCCTTTCTTTGATTGAACGCCTCTGAAAGTTGGCTCAGTTGTTGTTCCAGCTATTTTATTGCAGTAGAATGCGAACCAACCAATTGATTTATTGAGGACAAATCATTCTTTACCTCAGTTACTCCCGTGTTGGTTGCCTCCACTCCTTTCAACAGCTTAGCCATCATGTTCTCCATGGACATCTTCCCAGAGCCAGATGCAGCATCTTCACGATTTCCAGGAGAAACATACAAACCACTCCTATCAATCTTATTCTTGAATCTGGATTTTTCATAATAGTTCCGACCTTGGTTTCCTAGGGAATTGCCTCGGAAACCACCCTGATTATTCAAATAATTTACTTCCTCTTCAGAATCGGATTCATCTCTTCCCTGCGATACAACAACTTTGACCTTTTTTGTCTTCCCTGATAATAAATGCTTGGTAAGAAGGTCCATCTGAGTTTTCATGTGAGCCATATCTTGGTCATGTTCCTCTTCTCTTCGCCTCTGTTCTGCTGTCATGCCAGTAGATACAGTAGAGCTTGCTACCTCAGAATCCCTGGTATGCCAAGCTCTACTTTGCTTTGTCATACGATCCAGCATATCACCAGCCTCAATAAAATTAAGGTCCATGAATGACCCACCCGCAGCATTATCAACCACTGGCTTAGTCACTGAGTTCAAAGCCCTGTATAATATTTCCATCAAGTGGATATTGGTCATCTGATGGTTTGGGCACCGCATAAGCTTCTTCTTGAACCTCTCCCATGTTTCGTGGAGAGCTTCAGTTGGAAGCTGTCAAAAATTACTGATCTCATCTCGTAATTGTGCTCTCTTGGATGGCGGAAAGAATCTTTCTAGGAAAGCATCTTTCAGTTGCCTCCAATTAGTGATAGAGTCAGGAGTTAGCCCATTCAACCATAGAGTTGCCTCTCCAGATAGAGACAATGGAAATAAGCGCAGCCAGATCGCATTCTGTCCAACCCCTGGATTGTCAAACGTCTTGCATATTGAGATAAAGTTGATCAGATGCATATTCGGATCATCGCCTGCAAGTCCACCAAATAACCCTTTGAGTTGTAACAGCTGGATCATGGTGCTAGTGATATTAAACTTGGCTCCGGGTGCCAAGGGCGGAGGAATAATAGCCCTTGTGGCACCAGCTCCATCCAAATCATCATCATCATCATCAAAAGGAGCCTGCACAGCTCGACGTTCAGGTCTCATTCTAGCTTGACGATCTCTCCTATTCACAGGTGCTGCCACCTCATCTGCACGCCGTGGATTAAGTAACTCATCATCACCCAGGTCCTCATCATCAGGATTTGTTGCCCGACCTGGGTTATCAATATTCTATTGATGCACTTGAGCAGCTGTCAACGCAGCTAACCTAGCCTGCTCCTGTTGAGTAGCCCTTCTTTCAAAGTCACGTTGTACATCCATTCTGCCAATAAGTTGTGGTTCAGGATTTATGGGTAATAATGGCTGACCAGATCTTCGTGTATTTGGCATGCACTCTACCAAACCTGAACAAAACAAAAACAACAAACAAAAAGTAAAATTCGAGAATCTTTGACCAAAGGGTCTAGTAACTATCACAAACTTAGTTGACAACCGTATTCCCCGGCAACGGCGCCAAAATTTGATACGCCCAAATTACAGCTCTCGTTAGAAAGTGTAAGCGGTCGCTGTTAAATATAGAACCCAACTGGGTTGGGTGTCGAATCCCACAGGGAATACTTGGTCACTAAGTGTTGCAATTGTTAGTAGACTGTTGGTCGAAAATTCCACGGAAAAGGGGGTTTTTGATTTAGGCATGAATTAATAATATCAAAGTAACGAATGAATGATTTGTTTAGTAAAGGTTAATCACAGAGAATAATAAGTTAGGGTTATGTCCACCTTGTAGTTTCTACTTCTCTATTAACTATGAGTAACGCAGAATTTAGACATGCATGCACTTATAGAGAATCGTATTCTAATTCTAAATCCAAGTGTTTCCCAACCATCAAGGATTTATTTCACTTTAGCTCTCCCGAGCCTAAAGTGTATAACAAATGGTACAAATTCTCCAAGAAGTTAATCCGGTTAAGGCATTAACGTGTAAATAGAGGTTAGAAGCCCTATTTCCTTGTCACACTCTCTTTTCCAAACATGTAACTTTTCTCCCGAACAAGTTAATGCTATAATGGCATGGTCTCTATGTTTTCAACCATGAGAATTTAATTAAAACGAAGAGAGTAATGATATAAGTAGCATACACATCAAGAATTCACAAACTCATAGCAACAAATAGTATCTTACAAGGTTTCCATAACCCTAATAGAGAAGTTTAGCTACTCATGGATACGATGGAGATCAAAATAGACATAATCATCATACCACAACCTAGAACAATCTTGGCGATGGAAGTGATCTTAGCGTCACAAAGAGAGTAACGTTTTTTCTCTAGCCGTTTCCAAGTGTGAGCCGTGTTTCTCTGTCCAAAACTTACAGAATCTGTAAACTGAATAATGACTAATGATAATTCATCAATGCTGCTGAAAAATTCAGCAATAGGGTTTTTATAATATCCTTGTCTACTAAGTTACTGCTGCATCCCTAAGTATTTAGAAATACTAATTTTGCCCGGGACAAATTCTCCATGCGTCACATTCAGTCCAACAGCTTCCAAAAGCTGCCTTCCCTCTTATATGAAGTTTTCCTTTGCTGTCCAAAGGTCCACAAAGTGCTGAAATCTTCATCATTAATACCTGAAAACATGCTGATCACATAGGTTAGCTCACTTAAAGGAAAACGGACTAAAAGTGCAGGAATTATATATTTTATCCTCAAAACTTAGCTAAAATATGGGTAAATTATGGCTTTTAGGGGTATAAATACGCCCAACATCAAAATACCCCCAGGACTCAATAGCATGAAGATAGTAAGATATGACAATTGTTGAATACTTGACAATAGTCAACAACTCATAATACAATTTATGAGGCATTTCATCAAGCACTTAAAAGTTGAGAACTTGCACATAAATAGGAATGCATGCTAACACATCATAATTTCATTAAATCAATCTCATAGCTTTAGCATGGAAGACATTGTGAACATGTGGGTATAACATAAGTTCATCATTTAGATCACCAAAGGATCATAAAAGCACCATAATCTCAATTCAGAATTTTATCAAACACATGGTTGGCGTAGCTTCATACTTGGGAATGAACAACGATGCTAATACATCATGACTTCATAATTCAAGTGTTTAAATATAAGATAATCAAAATTCAACTTACATGCTATCATAATATCAAGAAATACATAAAGATCTCAACTTGGAACACATACCACAACATCAACATGATTACATTCAAACCCACAACATGGAAATCACATATTCATGTTTTTAAAAGAAGTTTCTTCAACTCCAAGGGTGGAAGGGACCCTTGGATGAACACTTTAATACGTTGTTGAAGAATTTCTAGAAATTAATTGTGGAAATCTTGAGTTCTTGATTTGAAATTTAAAAACCCTAAGGCTTATTCTTGGGAGAAATTGAGAAAGAATGAGTTTATTTGCTTTCTGGGGTATTAAATTTCGTATTTTTGGGGAGAAGGTTAGGAGAAAAAGATCCAAATACCCCTAAGAACGTGGTCTTTTAATAACTAAAACTGGGTTACCGACGTAAAGGTTGATGTGGTGCATCGATGATAGTCGATGTGTTGCGCCAAGATCACGCTGACTCACTGGAATTTGATGCTGGTAGCTAGGAAAAATATTAACCAACATGATAGGTGATGTGGTGCGCCAAGATCGCATTGTTTCACTATTTTGGGATTCCAAAGGAGCATTAAATGAAGTCCGAAAAATCCAATACTTGTTCGGGAACACCTATTGACATTCCTGATCATGAATTAACTAAAACATAGACACTTAAAGGACATTAAGGTCGTGAAATGAGATTGCCAACTTTCGAAGGCTAAACATAAACTAAGTCTGAATACTTAGCTAGAATTTTCTAAGTCTGGGACCCCTTAACAAGCTTAAAAGACTGAATTAAGTTAGAAATTTTATGGGGTCTTGCAATATCTCCCCCTTAGGAATATTTATCCTCGAATGAGACTGACTGAATTAAGAGTAGATGAATCTACTTACTGGACATGAACATTTGGGATCTGACTATTGGACTGATATTACTGACATGCTGAATTTTATACTGAGTATGCATAGCTGATCCATGAGTACATGACTGAGCTAATTCATGAATGGATGACTGAGAGTACTGATAATCTAAGTTTCTCATATTGATCATACATATCTGATGCATGAATACATGGATGAACTGACTCATGAACATATGAATGAACATGCAATGGTATTTGATACCAAGTTTGTAACTGAAATCTGATCATGAAACTAAATAAGCTTAGGGAAAACTATTACGTTGGGATGAGTCTGAGTTTGAG
This sequence comes from Capsicum pubescens, assembly GCA_030864215.1. Classification (NCBI taxonomy): domain Eukaryota; kingdom Viridiplantae; phylum Streptophyta; class Magnoliopsida; order Solanales; family Solanaceae; genus Capsicum; species Capsicum pubescens. Next base: position 101,956,179 of record CM061538.1, on the reverse strand, counting down.
GGGAAAAGGTAAAGATACTTGGTTCATATGTCTGCTTCTACTTCCCAAGTAGCTCCGTTAACAGACTGATTCCAACAAGAAACTTTGACTAGAGGGACTTCTTTGTTCCTCAATCTGTGAGTCTGATAGTCAAAGATTTCAACTGGAATCTCTTTTAAGAAGAGGTTGTTCTAAATATCTATGCTCTCTATAGGGACTACAACTACTGGGTCACCTATGCACTTCTTTAGCAAGGATACATGAAACATTGGATGGATTGAAGCTAGATCTGAAGGCAATTCAAGCTCATAAGCTACTTTGCCAAAACGACTGAGAATTTTAAAGGGACCGACATATTGAGGACTGAGATTTCCCTTCTTCCTAAACCTCTTGACTCCTTCATGGGAGAGATTTTCAAATACACATAATCTCCAATCTCAAACTCGAGATCCTTTCTGTGCATATCTGCGTACGATTTCTATCGGCTCTAAGATGTCTTAAGCCTTTCTCTGATCAACTGAACTTTTTCTAAGGTATCAAATACTAGGTTAGGCCCTACAACTATGGCCTCACCCACTCAAACCAAGCAATTGGAGATCTGCATCTCCTACCATAAAGTGCTTCAAACGGAGCCATCTGAATGCTGGAATGATAACTCTTATTGTATGTAAACTCAATCAAAGGCAACTGGTCATCTCAACTACCTTTCAAATCTATCGCACACGCTCGCAACATATCATCCAAAGTCTGAATGGTCCTTTATGCTTGACCATCTATCTGGGGATGAAAGGCTGTACTGAGATAAACTCGGGTACTAAGGCACTTTTGGAATGCCTTCCAGAAATAAGAGGTGAACTAGGTACCTCTATCTAAGACAATGGATAAAAGAACACCATGTAATCTGACCAACTCTCTGATATAGAGTTTGGCATAATCCTCGGCTGAATACGAGGTATGTACTTAAAAGAAGTGAGATGATTTGGTCACCCTATCTACAATGACCCAAACTAAATCGTGCTGATGAAGAGTACGAGGCAAACCCATCACAAAGTCTATGTTCACTTCTTCCCACTTCCAAGTAGGGATACTGAACTCCTGCATGGACCCACTTGGCTTCTGATGCTCAATCTTAACCTGCTAACATGTTGACCACTTAGCCATAAATTCTGCAATGTCTCTCTTCATCCCACTCCACTAATAGATCTCTTGCTAATCGCGATACATCTTAGTGGCCCCTAGATGAATAGAGTAACGAGCACCATGTGCCTCTGCAAGAATTTACTACCTCAAGTCATCCACACCTAGCACACATAGACGACCCTGACAATGCAAAACACCATCTACACCTTGGGAGAAAACCTCCACCCATTGATCTCTGACTGACTCTTTCAACTTGACTAAACTGAGATCTTTATCCTATTTTTCCTTTACTTCGGAAACTAGAGATGTTTCTAAACTGTTCTAAACCCACACATTACCTTCTGTTGAATCGATTAAGCAGACACCTAGTCGGGAAAGCTGATGAACTTTTAAAACTAACTTCTTCTTACTATCCTCAACATGAGCAACACTACCCATAGACATTCTACTGAGAGCATCAGCCACTACATTGGCCTTGCCCAAGTGATAAGGGACACTTATGTCATAGTCTTTCAACAACTCCAACCACTTTCTCTGACGGAGGCTTAAGTCTTTATGAGAAAACACATACTGAAGGCTTTTTTGATCAGTGAACACATCTACATGCACCCCATACAAGTAGTGCCTCCAAATCATTAAGGCAAACACTATTGCTGCTAACTCATGATCATGAGTCAGATAATTCTTCTCATGGGGCTTAAGTTGTCTGGAGGCGTAGGCTATGACCTTACCATGATGCATGAGGACATAACCCAAACCTACTCTGGATGCATCACAGTATACCACAAACCCATCCAAACCATCTGGAAGAGTTAAAATTGGAGCTGAGGTGAGTCGAGTCTTCAACTCCTAAAAACTCTTCTCACATGAATCTGACCACTAAAATTTGACTTTCTTCTGAGTTAATCTGGACATAGGGGATGTAATAGATGAAAATCTCTCAACAAACCGCCTATAATAGCCAGCCAAACCCAAGAAACTCCTGATATCTAATGGAGAGATAGATCTGGGCTAGTTTCTCATCGCTATGATCTTTTGGGGATCAACCCTAATACCATCACTGGAGATGATATGACCAAGGAATGCTACTGTCCTTAGCCAAAATTTGCACTTACTGAATTTGGTAAACAACTAATTATTTTTGAGATGGTCTGCATGATCATGCTCACTACGAGAGTAAACAAGAATATCATCTATGAAGACTGTGATGAACATGTCCAAGTACTGCTTGGACACAAGGTTTATCAAGTCCATGAAGGCTTCTGGGGCATTGGTAAGACCAAAAGACATGACGAAGAATTCAAAGTGACCATATCGAGTTCTGAAAGTTGTTTTTGGGATGTTACATTCTCTGACTCTGAGCTGATGATAGCCCGATCTGAGGTCTATCTTAGAGAAGAAACTGGCTCCCTGAAGTTGGTCAAACAAGTCATTGATTCTGGGAAAGGGATACTTGTTCTTGACTGTGACCTTATGAAGCTGATGGTAGTCTATGCATATTCTGAGAGAACCATCCTTCTTACGCACGAATAAAACTGGCGTACCCCACGGGGACACACTAGGTCTGATGAATCCCTTGTCTAAGAGATCCTTCAACTGTTCTTTTAATTCTCTGAGTTTTTCAGGTGTCATTCTGTATGGCGGAATAGATATAGGCTGAGTATCCGGAAGAAGGTCTATTTTGAAGTCAATTTCCCTTTCAGGAGAAACTCTGGGAAAATCTTTTAGAAACACATCTGAATATTCATTCACCACTAGAACTGACTCAAGACTGGGAGTTTCTGAACTAAAGTCTCTAACTCGCACAAGATGACAGACGCATCCCTTAGATATCATTTTTCTTGCCCTTAGGTAGGAAATAAGCTGACCCTTTAAGGCTGAAGTACTACCTCTCCACTCTAAGGCAAGTTCATTCAGAAACTGGAACAAGACAATTTTGTTTCTACAGTCGACTGTGGTATAGAAAAAATGAATCCAATCCATGCCGAGAATGACATCAAAATCATTCATCTCTAATTCAACTAAGTCTGCTGAAGTCATTTTCTGAGATATCATTATCGGACAGTTCCTGTATACCCGTCGTGCTATGATAGATTTACCCACTAGGGTAAAGACTTCGAAAGGCTCTTCTAGAATTTCAGGATTAACTCCAAAATCAACTACTATATAAGGAGTAACAAAAGACAAGGAAGCTCCTGGATCTAGCAAAGCATAAATATGTATATGAAAGATCTGTTACGTACCAGTAACCACATCAGGAGAATTTTCCTGATCCTGTTGGGACTAAAAAGCATAGAGTTTGCTTGGGCACTGCCCACTGGTGGCACTGGATACGATACCCTACTGATTTAAGCGATCGAACTGAGCTGGAGGACGGTTACGCTTACCCTAAAAACCTGACTGAGGACAATCTCTAACTTTGTGGCCTGGCTTGCTATATCTAAAACATACATCACTGCCAGCCCTGTAGACACCCTGAGGGTTTTTTCCACCAGTCTGACAAAGAGGATTGGTTTGGGAAATACTTACACTGCCCTGAGGTTTAGGGCCTTATGACCTATCTCTATTGCTATCTCTAAATTTTGGCACTGGAAAAATGGCTGAGAATGGAGCTGGAACTGAAGATTTTGAGCGGAACTGAGAATGGTTCCCTCCATCTAACTTAGGCTGATCAAAGTGGAAGCTTCTTATTCTAGCTCTCTTATTCTGCTTTTCTCTCTCCTTACTCTTCTGATCCTCTATCTGCTGAGCATGGATCATCAGCCTAGACAAGTCCATCTCACTAATCAACATTGCGGTCATGCACTCTTTGACCATACTATCATTCACTCCAAACAAAAACTTGCTTATTCAAGATCTGCTATCTACCACCATATGAGGACATATCTAGTTAATTGAGTAAACTTGAGAGAATACTCTTTCACTGACATATTTCCCTACTTCAGATTAATAAACTCTAACACCTTAGATTTTCTCAACTCTAGGGGAAAGAATCTATCTAGAAAAGCAGTGGAAAACTCCTTCCAATCTATGGTCCCTGCATCTACTACCTATTTGCTTTCCACTATTGAACTAAGTGTGACCCACCTCCTGCAACTGATATGAAACTAACTTAGCACTCTCACTAGTTGTCACCCCCATAATATCTATAACCTTCTGTGCCTAATCAAGGAATTCCTGAGGGTCCTTTTCTGACTTAGACCCTGTGAAATGGAGGGTTCATTTGGGTGAAGTCTCGAATCCTGGCTATCGCAGTATTGGAAACTGGGTTTGACGGAACGACAACTGGATGTTTCAGAGAAGCAAATAAATGAGCTAGGGTGGTGAAATCTGCTTTGAACTCAGTGTGGTAGACATGCTAACCCAAAGGATTTGGCTGTTCGGGCTGAGGGGCTGACTGATCTCCCATTCCTCTTTCTTGAGTCCTCTTTGGAGGAATTTTCTGTAGATGGAAGAGAAACTTGGATTCAAAAGAGAGTTTATCTGGAGCTCATTCTCACTCGCACGATATGAATACTGAAAGAATGGAAACTGTTCCTACAACATCTCATAGCCTCTTGTACATAAGTGTGGCGCGCTACACATCTATGAACAAGACTCTACTAGATGCAACTTTTAGACTTCCTAGGACTGTATTGAACCTTAGGATTTGATACCAAGTTTGTAATGCCCCGATTCTGGTACCCCGGACACTACACGATGCTCATAATCCCGAAGGACCACAAGCTAACCCATGACTAGTACCTGCTGCAATAACTGAGTAATAATACTATATAATACAGAATAGTAGGCTGAAATGCCATAAGGTTCAAAAATGTAATATTGATCAAGAGAAATGATAAAATCTGATAAAAACATCAAAATCTGAAATACTGAATACTGTCTGAATGTCTAGTCTGAAAATCCTTTAAAACTGTCTGAACTGTAGAGTTGATGGGACAAGCCCCCAACTAACTTTAACTTCTAAAAATAAACTGAGATACTGAATGAATAAATATGTCCTCAAACTATGAGGACTCATCACTACTCTGTCTGCTAAAAGTCTGATTTGTTAAGGTTTGGAGCCCGTACGTCTGAACCTAAGGTATAAAATACCATGGCGCAAAAGAAAAGTATGCATCAGTACGTGTGAATACACTGGTACGCAAAGTAAGGAAAGGCTGAATGCAAGGGTTCATATGCATGAACAACAACAACTGAATAACATGAGGATGGCTGAATGAGAGTACATGTATGAATATGTGAACTGTAACTTAGATCGTGATAATACTGAATATTGAGTTTACTGGTAACATGGATTACTGACAATTGATATACTGATAACTGATATACGGTTACTGAGTGACTGTATCTGACAGTCCTGACTCTGATGGAACTAGCTAAGTTTCGTACTGAGCTGAATAACTGTATCTGACATTCCTGAAATTTGCAGAACTATCTGAGTTCTTTACTGATGACTGAGACTGAGACTGTAGGAAGTAATTATCTAACCAACATGACCCTTTTTAACTAATTTGAGGTCCAACCTGTAACCTCAATTGGAAGGGTGTCAATATCGTTCCATGGGTAAGGAAAAGCTTAAAGTTGCCCTCATCTGTTAGGTACTCTAATGAGAATGATGGGACCCTCAACTGACAGGTTAAGACACCTCATCAACCCTCATCTGGCAGGTTTGACGTCTCAACCTATGCTGGTTACGTAGTTCTAGAATGCAAGAACTGCTTCTAAGGATCACACTATCTACTGGCGTGTGAGCCCTCATCTTTGGGTTCACTCGGTGCTAAATCCTACTCCCAATTGAATAGGCACTGAACTGAGTACACTGGACTGAAATGGACTGAGTTTACTGAGTTCCATTGACTGATGGAATACTACTGAATTCTGTTGAATGACTGAGTTTACTGAGGCCTGAACTAAATACTACTGAGTTTTTCTTGAATTCTGAGACTGGCTGAAAGTACTACTGATTGTGACATGACTGAGATAAATTCTATAACTGACATTGGCTCTAGGAACACATCTAATTTGTCGGGTATTAAATACCCCAAGGACTCAATAGCATGAATATAATAAGATATGACAATTCTTGAATACTTGACAATAGTCAACAACTCACAATACAATTTATAAGGCATTTCATCAAGCACTTGAAAGTCAAGAACTTGCACATAAATAGGAATGCATGCTAACACATCATAATTTCATTAAACAAATCTAATGAGCATTCCATCAAATACACACAAGGTATAGCTTTAGCATGGAAGATATTGTGAACATATGGGTATAGCATAAGTTCATCATTTAGATCACCAAAGGATTATAAAAGCACCCTAATCTTAATTTAGCATTTTATCAAACACATGGTTGGCGTAGATTCATATTTGGGCATGAACAACGATGCTAATACATCATGAATTCATAATTCAAGAGTTTCTATATAAGAGAATCAAAATTCAAATTACATGCTATCATTATATCAAGAAATACATAAAGATTTCAACTTGGAACACATACTACAACATCAACACGATTACATTCAAACCCACAATATGGAAATCACAAATTCATGTTTTCAAAAGAAGTTTCTTGAGCTCCAAGGGTGGAAGGGACCCTTGAATGAACACTTTACATACCTTGTTTAAGAATTTTTGGAAATTAATTGTGAAAATCTTGAGTTCTTGATTTGAAATTAAAATCCCTAAGGCTTGTTCTTGAGAGAAATTGAGAAACAATGAGTTTATTTGCTTTCTAGGGTATTAAATTTCGTGTTTTGGGGGATGAGGGTTGGAGGAAAAAGATCCAAATACCCCCAAGAACGCTGTTTTTTAATGACTAAAACTGGGTTACCGACGCACAGGTTGACCCAGCGCGTCTATGGATTCAATGCGATAGTCGACGCATCGCACCAACATCACACCGACTTACTGGAATTTGATACTGGTAGCTGGGAAAATATTAACCTACGCCATAGGAGACGCGGCGTGTCAAGATCGCGTTGGTTCACTATTTTGGGTTTTCAAAGGAGCTTCAAACGAAGTCCAAAAAATCCAAAACTTATCCGTGAACACCTTTTGACATTCCTGATCATGGATTAAATAAAACATAGACACTTAAAGGACATTAGGTCATGAAATGAGATTGCCAAATTTTGAAGGCTAAAAATAAACTAAGTCTGAATACCTAGCTAGAATTTTCTAAGTCTGGGACCCCTTAACAAGCTTAAAGGACTGAATTAAGCTAAAAATTTTGCGGGGTCTTACAGAGGCATGATCTGAAAAGCTAACATACGTGGATTAGAGAAGATTTCAAGATCTTAGGATCTATAATTTGAAATAGAACAGCAAGCAAGGGAAACATTCCTAAATATATTGTAGCCTCTCCCTTATAAGTGTGTCACACTACATAGTCATAAAAGAGAGTCTACTTGACACGACTTTGTAGAAACCTAATAAAACCAAACCTAGTCTCTGATACCAACTTTTTCATGACCCAAACCAAGGCTTGGTCATAAATGGTATCTTTAGTCGACCGTGTATCGGAGACCACCCCTTATATCTAACCAAATCACCATACACTATCCAATAATGGCTAAATTTCAAACATATAACATGATAGCATAGGATAATCTTAAAGAAATTTAAGACATGTCTATAATTGAAAATTGGTAATCGACCAAAAACAACCAACCAACATCACCTCCCAAACCCACAGTAATCTAATAAAGTCTCTATGCAAAAACAACCAAAAACCAGTCTTGGTCGGGATATGTACCCGATTCTGACAATGATAATGTAAACTCTCAATTCCAGTCTATGGAAGGAACTGATGAAATATCTAAGTCCTTCAAAAAATAGAAGCTCACCTCTTCACCACAATAAACTAACAAATAGAGTTGATCTACCTTACTCTCCGCTAGAAAATTAGAAGTATCTTTTATGCCTGCATCGCGTGGGGATACAATTAGTGGGGAAACAACTAGCATAAAACAAATGGATAGGGGACAAAATAATGTTAAGTCTAACCATTTCAAATACCATATGAATCACATCATGTCACATATATAAATAATATGTCGTGATAGGGAATAAGTTTTAACATACACTTTAAAAATTTAGCCTGGATTTTGTAGCTCAACTGTCATATCATAAGAAGGCACCTATGGACTATATGGGCCTAACTCCCCCCTAGCTGAAAGGGCCCCAGTGCATATGGTCGCACGAACAAGAGGATGTACATATGTGCCATGGGGGACTCTAACCTCCCAACATACCAATATGATTGAAACACCCAATAATGTAACATTATATGGGGTCTTGAGCCTTCCAATCATGTGACAATAATAAGGGGGACTCGAACCACCCGATCATGTAGACCCCCGTGTTGACAATCACAGTTTACATAATTGATTCCTCAGGACCTCCACTTTCACGGCTCAGTTACATAATTCTCATTAAAACCTAATTAAAATATTTAACACACATTCCCACCTATTAAACCATGATACACATTTATTCATACATTGTTGGTATCATCAAAAGTAGTTCAATGTGCATACTTTTCATATTCAAAATAAATTTCACAATAGGGGGTTGAGGTCATTGCCACTTCAATTGTCAATATTCACAAATTAGGGGAAAATAACAACCCCTTAGTATATTCACCATTGCCATGCACCCCACAAGTTCAAAACCATACTTAAAGCATGAACAATCATATGTAAACCATGGGAAACATTGTTCAAAAACCAGCATTCAAAACCCTCAACCAACTTTCAAATACCAACATCAAAACCATATATATAATGCTTTAAAACATATGCTTTTAATAAAATAGCAATTAGAGAAGAGTAACATGCATGAAATACCCTTGAAGCTCTCCTTGTCCCCCTTCTTATAAACTCTAAATATGGATGCTTAAGAGACTTGAGAGATTATAAAAAATGTTTAAAGTGTATTATCGATAAAAATAGGGCCCTAAGTATGTTTATAGGTCATGGGTTATTATTGGGATAAGAGGGAAATATCTAAGATACCCCAATTAAAAAACTGGGAAATAAAACGTCAGTCATATGGGTCTCATAATGACTCACCACAACTCATCTCCATGAGTCATTATCAATACAATGTCACCAGAAACACACACTGTTGACCTTACGACTCGTATACCATGGGTCATAATGGGACCCTATAGCTTGTAGGGTCCAATTATAGTCAACACAAAAACTATTTCTGTATACACTAGACATCCTAAGATTTGTACCTAATGACAAGTAATGAGTTTTCGCGACTCGTGGTGAGCCACTCTCCCTCAGAGCAGAAGACTTAGCCATACACACTTTACAGGCTATAATTCGGATCCAACAACTCATCAAGACTCCCTACAACTCATAGGGTAATTCATTGTCGGGGTAGTGAATATATAATTTTAGAAATATCTAAGAGATCAACACCTCAGGTGTTTCACATCTCTAGATCCTTAAGCTCAATTATGTCTAGCATAATATCAGTCAAATTTGATGCCTCAACTGCATCAATACTAGCTGTTATCTGGATCTCAGATATGTCTTCTTGGGTTGCACTATCCTTGCCATATATCGACTCTCATCACTAACATATGGGTTAACCCCACCAATAAGTTTCTTAAACCAAGCATCATGCAAGAGTAGGTTCAACATAATCTCTTCCAACTATGAAGTCATAATTAATGTGTATCAAATCAAAATGAATGGTTGGATGTGTAGAGAGGCTGATGGTGTAAATGATAAAATAAACCAGTATCAGACATCTGCAAATTACTAGCTAGGGAACCCCCAAATACATGTGGAATCTCAAAACCCTAGACTGGATCAGTCGGGTTTCTTATATCCTTAAAAAATGTCATGTTTGCAACCTTCACTTATTGGATAACTCAAACCAGCACATTAATATTTAGGACATGTGCACTCCTCATCAACTGAGTAGAAAAATAGGGAAATAGTAATGTGGTATTGAATTGTAGTACCCTATCTCGAATCTTCTTAGTAATAATCTATGATATGTTCATCTCTAGCCCTAATACAATAGAAGCTACTAAGAAGGCATTGGTCACACCCAAAGTATTATCATTGGTTATAGGTATGGTTCGGTGCCTAACAACTATCTACCAAGCTTGAGCTAAACTTTAGACCATGCTTATAAATTGTCACCCCATTAACCCATGGGGCATTCTTACCAGCTTTAGCATTGTGGCCTGATAACCACCTATAGTGCATCACCTTATCATCAACACTCAATTACTTCACCTTTTTTAGATCATTCATCTATAAATATTATTATAGAGTCTCCTCAATAGGCTCAAAGCATCTCTAAACAAGGCTTTTGAGATAGCCTTGATGGAGGTATAAACCTCAGTGTCCTAGACTCTGATAGCTCAACTAATTTTTTATGTATTTCTCCTTAACCAAAAGAGTGATGTTCTTCATAATGGCTATATTATTGGCATAAAAATCATGCACCAACTCCAGCACCAATGGTACTTGGTCATCTACCCTAATTCATACCTTTCAAAACCCTGTATTAAGTCTGGAATCTTATGGAGGGACTCTGGCATGACCAAGGGATCTTAATGAGTGCTCTTCTTTTTATTTCCCAATCTGTCACTAAGAGCCCTTCTATGTTATAGTCCCTAGATTTTGGGAGTATCCATCATATTAGATCCATGTCTCTCTGAGGTAGGGCAACAACAATACCCTCAAAGGATTTGAGGTTAGACTCATCCTTCTCCTTCGATCAACTCTCCTTATCACCTTGATCATCCCCATCATGTTGGGTATGTTTCCTTTCCTCTTTATACTTGATGTCGGTCAAATTACACCAGTTAAAGAGTAAAGTATAAAGAGGTCGACAAATCAAATATAGAATTCAACAAGGCTGGGGTCGATTCCATAAGGAATAGGCCAAAATCCTATCAAATATTTGTCAAGTTAACTGGCAAAGAAGTAAATGGGGGGAGGGGTTGTGAAACAAAAGAGCAATAGTAATAATTTTTGGTTTCTAGAATTTTAATAAAATAAGAAAACCCTATGATTATGATTCTCTTGACTTTATAACTACACAGATTTCTCGTGCTAGCAAAATATTCAAATATGTTAGCATGTAAAATCTAACAAGATAGGTTCATCTAATTGTTTTTCGACCTTGGTTAGATGAATTTAACTTTTTTCCTCTCGGACTTTTAGTGTCGCATTACTAACCCTTTGATCTTGATCTTAGATTAACTATCCATGTTATGGCTCAAGTTTTAAGATAAAGATTATAAGGGTTAATAGCTTTAAATATCTGTTGTTATTTCCTTTTATTAATATCTACCTTTCTCTCATGCCCGAGAAAATTTATAATATAAGTGAGTTCCTAACATTTGCAACCATTAGAAGAGAAATTATACCAAAGAAAATACCAATACTTTGGAGCACAACATTGTGGAATTGAATCACACTTAACCCATCTTGTTAATTCATCATGGTTCTCACAACCCTAGTTGTGGTGTTTAGATACTCGTGAATTCAAGAACACAGGAAGAATTTATAGATGAAAACATGATATGAACTTACATTTAGAATACAACACCAAAATCTCAACTTGAATTTCAAACCCTAGAAATGATATTTGTATTTGCAAAACCAATAATATTTCTTGAAAGTAGTAATGGAATGTAAACAAAACCAATAGACATGTATTTGGTATTTATAGAAAAAAAAGAAAGCTATCCTAATGAAAACAGAAGTACAAAAGTCAGTGATGATGACGCCTCTAACAATAAGTCGTTAAGTCTGGGGACAACTTATCATCATTCTCCTTCCAGGTGTTGCCTAATTTTCTTGTTCATTGATGACGACTCATGTAGTCACCTTACGAGTCATTGAGTGACTCATCTCTACTTAGACCATTATTAACTCGTTTAGGACTTTTCATGCCTTGCTCATGACAACTGATCACAATGATTTATTATGGGACCTAATGGGTCATAGCCTCCCCTTGTTCTCTACTTATCCTTCAACTTTCCATGGATTTTAAAATGCATTGGAGTCATAACATCTTTATGCTACAGCTCATTACATGTGACAATGAGTCATATTCATCATATGTAGTCAACTCCTCCAAGCCCAACATTAGTCTGGTCAGGTGATGACTGGGTATATGAGTCATACTGTGACCAAATGGCTTGTAGCCTAGTTTCCTTTATCCATACTTGTGAAATTGTCTTTAATTTATTCTTTCACCTCTGACCCTATTTTCCTGTAAAACTACACAAACCACATCCTATCTACACAACCAAGCCTTTAGATTAGCATAGTTTTATTATTTTAAGCATTGAAAATGTCGTGAAATCAGGGCACATCAAGCATGCAAACAAAACACAATATACTATACCAGATGCTTAACCTAGAGAGATCTAAGAATACTACAAAAATCCAACAAAAATCACTGTTTAGCATGCATGAGCCAAAACATAGTTCAAAAACCTTGCAATGACATTTAAAATCAACAAGTGCAGTGCATCACTTTTAAACAATATAAAACAATAAGATCAATGCATGGATATTACATTAGCAGGAGACCACCTAACACGTTAGACACATGCCACTACCTAATAAAGCAACAACTAAAAGATAGACCTTATTACCTCACAACAAAGAAGTCCCACACTTACTATATGTAATGTAAAGCAATAACAAGGACAAAATCAAATCTCTTAATCTCACAAGATAGTCTGGCAATGTGTGTTTTGTATCATAGGCTTGCCCTTAGTTTCTATGCCTTAACTTTCAAAAATTCAAATCTGGTTCACTGTAGGACTTTATTATCTTGTAATATAGTCTCAAAGGTAGGTACGATATACATATGGGTATAGTGATTTTCCCTTCTTAATACTATGCTAACTTTTGGCTTTCACTTTTATGTACGTCCTTCTATTTCTTTAACTTTTTCAATATTATTTTACTTTTTTAGACTCCGAACGTGGGTTTACTTTCTTCTTCTTTTCCTTGTCATTTTATTTTTTATTTTCCCTTTATGATATCTCACTTTTTTTCTTATACACATCGCACTTAAATATTTTTTTCTTCATATTAAACTTTCATTATACCCAATCCGATATGCACCCCTATGCTAGCCGCCCTCAACATAGGCAATTTGCCTGAGTTAAGGTATACAGTGTCCAAGAAGGGACTGGGGCCAAAGTAGGTTCATTGTAAAATTAGGAAGGTGAACAGGGTAATCCAAAGATAAGGGCAAATTAGGCTCAACTTTTGGATTCAAGGGATTAACATATTCATTTGGCATGCTATTTCACTTATAGTGGACTATTTTAAGAACAACTTATGATACTTTCCTAAACTTCTATCCTTAAACAATCAACGAGACTAACAGGTAAGTTCTAGACCACACACACATGCTGACTTAGTATATCCTCACATACCCTTGGCTCATGGTTGTTATTATGGTTACTACCTATTTAATTCTTGCACAGTCTGACTAGGTTATTATGCAACTAATACTAATGCTATGAAGAGTTCCTAACAGTGTTTACAGTTCAGGTAAGCACACCACATAACACAAAAATTAAATATTGGAGGGGAGTCATTTTAAAAGGTTTCAAAAATAGGTTTGAATGCTTTTTTTATTCTGACTACATTAGGTCATCTAAGTTTACTATTAGTTACACACAAAACACCAAAACATATAAAAATCTAATAGAAATACCTAAACATGGAAGTATTAACTATGATAGCGCAACCAAGAACAAAAATATGGTAACAAAAACCCTCAACTATGGTATATCACACCCCTACCCTAAAATTAGAAGTTATGCAATTTCTGCAGTGCATAAAATTTTAGGAAAATAAATAACAAGGGTAAAAGGATATATCTGTGGTGCACAAGGAATCAAATCATGATGTTTCCTCTGCTAGGGCCTCATAATGAACCCTAGTCCCATCAATAATGGCCTCGATAGGGGCTGTAGCTTTCATATCAGTATTGGCAGAATTAGTATTAGTGCACTCAATGGTGTAAAATGCATAGGGAGGAGTACAATACCTACTCTCATCAACTCTTGAAGTATTGAAAATCATAGACTCAACAAATCTAAAGATCTCAACTTGCCTTCCTTTCTCATAGACCTCAGATAACTGGTTTTGCATAGACTTCTTGCTTGCTACAATGTCCTCTTTTATTTATTCTCTTTATGACTCATACTTCTCTTGATCTATCTCTTCACCACCTTTTGTTTTTTTCTTATCTTTTGTGCCCTATATATCGACACCTTATCCACTAAAATATCCTTAAAATAGACATGGTACAATTCAAAAAGATGAATACAGCCTCACGGCCATGACCTCTATAGCGGATCTTAGTGCATCTAACTTTTCACGAATGCCCTCTAAATCTACAGATTTCATGTCTTCCAATTTTTTTTGGATTCTTCTCTAAAACTTGTCAAATAGGGTCTGAACTCTGCATATCTCAACCTAAATTTCCTTTTTCACCCTTGGTTGCATCCCCTCTTTAATATTAGCTACTTTTCACCGAGGGTAAGAAATATTTTCATCACATAATTTAGAAAATCATGGAAAACCAAGATGTATCTATAGATGGGTGGACGTGTTATAAATGGTGTCAAAGTTGATGGTATCGGGGCTTTAAATGGTCTAGAAGTTGTGGAAGGGGTGGCATTAGTAGTAGATATCAGATCAGTTTGTCTCAGTCTTAGCCTGATACTCAACTTGTATGTCCCCTAAGTTTAGTGAAGCCTAGGGTATCAATATCCAATAGTGCACTCAACAATAATGCACTCTAAAGCAGTGCAACACCAACTTATGCCCTCAAAATTAGGTTTTACTGATCCCAAATCAACCAGAAATTAATGGTCTGGTAGACCCTAAAAAAATAAAAATATCAGGTTGCACAGGTACCCTATCCTCCAAAATTCTTCATTACTAAGAATGGGAAAGCCAGGCTCGTATCAATACTTACAACTCTATCTCGAATCTTTTATGTGATGATCTTTGTAATGTCAATTTCATATTTCTCCATAATAGTGGTTATCAGGGCATCCCTGTCGGGGCTCAAAGAGTTATCACCTACTGAAGGTCCCAACTGGTGGCAAATCAGTGACCACTATGACTTAGCTCAGAAATTCAGACTTTTTTTATAATCTATGATGGCATACTTCAACCCAAGGAGCATTCTCATATGCTATAGTAATAATACCAGCTCTCCATCTTAAGTGTACCAACTTATCCTTAGTACCTATCTACTTCATTTTGATCTTTTGCATATTGTCAATCCGGTGATTAATCTCTGACATGTCAACCAAAGGCATAAATTTAACCCCATGTAAAAAAGGGAAATAGTCTATGTAGAGATATTAACTAGAACTCCATGAATCATCAATGAATAAATAAGGCCATTATCCTTCCTAGCCAACGCTTACTGATGCAACTGCTTCAACTCTATGAGATATATAGTATAAATATCGCTAACTAGAGTCGGGTTATATCTGCCAGATTCTCTCGTCATCTATTCAAAATGATATTTCTTGAATAGAGGTTCAAACTCTAGCATATCACACATCCCTATAGAAAATTACCTAGGATCCATATAAAACCCTCACTTTGGCTGACCTGTATTGCAGATGATAGCACTATCATGCTCATATAATTTTTAGTTGGCTGGGTACCACCACCAATTAACTATCAGTACTAGAGTTTCCTCAATATATAGCCTAGGCTAGGCTGGTGGTGAAGGTGAAGTAGAACTTCCTAAGGAGAACTGTTAGTAGCACCCCTATCCTCACTCTCAAGAAACCCTTGTAAGCTAGATCTTGATCCTACTTCACTAGACTAACTGCAAGAAGTATCCTTATATCCTCTCTTGAAGATACTCTTTTTTCCTTCCTCCTCAGAAACAAACCCAGAACCAAGCCCTCAATCCTCATTAGATTGAGGAAGAGAAAGTAAATATGGAGTAGAGGCTCGGGCACTCTTTATTTGGGGCCTTGATTGATTTCCTCAGGGCCACATAATCTGTGGATGAACTGGACCTAAGATAGCATTTCTTTCACTGAGCCAATAGACTCTACTTCCTCATATGGTTCATCTTTTAGTTGGTGAGTGCACCGGGCCTATTTCTTGAGATTCAACTTGCCTCTTTATTTCTACCCATGGTGTTTTCATTCATGGGTGACATTTTACTCATGAGGGATCATAAATTAGTAACAATAATTATATATAGACAATAAAATGAGTAATAAAACATTATTCAGGTTACCCTATTCCCAGTAACTACAAGTTAATCAATGAGTTATTATCTTTGAAGATGAGTCATTGTCAGACTTGTAGTTTAGTGAGGTGATGGGTTAACTTTACTTCTTCATAATGACTGTGCCCTATGATTTGTTAGGTCACACAATGACTTGTTGGGTGATTTGTGAAATATAATCCTGTAAAGTGCACTACAGGTCCTCAGGATGGTTCACCCAACGATTCATCTAGCAACCCTACTAGTCGTCGAGTGACTCATAGGGAGAACAATTTTAATTGATAAGGACTTAACCATGTTCTTGAACTAAGTGCAGTCACTATGACTCATATGACCACTCATGTCATATGGAAACAAGTTCTTAGAAGAATCGTAGGGACTATAAATAGGTCGTTGCTATCTTGTTTATCAATTCAAAATCTTCTTACACATTCGTTTGAGCACATAATAATGATATTACTATACAAAGAAGTATTAGGGTAGATATATAGACACTCCTCCCAAGACGTGTATGGATATCAATACTGAGGTTACTTAGACTTTACCCCAAACAACCAATAATTCAAAATTTAAACTACCTAATAACCCCTAATCCACTATACAAGTGACCTTATCACCCCTAATTTCTCAAGATTTTAAATTTATGGTGTTTAAAACATATGGGATTCACCACTATGATTTCGCTAAAAGTAGATAATTTCTCAAGTTGTTTCCTTGCATGATTCAGAGAGACTATGGGATGAGGGAGGTGTACCTGAGATACCGGGCATAGATGAGAGGGTACATTCTATGTCTACTGCACAGACAAAAAATATGAAGGTTCTGGAACAACAACACCTTCCCAAGTAATCTACAGAGCTAATTAAAGTACCTAGGTCCCAGACTGAGGGCCCAATAATTTCCACAGAGCCTGATGATGCAAATGGAGTTGATGTGGGTATTGGTATTGACATCGAGATAGGGGAGCAAGGAGAGGCTCTATATTACAATATGTAGGGTGTGGGGACACCATCTACTTCTTTATCAGCTCTAGCTTCAACCTTAAAGTCAGTTGGTGTATCTTTAGAGCCTACTCACCCATCCACTAAAACTCTAACTATAGGTATGATTAATATATCTAGAGAGTTCTTATAGAGCTTAATGGATAGTAAGAGGTCCACTAATGCTTGATTGATGGGTGTTGAGACCGAGATGAATACCCTCTACTAGCAGATAAGATTAGGAGTTAGGACCAGATTCGAGCAGAGAAAGATCAGATGGGAGTCCGTATAGAGAGCTGCTTTGTCTAAGCTACATACTAACTTCCAGACATATTTGGATGAGTTTAAGAGATAAGTTATATCCTAATTCAAGAGACAGATACCCTAGATCTAGACCAGATGAGGGAGGATTTTGATATATTACGAGCAGGGGTATGCTCTCTCACAGAGAGCCATGTAGCATCCACCCCATTAGTTATACCCCAGTGGTCAAGATATCAACTCTACGCATATCAAGACAATTTGATTTCCTTATAGAGGATGATAAGGAGGTCCCAGCAGTTAGGGCCAAGAGAGGTCACATTAGAGACTTGCAGGATCCTGATATGCCATATGGCCAGGCCGTTAAAAGGGAAAAACATGATTTGATGTATACTACAGTCGTTGATAGGCAGAGGCATATAGAGCTAGCAGCGAGTGCTTTATCTAGTAGAGAAATGTCATTGCCTCCTCCTCCAATTGATATGCCCCCATCTGGGGATGCTCATTACACGGGTGCCTAGTGCATCTCAGGTATGTTCTAAATTTCCTTTATTTTGTATAATTTTAGTGCATTGAGGAAACTACATAGTTTTTTAGTTGGAGGTGGGATGTACCATAATGCCGCGGGTTTTTGTTTCCGTGCTTCTTTTCCTATCGGTCGCGGTATGGTTGTAGAACCGACATGCCTAGGATAATTTATGTAGTATTGTGTTTTTTTCCGTGTTGTGTTTTGATTTTCCCTAATTAGGAGATTTTTAAGTATTTAGTGTAGTGGTCATGTTTTTCATTGATTTTTGAGAAAAATGATACCGCTCCAAATTTTGTATTTAAGAACTGTGTGAATGTATATATGTGTTAACTTTGTGGATCTTGTTATGGCATCAGGATTAGGGGAATGATAATCACTTGCTAACAATTGCATGAACTGAATAAATAGTAGCTTGTAATATTGACTCTGTGCTTTGAGTTTGACATACTACCTAGTTCCCTTTGTGTGTTGAATTCAGAACTTGCCTGGTTAGTCCTTCCTAGATTGAAAGATAGTCAGTTATGAAAGTATCATAAGCCGTTTTTTTATTTTAGTCTACTTTTAGACTAAATGACCTTCCATGTGAAAATTGTATCCCTTGATTCCTATTTTAAGTCTTGTAGCCTATTTTTCTTTGTTTTCAGCTATTCACCTTTCTATTTGTATTATAATAAACCTATTTTGTCCCAGGTTCTCCTTGGACATTGTGCACCTCAACCAGGAAAAATGCCTAAGTTAAGGAAGGCTATCATAGGGGTACGTTGTGTAAAATGGGTATGTAGAAGGGTAAAATAAGAGAAAAAATTAGTAAGGCTAGGTGAGGTAGCAAAAGAAAAGAAAAATAAAAAGAAAATAAAAAATTATGGAAAAGGTGAAAAAAGAAAGACTAAAGGACCACATACAACGTGAATATGCATTAAAATAAAAAGGGAGAAATAATGGTGGAAATAAAGTGAAAAATGGGCTAGTAAGTGAGACCCCAAGGTTACTGTAGTACCAAGGAGGCTAAGTCACTTGATATGTCCATAGGTACCATACCAACCCCAAGTCTACATTACAAGCTGAGAAACACCCTATAGTGATCCTAACTTGACAATCTGAATGCTAAGGTAAAGAAAATAAGGGCAAGCCTATGGTATTTGATGCACATTGATTGGAACTTCTCTTTTGAGTGTGAGTGTCTCTTGATTATTCCTGCATTGACATGCATTATCCTATATATGCTTTCAATCTGAATGTTGTTGATTACTTCACAGGCATGAGTGGCTAAAAACCCATAGCTAGGGTTATGGAAACCTTGGCATATTGAGGAAGTAGGGGAAATACTATTGTTGTTCTGAACTGATACCCATGCATGTATTTCTTTATCTTCAATGTAGTAGTTCTATTAATGGGTGAACACATTAGGATCCCACCTATATTATTGCTACTTACTCTAAAAGAGGAGTAGTGACTAGGAAAAGATAAAGACATCAGTTATTTGGAGTTTAGACATCGATCCACGCTTTTAGGTTTTATTTATGTAAGATGGTTAGATTTTATATAATAACTAGAGACTTAAAAGGTAATATTTAACTGGTATCAAGATAAGGGTTAGTAAAGTGACACCCTGAGACTTAAAAGGTAAAGGGTGAAATCCTTCTACTTGTCCAAAAAACTGTAGAAGGTACGTAACTTATCGATTCTACATGCAAGGTATTGGGTTGGTTCAACATAGCACGAGAAGATAATGGATTTTAAAATCAAGGGGGAATACAATCCTAGTGTTCACTCATGACTGATTAAAATCGAAGTTGATATTTTCCACTTGACCAATATTGTTATTCAAACCCCCCATTTATTTTTCCAGTTTCGCCTGTTGACAACAACTGAGGGTCGTGATTCAACGTAGTTCCTTAGGACTCGACACTAACATTTTTTGGGTTACTATATTTGGAAGCAACCATATCATCTTCTGAGAGGAGTTGTAGCTTGGACGTCACCAAATTTTGGCGCCATTGCCGGGGAAGACGGTGCTTATTTGTGATTTAAAGTTGTTATAGTTTTTAGGTTTTCTTTTTGTTTTTGTACTTAGTTGGACAAACACTGATCTATGCATATCACACGGAGTAGAGTCAATCCCTTAATGCTAGTAAATCTGAATCCAGAGAGGATCCTAGAAACACCTAGTAGGATGGTGGAACAGAAAAAAATGATAATCTTGAAGGGTTCATAATGATGTATCTCCCCCTCCTCCCGAAGGAGTACAAGATATTATTGATCAATAGACCAGTCAACTCTTAGATCAAGTTAAGAATGAGAGAAAGGAAATAGTAGAAGCTTAGCAGATAGATCAAAAGGCAGAGCTAGCTGAGCAGAGACAAAAAGCAGACCTCCGGAGCACTCGGTGGAAATCATAATAGAACAGGAGGTTCCCGTGTTCAAGTGATCCCAACATATTAGTATGTGCAATCGTATATAGATGATGAAGAAGATCTAGGATATATGGAGCCGTTAAAGACTGTATCCATTATTCCTTCTATTTTATCCCCAAGCATCAAGTTTGACATAACGAGCAATAATCTAACTCCTAATTTTGAAGGGTGTGTTTGCGGGTCTGCCTACAGATGATGTAAATTTTCACCTTGCCAATTTAATTAGGATTTTTAGTTTGTATACAAATCCAGGGGTTAATAGGAAGCTCTTAGACTGATCTTGTTCCTCTTCTCATTTACAGGAGAAACATCTTTATGGTTAGGGAAACTTCCAAGAGGTTCTAACATTATATAGAACGAGTTGTGTAGGAAATTCTTGAACAGGTTCTTTCCTCCATCCAAGATATTGTAGCTTAAGGACAAGATCTATAATTTTAGGCAACTACAGTCAGAATCTATGTACGAGGCATAGTTCAGGTTTAAGAAGAAGCTGAGTATGGCAGACACCATATCTGGAGGAGATTTAATGAGACTACGTTGGAAGGTATCTTTAGAGATGTTAGATAAAATCTTACTCTCTAACCGAGGGTGGAGAACTTAGGAGGCTGAGAGGGGATTTGGCACACATGTTATTGGTGCCTTTTGCGACCAGAAAGTAGCTGATGAGTTAGTAGCATAAGAAATTGTAATGCAACAAATTGATTTAGGGGTACTAGCAAAGCAACTTAAAGCATCAACTTTTGTGTAAGTAAACACAGTAGCAGCACAGAGGTAAGCTTCCAAAGCTTATAAGTTAGAATCAAAAGAGGAAATGAATTATCTGAATCGTTAGTTGTCGGGTTTCCAAGCATCAACTTTTGTGTAAGTAAACACAGTAGCAGCACAGAGGTAAGCTTCCAAAGCTTATAAGTTAGAATCAAAAGAGGAAATGAATTATCTGAAACGTTAGTTATCGGGTTTCCAAGCTAAGATGCAAGGGAACGAAGGTCAAAACTACTATGAAAGATACAAAGACCATAGTAGAGAGTGAGATGGTGACAGAAGAAAGAAGGATGACTTTATAGAGAAGGGAGATAGGTATATTCCGCCAGGAAGATGAGATATAGAATTTAGAATGAAAGAGATGCTGGCTAAGCTTGTGAATGGTCAAGAAAATTAGAAGATCATCCTTAACCCTTAAGGATATTAAGGATGACATTTTAGGGTTGACCTAGAAGGTCGAGTCATATGCCACTACTATCAAGTAGTTGGAGCAACAGTATGAGAAGATGTCAGCAAGTCTGAGCTAGAGGTAGCCAGGTACCTTTTCAAGCAACACTGTGTGGAATTTAAAAAATGACGATCATGATCTTTCCATTACTATGAGGAGTGGTATTACTGCTATAGATCTCCCACTACCTGTTGTGAAAGATGATGATGAAGATACATATTTGTGGAGCTAGAAAAGGAAACAGGTGGTGATTATGTAGTTGTTAAGAAATGAGGTAAGGGTCCAATTGTTGAGCAGAAAATAAGAAAAAATCTGAGAACACCCCCACTTTTTCCTCAGAGATTGAAATAGAAGAAAGATAAAGGTAAGTTCAAGTGATTTATTGAGATGCTGAAAGAATTGAGCCTTAACATACCTCTTCTTGAGGCATTGGTGTAAATGTTTGGATACGCTAGGTTTATGAAATAATTTACCACAAAGAAGAAAGTAGCAATAATTGAGGATGTTGATGTTGTGCACCACTACAGTGCAGTCACTACGAGGTCTTTAGTTTAGAAAAATTGTGATCCCAGAGCATTCACTATACCTTACACTATTGGGCCATCCTAATTTTCTAAAGCATTATATGACTTAGGAGCCAACATTAATTTGATACCGCTGGTTGTATTCAAGCAATTGAGATTAAACCCTCTGGAACCGAATTCAATGCGGCTATTGATGGATGACAGCACAGTGAAAAAACCTGTTGCCATCTTTTATTATGTGATTGTGAGAGTGGACAATTTTATCTTCGTGGTTGACTTGGTTATTCTGGACTGTGAGGTTGACATTGAGATGCCCATTATATTAGGGAGACCATTTATGGTCACAGGTAGAGCGATGGTTGACATGGAGAAAGGAGAGCTAAAATTCAAAGTCAACAGTGTGAAAGAAACATTTAATATTCAAAAATCAATGAAGCAGCCTACCGACATGAGGGTGGTATCGGTAATTGATTATACTGATGACCCTAGAGGGTACTCTTATGGGTATCTTGATGAATTTTTAGTAATAAAGATACCCACTTTGTGCCGTGAGTTAAATCAAGCGCTATATGAGAGGCAACCCATGAGCTTATTGGTGAAGTCTGAGTAGGAAACACAGCCACATCGTGTTAGGATGTTAAATCAAGCATTGAGTGGGAGGCAACCCACTATTTTAGTGTTCACATTTTTGTTGTTTTTTCCTTCGTAGGTTTTAGCTTATGTATTTGGCCAAAATATGGTAAGGTTTCTACATTCATTGATTTCCAGGTAAGTAGTTTATATGATCGACCCATCATGGTCACAAATCCCACACGGACCAAGTAAGTTGAGCAATAAATTGAAGAGTCGATAGTTTAAGGATGATAATGAAAAGTTGTAGACTTTGGCACCTAATCATACTTTTAGGACCCTAAACTTAGGTTACGAGACCATAAGTAGCTGGAAAAATATTAAGAAATCCAAGTTCGAATTGCAGGGAAGTGGGCCAAAATTTAAGGCCCTGCACCTACTGGCCATAGGTGGAACTTGCGCCCCATGCTTGGTCGCAAGTGGCAGGCGCAAGTGACTGCTGCGGCTAGGTCAATTTTGGACCCAAATTTTAATTAAAATTTCATGCCCACTAACACATATATACAACCTAAAATATCCCCCCCCCCCCATATCTATGTTTAAACATCCTTAACCTCATTCCAACTCATTCAAATCCTCAAAACTTTACTTTTCTCTTTGAATTCAAACTTCCCTCTTAAAACATAAACTAATCCCACACTTGAGTAAAGGCTAAATTGACACTTGTTTGAGATACTAACTTGTACTAATACACTAAAAACAAGTTCCAAATTTAATTTTTCTCGAGTTCTTCATTATTCACTTTTGGTTCATCATAAAAAAGGTAACTTTCTCGGCTTCTAATGGTTATATATTGATTCATTTATTGTTTAAACAAGTTGATATATGTATTATCATGCAAAATATATAAATGCTATCATGCTTGTATGTAGGAGTGTTGAAGTAACCTAAAATCATAATGTAGGGTCTTGTTTTGAATAGAATTTTAAGGTTAGGCCCTAACCGGAAGTTGAACTTGAAGGAATAGAGTAATACCACAAGTTTAGCATGTTGAGTTGCTTTGAAAATAATGATTATTGATTTATGTGTGTATATTGGACTTGTGTAATTTCTAATAGGTTATAGGGGTGTGAAAATTGAGGAAAAATTCAAACTTTTAAAATTTGGAGTTTTTCTTCAACTTTTGCTATCCCTCAATTTTGTAGGAAATTTATGACTGTTTTTTCAGGTACATATGGCAAATAAAGCATCTAGGATGAAAAAGGTTGATACCTCAAGAAGATAGGTAGAGTCTCTCGAGTTTAGTGGTTCAGTGGAGGAGTACCCGATGCAGTGATGTTGAGACAGTGCAGTAGCAGTTATGTGTAAAGTTACTAGAGGGCAGATGCACCAGGCTGTGCAGGAAGTTGTAGACCGGCCATGGATGAAGTCAGTGTGGATATCACACCCACACACTCCTCCACTAAATGATTATGAGGATGAGAAAGAGATGGATTATGAGTCTACTTCATAAATTATAGCTCAGGACCCCAGTCTAGGGAGGGGTCCCAGGTTTCATATGAGAATGATGAGCAAGAGGAGTCATAAGAAATATCACAGTCTTAAGAGGGTACCACCACATATGTACAATAGTTAGATATATCCCAGTCTGAGGAGGGTACAGATCAGGCTTCCCAGGATACATCAGTATAGCAAGGGCCGAGTTCTACACCCATATATGCTATTGAGATACCTCTGAGGTAGTGTGTAGAGGATATGTGGGTAGTTTATGATATAGAAAGTTGTATCTCGGATACTGGAAGGCCTAAGAGACTTATGTTTGAGGAGTGTAGGATTGATCTATCAGGACTGAGGAGATTACTACAGTTACAGGCATCCTTTGATTGATATTAGTTAGAGTGGATGGACAGACTGCTCGATTCTTATAGACCTACTATGGCGCATGAGTTTTATGCATCATACCAAGATAAAGTAGAGATTCCCATGTGCAGATTGCCCGAACCGATGGGCATATGGATTAGCCACAACTTGATCATACACTTTGAAAGGGGTTAGAGTTGATATTTCAACAGAGACTATTTGCCGAGTCATTTTTGGTCTTGATTATATTACTCCCGCATCTATAGCTGAGTGTGACTACAAACTTAGATTCGCATGTGATCAACGTATTATGCGGGAAACTGAGTACAGATGAGAGCGGGTTGAGATAGCTAGGTAGATAACCAACTATATCTCACTTTTGGGTGATGCTACCCCATGGATTGAGGGGCATGGTGTGATCAAGAAGGTTACATTGACCTTTGAGGCCAAATTTTTATGGTTGCTGATGAGATACTGATTGTTCCTCACTGCTTTAGTTAAATTATTGGCATAGGAGGGAGCAACCCTAGTTTCTTGTATAATGGTCAGTTATGCTATTGATTTCCTAGAAATCCTCTTGCATGAGATCCATGACAGAACATTTGAGGAGTTGACTAATCTATTATTTCCATACATGATTTAGAGACTATGCAATGAAACTGATGTAACTGAAATACCAGGCATAGATGAGAGGGTATGTGCTATGGATACTGTGCAGACAAAGATTATGAAGGGTCTAGTATAACCAGACCTTCTGAGGAGATCTATAGAGCTAGCCGTAGTACCTAAGGCCTAGAATAAGGGCCCAAAAATTTCCATAAAGCCTAATGATGCAAATGGAGGCAATATGGGTATTGGTATTGACATAGATATAGGAAAGCAGAGAGAGGCTCTAAATTCCTGTACGAAGGCAATTGGACACCAGCTACTTCTTCATCAGCCCCGACTTTGACCTCAGAGCTGGTTGGTGTATCTTTAGAGCCTACTCGCCCATCCACTATAGCTCCTTCTCCAGGTATGATTATTCTATCTAGAGAGTTCTAGAAGATCTTAGTGGATAGCCTAAGGTCCGTTGATGATCGATTGAGGGTTTTTGAGACCGAGATGACTATTTTCTACGAATAGATAAGATTAGAGGCTAGGACCAGATACGAGCAGACAGAGGCCATATGGGAGGTCGCACAAAATGGTACACTATCTAAGATATGAACTGACTTCTAAACATATCTAGATAAGTTTGAGAGATAGGTTATAGCCTGATTCACAGATATAGATACCCCAGATCTAGCCCAGATGAGGGAGGATTTTGATATATTATAAGAAGAGGTACGCTATGTCACAGAGAGCCATGTAGCATCCACGTATCAAAAGAAAATAAAAATAAAAAAATGAAAAAAATGTGAGAAAAAGTGAAAAAATAAAGAATAAAGGACCACACCCAACCTGAATGTGTAGTAAAATAAAAAAGGGAGAAATAAGGGTGGAAATAAAGTGAAAAATGGGCTAGTAAGTGAGACCCCAAAGTTAGTGTAGTGCTAAGGAGTCTTAGTCACTTGATATGTACATATGTACTATACCATCCCCCAAACCTTGATTTCAAGCTGAGAAAAGTCATATAGTGATCCTAACTAGACTATCTGAATGCTACGGCAAAGAAAATACGGTCAAGCCTATAGTACTTGGTGCACATTTCTTGGAAATTCTCTTCTGATTATGAGTGTCTATTGATTGTCCCTACTTTGACATGCATAAGTCCATATGAGTGAGTGGGACATCTTTGTTGTGAGGGCACATGAGTCATATTGCTAGCTATTTGCTTGATTCGGGTAGTGTAACTTGTACATATGTATAGTTGTCCATTGCTTATGTAATGCCATACCTTGATCCCATTGTGTCATATTATTGTGCTTCATGTTCATACACATTTGGTTTTGAAAATGAGAGTGGAGAGGGAGTTGTATTTTGAACTTAAAAGTGTTGATTGATTGCCTTGGATAACTTAGATTCTCCTAGTTAAGCATTGTTTTTATTTTGTTGTATTTTGTTGCTTGAGGACATTTAAGCGTTCTAAGTTGAGGGTGTTGATGTGTATAGAAATATAGCATTTTTACTCTTAAAATGAGGAAAATATGCAAGTTTCTGAGGTTTTTTTGTTAGATATGATGCATTTTGGGTCTGTTTTGTAGGAAATCATGTTTTGGATGATAAGTTCATGAAAAAAAGATGAAAAAGGAGTTTAGGATGCTTATTGGAGCAAATATGGACGTTCGAGACACTTTCTGGCTTGTTCGTGATCAAAGCATGTTCGGGTATTGAAGAAGAGCTGAAAAGATAACTCCCGACACTTTCTAGGTCAACATATAGATCGTAAGTCAAATCAAGTGCCAGAAGTCCAAAATCCCGAGAGCTGACTTGCAGGATTTTTTGTTCTGGCACTTGCGTCCACCATGCAGGCCACAAATGCTACCTATGCCCAGGGTCTAGGTGCAAGTGGAGACCATAAGTGGCCACTGACTCTATTTTCTCCTATTTTAGGCTTTGATTTTAGGGTTTTCTCATGTACTATAAATAACATTTATGTGTTTTTTAGTAGGAGTTACGCACTTTTGATATTCATAAACATATTTTGATTTCAAGATTAGATTTTGATCTTAGGATTCTCTTGTATTAGCTCCAATTGATTAATTCAGTTACGATTATAGTTTTTTCTATTTCTTATTATTTTGATTTCATCTATGCTTTCAATCATGAATGTTGTTGATTACTTCACAAGCATGAGCGGCTAAAAACCCATAACTAGGGTTGTGGAAACCCTGACGGATTGACGAAGTTGGGGAAGTGCTATTGTTGTTTTGAACTGATGCCCATGCATGTATTGTTTTATCTTCAATATAATAGTTTTCTTAATGGGTGCACATATTAGGATCCCTCCTAGATTATTGCTACTTACTCCAAAAGAGGAGTAGCAACTAGGAAAAGATAAAGACAACAGTAATTTGGAGTTTAGTTATCGATCCACGCTTCTAGGTTTTATCTACGTAAGATGGTTAGATCTCATATAATAAGTAGAGAGGAAAAAGGCAATAGTTAAATGGGATCAAGATAAGGGTTAGTAAAGCGACACCCTAAGACTCAAAAGGCAAAGCTTGAAATCCTTCTACCTGTCCAAAAGACTGTAGAAGGTAAGTAACTTATTGATTTTGTATGTAAGGTATTGGGTTGGTTTAACATAGCACAAGAAACCTACAGAGTTGAGAAGCCAGGGGGAACAAAATCCTAGTGTAATTTCTATTCAAAACTACCCATTTACTTTTCCAATTCCGCCTGTTGACTACAACAACTGAGAGACATGAGTCAATGTATTCCCTTGGGATTCAACCCCAATCTTTTTTGGGTTACTATATTTGACAGCGACCATATCATCTTCTGAGAGGAAGTGTAGCTTGTACACTACCATGCAGCTCTTGCATATCAGTGGTTAATTCATCAGGCTATCACATAAAGATCCACAAGTCCATTTCCCAAAATTTTTAGAGATCAGTAACACATATTCATCCCTACAGTTGTGCCAAATAACTGTGTGAGGCTGATACTTTTCCCTTTTTCACTATTAGGGGAAACAAAGAATTGGTTGAATGCCGAGCTGGCAGATTTAATCACAGCTTGGGATGACTTATCCTGGAAGTTCATCATTCACTTCTTTTCATTGGGCAAGACTGCAAGACTTCGCAGTGAGATTTTGAGATTTAAACAGAGGCCAGATGAGAACCTTTATCATGCTTGGTAAAGATTTAAATTTATTCTTCAATAATATCCATATCATCAACAGTCCAATGAAGTATTATCTCACACCTTTGTTGAAGCCCTTGACCACAACATGATAATTCTGCTAGATTTAGCTGTAGTTAGTCAAGCTCTGGATAAGACTTATGGTGTGTTGTATACCTTGTTGAACGGGATAGCACAAGAAAATTCAGATTTGCATGGTGATGCTTCAAGAAGATGAATTCAAAAGGTTTCAGGCATTATTGAAGTTGACAGCATTACAGCCTTTGCCTCTCAACTATCAGCTCTCTAAAATCAAATAATGACATAATTCAGCAAGTTGGGTGTGCAACCGTCTCAGACTCAGGTGAATATAGTGCAACAGACTCCGACATGGTCTGAGGTTTATGTCAATAGTGGAAACTCTGCAGATATGTATGGTGCAAATCCTGAGTCAATCAATTTTGTGGCGTAATGCTCAAAGGCCAAATCATGGTAATGCCTACAATCAAAAGTGGCAGACTCAGGCACCAAATTACTCATGGAACAACAATCAGCGGCAATAGTTTCAGTAGTAGTAGAAAAATACATAGGCCAGTAACACAGAGGACATGTTAAAGAAGATCATAGACACCTAAGAACAGATGGCTACTGAACTAAAAAATTAGCATGTACTTCAGAAGTAGTTGGAGTATCAGTTGGGGAAAATGCAGCAAGAACAAAATACCATGCCTCAAGGTGGTTTGCCAAGTGACACTGAACCTCTTAAAAAATTAATGGAAATTACTTTGATATGTGATAAAAATTGATTGACAGACCCCCAAAGACAAATAAGAGGAAGATTCAAAGTTGATTCCTCAACCGATTGCAAACCAAGTTATTGATTATTCAGGAAGTTTGAGTACTCAAAACCAAAAGTTGTTAAACAGGTTAAGGTGTATCCACCACTTCTTTTTTAACATAGGATAAGAAAAGCAGAGGAGGATACATGTTTAAAGAAGTTCTTTGACACGTTCAGAGAGCTTCACATTAACCTTCCTCTTTTCGATGTTTTACAGGGAATGCCTAAGTATGCTAAGTACTTGAAAGACATGGTTACTAATAAAGTTAAGCTACAGGATGTTGAGACAGTATCACTCACTGAGGAGTGCAACTTTGTGGTGATGCAGAAAATGCCCAAAAAGCTTAAGGACCCTGGAAAGTTCACTCTTCTCATTCAAATTAGTAACAGTGAGTTGGTCTATGCACTTAGTGATTTGGGGGTAGGTATCAATTTGATACCCCTATCAATATTCAAGACTTAGGGCTTGGGGAAGCCAAGATCGTACTCTGTGCTACTCTAAATGGCAGACCAGACTAAAGTTCATCCTGAAGGAATCATCAAATATGTTCTCATTAAAGTTGGTAAGTTTATTATCCCTCTTGATTTTATTATTTTGGAGTATAAGGTAGATTACAAGGTGTAAATTATCTTGGGACGTCCATTCTTAGAGATGGGGGGAGTAATGATAGATATAAGAGAGGGCACACTCAAAATGAGATTGGATGATGAAGAGGTGGTCTTCATGATTTACAAACCACTCAACACACTATTGCATTACAAGATTTATGCATGATTATAGAGATGGAAGTGGATGAGCGTGGGGAGGTGGAGCCCAATCTACCAAAGACCTCTTTAAACACCTTCATTAAGATGCCTAAGTCACCAATACCTAAGCCCGAAGGGATGCTGATTGGTGAGCCTTAAAAGTCTATTATTGAGAAAGTTGTTGAACTTGAGAGTTCATACTCAAATGGTCAGAAATAAATAAGAAAATAGACTCTAAGTATGAGGAAGATGATGAAGAAAAATAGTTAAGTGTGATGTTGGGTCGTGCTGCGACAATAAATTAGGCACTACTTGGAAGGCAACCAAAGTAAAGGTAGGTTTTATTTTCAGTATTTTTACTTTTTACTTCACATAATTTTTGTTTTTTTTTGAGTCACAAGTTGATGAAAAGTCTGAGTACTATAAACCTGAGCTAAGGAACATGGCGAAGACTGAGTGTGGGGTCCTCGAACCCTCTTGATGTATAAATATGCTACTAGATAGGCCTAGAGGCCTCAGGGAGTATTTTTATTTCTACTTTTAGTATATTTTGGGGACAAAGTAGATTTTTAAGTGTGGGGTAAGGAAATTCCCATGGTATCCTTTTTCTTTCTTTAGGACTAATTTAAAAGAAAATTATTTTAGGTAAGTGAGATATTCTTGTTTTTTCTATGTATGATTACCTGATGTAAGTGTTTTGGTTGTAAAAGCATGTTGACTATGTGAATTACTACTTTTGAGACTCTTAGGCTTATGATTGTGATTCTTATACATTGTTGGCTTAATGTTGAATTTATGCTATTATTTGGTTGAGAGTTTATGATGATCCCTACTTGAGTTGAGAATGTTCCATGTGTGATGTAAGATTGTTATGTATTCTTTGTTGCATTTAATACTAGAACTTGCCTGGTGTGTATGCAAAATGAAATAAAAAGTATGGTTTTAGTAGATGATATAGGCATTTCTTTGATAGCCATATTTCATACCCTCTTTTACCTACCCTTGTGCATAATCTTAGTTAGCCCCTTTGATCCTTTAGCTTTTTTTCTTTTGTAGCCTCATATGCAGTCTGTATCCTCTTTTTTTTATTGAACTTAATTTAATCCAAAGCTCTTATGCGCTTTAGTGTAAGATTTATTGAGTTAAGAAGTTTGAAATTCAAGTAGGGAAAAGGTAAAATTGAAGCCCTAAAGTAATAGTTATTGGTGTGTACAATTGATGTGTTATGGTTAGGAGTGATAAAAATTTGTGCTAAAATTGAATCATGAATTAATGGACAATACTCCCTTCCATATTGTATGTGAGTGAGCTTAATGTGATGGGAAAAAACAAAAGAATTATGTGGAGGTAGATGAGGTGAAAAATTAGTTGTTAGAGGTGAATCGAATGAAAAGTGTGGTGTATCAAAGCACTTAGGGAAGATAGTCACTATTACTAGCTAGAATAGTTCCTACCCATCCCTTAGCCTACATTACAACCCTTAAAGAACTATTTATCCTAATTCTTAACATTCTTATATTAGTGTAGTACTACACTAAGGGCAAACCTATGGTTTATCTTGTGTAACTTGTGAATTTTTTGTGAGAGTGAGCGTAATCTGATTCTTGTACATAATTTGTAATAAATTATACTGGTTGTGGGTAACTCTCTTGTTATGAAGGCACATATTTGATGAGAGTTGGGTGATTTGTATAATCTCTTTGATTTAATTAATGCATGAATTTTCCAACTTGGAGAGTCAATTCTTGAGGCTAGGATGTTTTTGGATTAGTATTCTTGAGCTTTCAATTGTGTGTATAACACGCTTAGTGTAAAAACATGCATTCTATGTAGCCATTGTAGTACTAGCTTGAGTGTATTGCTTGTAGTAGAAGTGTGGAGTCTCCTTTGGTTATGATGCTTAGATTAAAGAGTTGTTCGAGGATGAACAAGGCTTTAAGTGTCAAGTGGTGATCTGAGGTTTATTTATGCACCTCAGTGTTGTTATTCGGGCTTATTTAGCTTTGTTTTTTAGGACTTCATGTGTACTTAGTGAGTTAAGAATGGAATAAATGATAATCTAAGTGTTAAATTACTTTATTACAATGTTTACGGTTTTTTTCAAACAAGTTTGTAATTAAATTGGTCATTTAGGGTTTAGACGAAACAACTAGTGTTACTAGCTTGAGCTAGGTGTTGTTCTAGTAGATTTTGATGGATTTTAGTGTGCGTAATGAGTTCCTAATGATATTATTGTTTAATTATGTATGGAATAACTTATTTATAGTTTTTAAGGTTCAATTAGTGGAATAACTTATTTATAGTGTTTAAGGTTCAATTGAAACAAGCCAAGAGTCAAAACCAAGTTAAAGATCAAAAGGGGCAAAATTAGTATTCTTAGCTTAAGTTTCTAGTTCACCATCTTGGATGTTGTGTTGTTTTGAGCTCTAATTAGTGGTGTTTGATGCTATATGATTCTAATTTAGTTGACTATTATGATATATGGATTTTACATAAGCTGTTAATCAAGTGGAAACAACACCAAAAGTCTTGGAATGGATGGACAAAAGCACGGGACAAGATTTGACGTAAAACGGACCTCTCGGAGTCCATAGAACATCAGGGATATTAGCCACATCTATGGGGCGTGTGACATGCCTTGGAAGCTTACTAAGGTACCAAAAATAGTGTATCTCTAATATTAGGGAACATCTCACACCCTAGGTACCGCAATAGAGGGCGCGACGCAGACCATAGCTCAAAATTGGTAGATTTGATCTCCTATAAATAGGACACTTAAACGTAATGCTAAACACCTTGAACGACCTTGAAACTTAGAGGGAGTATGTAAAACCCTTCAAATAGGTTTTTATTTCTTTAGATTAATTTTTTTTATGGATTTTATCATGTATTCATCTATCGTGATTACGGTTATGTCCATGAGCAGCTAAAAGCCCCCCTTTTCCAGGGTTAAGGTCTAGAACATGACTAATATTGCTATGAATTGATTTGGTTTTGATTATTTACAATATTTGGTTGTTTATTTATCCTTTTTGTCACTATTTCAAGGATTTATGACCCTTAGAATACATCCATTGTCGTCCTGTGAGCTCGGAAGGAGGAATAAAAGGATAGAATGTGGGGTAAATAGAATAGGATTGTAATCTTCTACAGAATAAAGTTATAATTTGCGCTTAGGATAGGAATATACCTATGTTACCTATTTAGTTCACTGATGGGATGAAATATAAATATGTTTAACTTAGTTCTCACATCCTCGCTCAACGGTGTAGTTGTGGATCTAAGTTTGATAGGTGATTAGAGGCTTGAAAGACCATGACCATAATATCAACCCCGTGAATCAACAATCAAGATAAGTAACATAACCAATGATGTTTAATAGCATAGTATGATTTTTTGTAGAGACTTAACCTTGGATTTCTCTCCATTGATTATCCAAGAACTTTACTTTCCGCACTGTTTACTTTAGTTATAACTCTCTACTTTGTGGTTACGTTTGCACTTGATTAATCTCAATAGTAAAATAGAATTGGATAGTTTCTTAACACTAGTCCCTATGGGATAGATACTTGGACTTTATAAGGCCACTTTATTACTTGGTGAGACCACGTACACTTGCGTGTGCGCTCGAGCACAATAGAATAGAGAGTGGTATAAGAAAGATGGAGCAAGTATCTATTATTTGAAAAGGAATGAGGAATGAAAACTAGATACCTTCCTAAGTTAATTTGTAAATTAGGTTGGGTTAAGTCATTAATTTATAAACGTTGGACAAATAATTTACTAGTGATGACCGCCTATAGTGACTCATTGTTAATGACAACTCATAGTCACCCTCTATTATGAAACAAGGACTTAGGAAAGTCATTTGAGGTCACCAGTCCCCATGACCCAAGGTGACAAGTCTGTGTGTGTGGCAATGACTCATTGTGAGAGTTTTTGGGGTGACCATTGACTTTTTTCTTGATCATCCCTTATCAACGAGTCACATAATGTGTCATCATGTGTTCATACAAATTGTTGGGTGACTCGTTTGGAATGGGTACCAAAAGTTTTTTGTTGTCTTTTCAGTGATGCTGTCCTACATACTTTAACACAAAATACCTTATAAAATTAAAGAGTGCAAAATCATGGGTTGCCTTCCAAGAAGAGCTTGATTTAACATCACAACATGATGTTGGAAATTTGTTCACTCAAACTTCACCAACTAGCTCATATGTTGCCTCCATTAAAGCATCTCATTTAACGTCGCGACATGACCCAACTCTTTTGACTACTCAGACTTCATCAAGGTCCGATTTCTCACATGATCTTATCTCCTCTGTAGTTCTCACATAGTGTTTCACCCATTGATTATGACCTTGAATGGTACACCTTCATTTTCTTTTAGCTTAATTGCAATATGCAGAAAGACTCATATCATAGTGAATAGTCCATACCATTTGGACCTTAGCTTGACATGAAATAAGAAACGTCTCAAATTGTATAGCAAGACCAAGTATTATTCTAGGTGAAATTATCTATCTTCGATCTATAGTTATGATACAACTTCAGTTTTTCCTTGTACAAAGCTGAGCTCTCATAAGCATGGAGACGAAATTCATCCATCTTATTAATTTGTTCTAATCTTACTTTTTCCATATTACTCCATTCCAGATTCATCTTTTCTAATGCCCACAGTGCCTTATGTTTATGTTATAGCAAATGGCAAGATTTTCCATACATAAGTTGACATAATGAAGAACCTATAAGATTATTGAATATTGTCTGGTAGTCCCACAATGCATCATCCAACCTTTCAGCTCAGTTTGACCTATTCACATTAATATTCTTTGTTAATATAGACTTTATCTCTCAATTTGAGAGCTCAACTTGTCCAGTTTTCTGAGGTTGTTAATGAATTGGCACCTTGTGTTTGACAACATATTCATCAAGCAAGGTTTAAAGAGATGATTGTAGAAGTGCGAGTTTTCATTGCTAATGATAGCTTGAGGGTAACTAAATTTAGAGAAGATATTTTTCTTCAAACAGGTAATGACACTCCTTTCTTTATTGCTCGGAAGAGCAATTGCTTCCACCCACTTAGACACATAGTCCACAGTTATCAAGATGTACTTTATTCCATGAGAGCTAACAAACGGGCCCACAAAATCAATACCCAAAATATCAAATAACTCGAGCTTAAGGGTAGCCGTCATTGGAAGTTCATATTTGCACAAGATGTTACCTTGCCTTTGATATTGGTCACAAGCCTTATCATAATCATGCACATTATTGTAGATGGTGGGCCAATACTAACCACATTGCAAGAACTTGTGTGCAATCTACGCAGCTCCATGATGACCTCCAACTAATGACGAGTGACATACCTCTAAGATAATTATCATCTCAGCCTCAGAAGCACATCTATGAATCACACCATCTGCACAAACCCAAAACAAGTATGGATCATCCCAAAATAACTTCCTCACCTCATGCATGAACCATTTTTGCTGTTGAAATGACATATCTTCTAAAACTAGATCACTTGCCAAATAGTTGGCAAAATCTGCAAACTAAGAGACTAAGTCTTATGATGCTACCAAGACCCGCTCATATGGAAGAGTATCATCAATTTCAAGCTCATCCCTTAGTTTTGGCACTGCCTCCTCCTCTGGGCATGATAAATGGCCAACCACTTGATTCTAAATTTCATTTTGATCCTTGAACTCAAAGTCGAATTCCTGCAACAAATGTATTTGTCTGATCAACCTCAATTTCACATTTTTCATATCCATAATGTATCTAAGAGCTGTATGGTTAGTACACACGATCACATTTTTGCGAAGAAAGTAAGGCCAAAATTTCTTGAATGCAAACACAATAGCAAGCAACTCTTGTTCAACCACAGTATAATTCTTTCAAGCAGGGTTAAGTTCTTTGCTAGCATGGTAGATGAGATGTATGATCTTTTATCACTTTTAGACTAGAACTGATCCTAGTCCACACCAGTAGCATCGCACATAACTATAAATGATAAGGTCCAATCCGAAGACACAATGATAGGGGCGACTGAAATCAACTTCTCTTTCAGACACTTGAATGCCTTTAGGCACGCCTCATTGAATAAAAATTTCACATCCTTCTCCAACAACGTGAACAACGTATTCAAAATTTTAGATAATTCCTTGATGAATCATATATAGAAACCTTCATGTCCAAAAAGAACTATTAATACCCTTCGTAGACATTGTTGGAGGCAATTTCTCAGTTACCTCAATTTTTGTGTTGTCGACCTCAATTTCCTTCTTGGAAATCTTATGGAAGCCAAGCACTATTCCTTCTCTAACGATAAAGTGGCACTAATCCTAATTCACAACCAAGTAGCATTCCTCACATCTCCAAAGAACATTGGAAAGGTGTGTCAAACAATTATCAAATGAGTCAGCCACATCTGAAAAGTCATCCATGAAAACCTTAATAGTATCCAAATCCCTATTTTGAAGTATTCACGGTTAAAAAATTGATCTCAGTCGAAATTTCCTAGTAAATGGCTTTAGATGGAAATTTCAATAGTGCCATCAACTCTAGAATATTGATTTTAGGCTAAGGAAATCCTTGATTCAGGTCCCGAGGCTTTTGGACTCAATTTGAGCTATTAGATAGAAATTAATTTAAATAAAATTGGGCGTGGGACCCATATTTAATTGATGTGGGACTCATATTTAATCGAAATAATCTCTGATAAAAGTTTTGATGATTTTTTTGAGTCTAAAATGTTGAATTTTATATGGTAGCATAGTTCATTTGCGTGCATGTGATTCTGAACGAATCTCGAACCCCCCATCGAAGTCCATTTAGACTTATTAAATTATTGATATGCAGTAGCTGGTGCAGGGGTAATTTAGGGTTCCCTGTGAGGGGTAAGCTGCATTCGCAAAGGGTCAAGACCTTGACCATTGCGTTCATGGGCCTTCTCTCGCATTCACGATGAAGGGTTGACCAGCCCAACACTTCTCCTTCATCGCATTCGTGACTATCAGTGTCATGTTTGAGATAGCCAAGCTTGTTTGCCTTTGCATTCCCTTGCCTATGTTCGCAAGGAAAATTCCCGTGACCTTCACCTTCGCGAAACTTTGGCCTCACGTTCGCGAAGGGTATTTCTGTGGCAGTATATAAACTTCTCTTCCTCAATTTTCATCATTATTCCTCACCCATTTTCGCCGTTTTAATCCTAGGAACTCAAGAAAGTACGAAAAATAATTCTATATTATCCTAGCTAGCTTAAACTATGCTTTATTCGATATCTCAGATTTTGTCCTCAAACTTCCACCGAATACAAGATACCACGGGGCGTTCCCCAGTAAATGTGTAGGTTTGCTAAAAAGGGATAAAAATAGCAACTATTTAAACCAGTAATTCAACTATGCAACAACTATGAAATATTAAAATTTGCCTACCCATATCAATGTTGTGAACATGAAACTATTAATAAAAAATAATTTAAATTAATAGTAACAGTAGATTAAAACAAATCGATTTATGATTGAGTTTATTAATTATTTAATTCCTCTCCCAATCATTAAATTCTACCCCAAATACAAGTAAACATGGTAGGAAGCAAAATAGTTTATTCAACATCAACAAATATCAGCTATCTTGGCATTTAACTACTAGGAAAACTGTGAGAGTCATTATCAAGAGCTTGAAAAGGTTAACAGAATTAAGTAGATTTAGTGTCTGTTTGGGATTGCTTGTTTAAATTATTATTTTTTTTTTGAAAAAAAGGATATTTGATAATCTTGTAAAAGTATTCTTTTTAGAAGCAGTTTTTCAATTTCTAAAAAGAAGCAAAAAAATTTTGTTTTTCAAAAACGTAGAAGCAAAAGCAGAATAATTATTCTTTTCATAACAAAAATATCTCTACTACTCTCTAACACACACATATAGTGATTTAATTTATGGAATAACTTTTATATTAATTTTTTTTTTGATATTTTTAATTAATATTTAAATTATTTAAGTAATATATCATTATTTAATATTTTTTAATATATTTATGCATATAAATATAGACTGAAAATTTTAGAGTAGGTATTTTTTAATTAAATAAAAATGATATTTTAATTATTATAATACATATTTAAATAAATTTTCTCTATAAATAGATTTTAGTAAAAAAAGTCTACTATACATGACCTTTTTAGTTATTTGCATAAAAAAAACACTTCTTGAAAAAAATTATTCAAACACAATGTGTTTATCAAAATATTTTTCAAATAAATTTATCAAATACAAACTATTTTTTTAAAAAAATATTTTTCTAAAAAACTATTTTATAAAAGTATTTCTTAAATAAATAGTGTTGTAACACCAATTTCAAACAAGCTCTTACAGAGATTAGACCTCAAATTGGCTTCTATTAACTTTCATGTACGGAGATCCAACAATGAAACAGAGTTTATGTCGTATAGCAACCCAAAATTTGGAACCTCAATCGAAACTCGAACAACAACCTCAAATCCTATACACCAATGATAACCACATCTACGAACACGTTAACTCGATCAAAACCAATAGTTCAGAACAAATGAGATTGGGGGGAGGGGGTTGCTTATTTATATTAGCGAATAAAGAGGCGGCATCGAGTTGAGAAGAGGGGAGTTGACTATGATGATGGTGGAGATGAAAATCGATAGTGGAGTGTGTGTGTGTGTGTGTGTTAATTTTGTTAATGGAGAATGAATGGTGTGCTAATGGAGAATGGAGGGAGGATGAAGATGATGTTCATGGTGAAGTTGTGTGTGTCTGAATTTCTTGATTGGTGCCTGAAAATGGAAGGAGTCACAGTATACGGGTAAGTGTTTCCAGTGGGTTGATGTTGGTTGTTACAATTAATGTGAACGAAAATTGAAAAAAATGGAGGAGTTTCCATTGTTGATGTTGCTGCAAAAATATGAAAAGCTTTGATGATAATAATTTTAAATGGTGGAAATTATGGAAGAAGAGTGGAGGTCTGTTTACTGGAAATTTGGATTGAGGGGGAGGAGTATGTATTCGATTCTTGTGCAGGTGTCTCCAATCCGTGTAAAGATGGGTGTGTGTATATGTATTCTGTTGGTGTGAGAGAGGAAAGCAAATGTGAGCTTCTTGTTATTTTGTTTTTTAGGGGACGGGTTGTTAGGCAAGGTAACTGTTCGCAGTACGAGTGTGATAAATGAAGTGAATTGATGGTGTAATTTAGCTATGTATAGTACATGTGTGTTTAATAATGTATCAAAATTGAGTGTCAAAAATTAAATAAAATTAAATAAAATTAAATAAAATTAAATAAAATTAAATAAAATTAAATAAAATTAAGTAAAATATATTATTTGAACGAATAAAAACTTGCCAAAGTGACATTATCTAATTAGCTATTAATTTTTTTTAATTTTCTTATAAAGAAAAGAGTAAATAAAAAATAGTTTTTGTGATTTTCTATTCTTTTCGACAAAAATAAAATATGATCATAAGATAGAATTTTTTTTTTGCTAATTTTTAATTTTTAAATAAAAATCCATCAAAAATAATATAAAACTCAAAGATGAGAAGATTATGCCGAAACAAGAAAACATTTATGGTTACGATATTGTAAAAGGTTCCGGGAGGTCCAAAATCACGCGTATACAATCAAAGTTCGTCAAAATTTGAAAAACTCCTAAACAAATAAAATTGAAAATCATTAGCAAAACTTCTTGTGTGGGTCAGCGTGGTTGCCCATGCGGCTTGGATTGTCACTACACTACTCTTTAGGATATGTGAATAACGTCAGTGGTTGGGAACATTCAAGATGTGTAAAGATTTTTTCCTTATTAGAGAATTTCAATTTCTGCATTCATCGGCAAACTGCCTTCGCGGGTGCAATGGACTGCATGAACAATTTTGCATTGCCACACACTACTAGTTAGAGCATGTGAGTAAACAATTTTGCATTTCCACCACACTACTAGTTAAAGCATGTGAGTAAACAATTTTGCATTGCCACCACATTACTAGTAAGAGCATGTGAGTAATGATTATAGTTGGGTATAGTAATAACTCTTTAATTGCACAAAATTTAAAAAAATATGTAAAATTCATTTTTTATTTTATGATAAACTTGGATTACAGAAATTATTAACATCATCAACAACCAACAACAACAACATAATTTATACATCTATTTGATTAACAAAATATGTATATGAGTTATGAATTTTCTTA
The DNA here is from genome assembly GCA_030864215.1 of Capsicum pubescens. Classification (NCBI taxonomy): domain Eukaryota; kingdom Viridiplantae; phylum Streptophyta; class Magnoliopsida; order Solanales; family Solanaceae; genus Capsicum; species Capsicum pubescens. Next base: position 101,915,836 of record CM061538.1, on the reverse strand, counting down.
TTACATTATTTGTTAGATGTAAGAAGACTCAATATATCAATTGTAAGAGCATACATTTCATATAAAATGTACAAACAACGAAAGAATGATCTCGAATCACAAAACTTACATATTAATTAGATTACATAATCATAAAATGAAACTGAGGAAACACTTACCTGTTGAAACTTTCATTAAAACTTGTTCAAAGTCTTGATCCCTAGATCTGCAGCCTTCTACTGCTTTCTGGCTAAGTTTTCTAATCAATACTTGTGTGTAGGCAAGTGATTTATTTTCTAAAAAATGATGTACTTTATGTTGAAAAACTATCTCCTTTTATTCACAATTCTTCTGCTGAAGGAGGTAAAGAGTTGAAAAAAATTTCAAACCTGAAAGCTGCAAAACGTTTTTAACTTTAAGACAAGGTTTGATGTAAAAACGCTTCTGTCTTTTAAGACAAATATTTATGAAAGGAAATATTTTATTTATTTTAAATAATAATAATTATTTACTAAAAAAATATTTATTTGAGCACACGTTTTATTTTTCTAGAAGACTAATAAAACCGACATTACTTCTTCCAGAATACTCCTATTTTTTTTAAAACAAATTGATTAATTAATCAGACATAGTAGGGACAACAGATTCGTTAACTGAGACATTCAATTATGATATTAATTTGTAAATGAATAAGTTATTCATATCATTATTAATTACAAATTATTCCACTAAAAATTTATAAATGTACTTCTCGCTTTAATTTCAAAATCTATCATTATATTTTATTTGACTTCCCATGTTAGAATTACTGACACCAATCAATTAAATTAATTTTATTTTTTAAAATTCAATTTATTGACTAACTTAATCTTTTATAATTATGCTCACTTATTTCACGTGACGGATATTAAATCCACCTGCAGGGGTTTTCACGTGAAACTTATATTCAATCATAAAGGGGTGTCTTCTATATCAAGTCTGAGACATGATTCTATCAAATAATTATTATTTCACTAGTGTTATTTGTTATCATCCAATCTATTAGTAATATATTAACTCATAATAGAGTCTCCACCTTTTAATAGATTAAAATAATAATCAAACTACATAGAGCACAAAAAATATATCAAGATTAAGAGTACAAGTACACGTAATGAACTAGAAAATTGCTTATTAATATTCAAAATATAAATGAACATATCTACTTGGTCCATTGAATACATACGAAATGCACTAACACAAGAAGTTGTAATATTATCACTCCCATAATTAAAATTAAATTATCTCAATTATATTTAATTCTGTGCTACAATCATCAAGATATTTGTCCTACTTCATCTCTGATTGTGAACAATAATTTATAACTTATAACAACCGACAATTTTAATCTTTCGTATCTAAGCTAAATAACTCCATACATAAAATTGTCTACTATATAACTAAAGGACACACATGTTAATACACTGATCTTATTCAAAAAAATTTATTAAATAAATTAAACCACATGGTTAGTAGTATATTCTAATAGTTCAGACTCTCTAAAAATATTATCGCACCCATGTCGAATCGTTCAAATATACATTATTTTTGAAGGATTCAACATATATCCTGCAATATTTTTAAGGAATTCGAGTGGCATAGCATGGAACAATGGAGCCTCACTTGTCTGCCACAAAGTCTAAAAGGAAAAAAAGGAAAGAAAACTAATCAGACTTTCAATACTTGAGTGAATCATATTGAAAGTTTTAGGATAAGAGTTTCGCATCGACAAAACACAAAAGGATTGTTGGTTATATTAGCAAGCATATTTTACACTCTAGTGATGCATTTTAATGCAGAGTGGGTCTAGGCTCATAGTGGATAAAATTACTAGTAGGTTGGACCTTTACGTAGAATGTTTGATACAAGTTTTTCTTACGAAATAAGTGATTTACTTATTTTAATGTGATGAAGCCGGATGACAACATCTGCTCATTTTCTACTTAAATGTTCATAAATAATTCAGTTGAGACTTTCATCAAACACATGGTAGACATTTTTAACATTCCTTATTTGGTTTCTATGCAGCAAAAAAATTAAATAAAATAAAATAAGAACCTTTCATGGTACTGCTCAAGAAGTATTTTTTGTCACCTATATTTTAAGCAACTGATGTTCTATTTCAATTTGTTTTGTCTTATTTTCTTCGTATTTTATTCAAAAAGAATGTTTCATTCCTTTTTGACATCTCTTTAGTTTTTACTTTCCGAATGAGATGTTCAAACCATGAGATTTGGTACATTTACGTATCTTTATTTAAGATAACACAATTCAAAATTCTTATTTAACTTCTTGAACTCTTAGTCAAGTCAAAACTAGATAAATGTTGGAACAGAGGGAGTACTACTTTTTGTTAAACTACAATTAAGGGGTGGTCGATGTCAAATTACTAGTGAATTTGAATTAAGATGTGTATTTAGATTAACACATTTGAACATTTATACATACTTGAATATCAAGATGTATTAACATTTGATACTAATAATTAAAACTACTTATTCTTATTATATTAGAATATCTATCAAAGTTATCTTTCTTACAAAATTAAGTTACAAATATAAAATTTATATAAATACTAATCAAATAATACTATTTCAACAAAATATTTAAAAAATTATATGGTGTTAGTGGTGGCAATTGCTAACTGTGGTGGTTGTTTGTGTCGACGGGAGCTGGTGGTGATATTTGTTGATGGTGGTCCTCGTGGGTATGTAATAGCTAGTAGGTGATGATGGTCGATAATAGTGGTTAATGCTGGAGGTTGATAGTGGCAATTGATGCCGTGATTGATATTTGTGGTGGATTGTAACGACCTAAAAATTTCATGACAACAACAACAACAACAACAACAGACCCAGTATATTCCCACAAAGTGAGATCTGAGGAGGGTAAAATGTACGCAGTCCATACCACTACCTCTGAGGAAGTAGAGAGGCTGTTTTCGATAGACCCTCGATGAAATATGTGAAATTTGTGATTTTGTGTAATTTAACTATTTTACCCCTCTTCATAGTTGCATCATAATATTTCTGGGGGTGTGATAGTGAGTGGCATGATTTTTGGTGCATTTTGGTATCATTTATGTTATATTTTGTTTTTTGATGGCTTCGAGAGCCTTATTTTGAACTTATATGGATATCTTTTGATTCGTACGATAGATGGCCGAACGGACTGTGCCAGCAGCTTTGGAATATCGATTTTGGGTTAGGTAGACCTTTGGTTCAGGTCCCGATGAACCGAGCTTAATTCAACCTATTGGTCGAAAAGTTGAAAAATTAGAAATATGGGTGTGGGACCCACATTTGATTGAAACAACCTAGGATGGAAAATTTAACTTCGCCAGTAGATTCAAAATATCGAATTTAGGATGTTAGCATATTTGTTATGATTTTACGACTTTTAAATCTCATTTCGACCCTCGGTATGAAAAATTATGATTTCGAATTTCGGGGGTCAACTTTGTGAAAATGATTTTTTTTAAAAAAATATGATATCTCCATCGCTTCCGAAACATCGAATTTTGTATGGTTGCATACTTTTCTTGCATGTACCAGACTCCGAACGAATTCTGGACACCCCGTCGAAGTCCGATCGACCAAAACAAAAAATTATTATTGCAGAAAATCTGTTATAAATAGCAGATTTTCACCTCCTTTTGACCCATTTTGCTCATTTTCATCTTGACTCTTGGGATTTAAACCCTAAAATAGTGTGGAATCTTAAAATTAAAGTTTGTGAGAGCTTGGGAAGCTAGATTAACACTCATTTCTTGGTTTTATTACGGATTTAAGGTAAGAATTCACCCTTTTCTTAGTAATTTCCTGATTAATCACTCAAAACCTCAAAAATTGTAGGACTTGATTTTAAATTTTAGTTCCACTCCTTTACACTTGATTAATGTTTTTTTATCTTATAATTACTAGTTTTTCATCAATTTAACCTTCAAAATAACTCTGATTCTTGATTTTAACCCGGATTTCAAAGATATTACTTGGTAAAACTCAAAAATAGTTTTTCTTCAATTTAAACCTCGTTTTTAACTCGATTTAACTTGGGTTTTCAGCTGTGGATTCCAAAAAAATGGAGAATGTGTTTTTGAAATAAAGTTCTGATTTTCCCTTCTTTTTTTTAAAAAAACCATTTCAGGGGTCCGTTTTGACCCTGAATCAAAAGTAGTCAATATGAGTGTCGTTGGTTTTATTTTGACGCATAAATTTCATATTTGATGGGTTTAGCGGAGTTCAAGGTCGTTCGTGGAAAGTAAGGTCGTGGGTTTAATATTGTAGCAGACTGGTTTCGACTTTCGAGGTAGGTTATGGATTAACTCTTTTAGACTGGTTTGGGTAGTAAATGATGATACAAAATGCATGTTAAGGATGAGAACTAATCATTAAAAATGGCTATTTATATGTTGTGTCCGTGTGGGGCCTATATGTGATATAATTATCAAAATTGAGTTATTATGTGATATGTGTGACTGTGTGGAGTCCTATGTGATATTAATAGCCTTGAATACATGTGAATAATTATATTGTGTTATTAAGATGCTTAATATGGTACCATTGGTGTATTATGATTATATTCATACTTTATTTGACATATGAAACGTGTGAAAATTCGTGGAAGAAACTGAAATAATGAGTGGATATTGGCTCACATTGTTGTGGAAATATATCATTGTGGTTGGTTGTGAAAATACTCATTGTAATTGATTGTGAGCATTACATCCTCATATCATACTTATTCATGAAACATTGGTACTACTGTGGCAACATCTAGGAAACACTGGCAACACCTTTTTAAAACCCTTCCCGAGGGATGTGTCGGGGAAGAGATATTGTAACACCTTATAAATCCCTTTTTGAGGGATGTGTCATAAAGAAGATATGAGATATGTGGAATGTAAATGGATTGATGAACCCCCCATGGGTCCTACGTCAGAAAGCTTTAGCTCCGTAGGTGTATACGGGGATTGTGTGACGATTCCGGAGGTTGTACGATGACCTCATGCATCATCATCATCATCATCATCATCATCATATACATTGTACTTACTTTATTGTGTTATGTTGTGTTGTATTGGCATATTGACTTATCATCTATGTATTTATCATTTTTTTTTTACTTGTATTTAATGATCTTGTACATGCATTTCCCCCTTGTTCTTCTTTTATATGATATAATACGTACTTTTGTTCTATCTTGGTGTGATATTGAAATATATGTGAAATATATTAAAACTGTTAGTGCAAGCGGTGTAGGCTACCGTTGTGGGACATTTTTTAATTGCAGCTGATGTGCCCTTAGTGTATATTTCATATGCTTTATTTACTATTTTGCTTGGTCAGCCTATGATACCTACAGAGTATAAGTGGACCATACTCATTCTTACTGTGCCCTTTCGGTGTAGGTCCTAGCTCGAGTGCGCTTTAACTTGCTTCACTCAGGCAATTATTGGAGATTCCAAGGTAGCAGTTGGACATTCATTCGTCCGAAGTTCACCTCTATCTTTCTATAGTAGTTATGTCTTTATTAGTATTCAGAGACAGTTATTATTCCTTTATGGTTGTTTTTTTTGATGTATTTGACTCTTGCATTGTATTAATAGTTCTTACATTATTGACACCTGGTTTTGGGCATGATTGGTATTTTGGATAAGTTTTTTCCGCATTATTATAATTACTTATATGGTTTGTCTTTGTTCTAGAAGCCTTATCTTGAGATATTTCTGTCTTTTTTTCTTTTTGTATTGGTTTGGGTTATAGGCTTACTAATCAAGGTGCGCTGCAACAAGTGCCATCATGACCCTTATTTTTAGGTTGTGACAAATTGGTATCAAAGCTGCCAGGTTTCATTGGTCTCAACTATGTAAGAATGGGATGTCTAATAGAGTCTCGTGGATTAGTATGTAGACGTACGTATCTATCTTCAAGAGGCTATATGATGTCTTTAGGAACCTTTTCTTATTTTTATTCCTTACCATGAGAAGTTCTTTCATATGTTGTGTTTTGAGTATGTTTCACTATTTTTGCACAAATAGTATTGACTAGGTCCCGCAAGAGTAGTGATGCACAGCCTGACTATGAGGTTTTGAGACTAGGAGCCCAACCATTATCTATATTACCTCCTCAGATGGGATCACAGCCTGCCAAATTTACTATACCTCTTCTCATAACTAGTCCAGTGATGTCTTTTGTGGATCAGAAGAGGTTCAAGAGGTTTACTCGGGTTCTCTCAGATTTTGTGGTGTAGTGGGCAAGGATTCCTATGAGTTTCTCATTGATTATTGAGAGAAGTTGCATAATTTGGGTTTTCTTTAGTCTCATACAGTTGCTTATACATCTTATCAGTTAGGAGATACGATGAGAGATTGATGGAGGTCGCTTGTCATTTTAGACCCCGTGATTCTCCAGATATGACTTGACGTTACTTCATCGAGGCTTTCCTAGAGAAATTTGTGCCTTTCAGCTTGAGAGATTGTATGTGAGACAAGTTTTATAATTTGTAGCAGGGCTCCATGATAGTTGTTGAGTATGAGGCACACTTTCATGCCCTATCCAGATATTCCTATAATAACATTTCTACTGAGTCTGAGAAGATTCAGAAGTTTGTGAAGGGTTTGGATGTCTCTCTTTAGTTGTCTACATCTCAGATGATTATATTTAGGGATTCTTTTTAGAGTATTGTGGATCATGCTAAGATGACAGTGGGTATTCTTAGTGCATCTAAGGAAGGTGCCAAGGAGGAACGATGTTTTGGTTAGTTCAGGAGTACAGACCTCTAAAAGTAGAGATTTTAGAGGTTCTCATGGATACCATGGTAGGCCAGTACAGTTGGCTTTATAGAGTTCAGGTGGTGGACCTTCTATTTTAGAAGTTTAGGGTGGTCGTTCGGGCTTAGTTATACCTTCTTCTGTTGAGACTGGTCGTAGAGATGTCTATATGTGTGATGAGATTGGCCATGTGGCCAAGGATTATCCCCGCCGGGTGGTTCGAGCTACTCGTATTCCAGCTGTGAGGGGTAGGGGTGCTACTAAAGATACGATGGGAAGAGATAGTGGAGAACAAAATGGTGGTTATGGGGCCACTCAGGCAGTTGGTGGTCGTGGGGCCACCAAAGCAGTTGGTGATCATGGTAAGGTTATGTTATAACACCCAAACCTTAGGTAAAAACTTCTGATGCTATGATTATAGGTATCTTCCACATTTGTTTCAGACCTGCATCTGTATTATTTAATCTCGAATCAACTTTCTCCTATGTGTCTATATATTTTGCTTCGGATTTTGATTTTGGTAGTGAGTCTCTTGTCATGCCTATTCTTGTATCTACTCCGATAGGTAATTCTTTAGTAGTGGGTCAGGCTCACTGATCTTGTGTTGTCACTTTTATCTGGTATGAGACTTTGGTAGACTTGCTTATGTTAGATATGGTCGATTTTGATGTTATTTTGGGTATGAATTGGTTGGCTTCTTATCATGCTGTCTTAGATTGTTTTGCCAAAATCATGACTTTAGCTTTGCCGGGTGTGGCAAGGATAGCTTGAAAGGGTGCACTTTATTCGGATCCTAAGAGGATTATATCTTATGTTTAGGCTCATAATTAGTTGAGAAGGGATGTTTATCTTAATTGGCCCATATTCGTGACACCAGTGTTGTTTCGCCTCTTTCCTTAGATTCTATTCGTATTGTCCGTGAGTTTATGGACGTGTTCCCTATAGACTTGCCTGGCATGCCTCCGGATTGAGATATTGATTTCGCTATTGATGTTGAGCTAAGCACTAAGCTCATTTATATTTCTCCTTATAGGATGGCCCAACAGAGTTGAAAAAACTGAAGGATCGGTTGCAGGAGTTATTGGATAAGGGATTTAGCCGACCTAGTATTTCACCTTGGGGTGCGCTTGTCTTATTTGTGAAGAAAAGGGATGGGTCTATGCGGATGTGTATTGATTATCGGTAATTGAATAAGGTGACAGTTAAGAATAAGTATCCTTTTCCTTGCATTGATGATTTATTTGATCAGCTTCAGGGTCCTGTGTTATTTTTGAAGATTGATTTGAGGTTCGATTATCACCAATTAAGGATTAAAGCTTTGGATATTCCAATAATAGCTTTTTGGACTCGATATGGTCATTATGAGTTGTTGTTCATGTCCTTTAGGTTGACCAAAGCCCCTGCTGCGTTCATGGAGTTGATAAACCAAGTGTTTTGATCGTATCTTGACTCCTTTGTTATTGTATTTATAGATGATATCTTGGTTTATTCCAAGAGTGAGATTGAGCATGAGGAGCATTTGTGAATCGTGCTTCAGAGATTAAGGGATGAGAAGTTGTATGCTAAGTTCTCTAAGTGTGAGTTTTGGTTAGAGTCTATTTCTTTCTTTGGTCATGTAGTGACTAAGAAAGGTATTATGATTGATCCATCCAAGGTTGCAACAGTTCATGATTGGGATAGACCTACTTCGCCCACCGATATTCAGAGTTTTATTGGCTTGGTAGGGTATTATCGGCATTTTGTTGAGGGTTTTTCATCCATTGCAGCTTCATTGACCAAGTTAACCCAGAAGAAGATTTCTTTTCAGTGATCTGATGCTTATGAGGCGAGCTTTCTAAAGCACAAGGATTTGTTGACTTCAGCTCCTATATTAGGTTTACCTAAGAAGGGTGTGTGCTTTACATCTTTTTTTATGCTTCAGGTGTTATGTTAGGTTTTGTATTGATGAAAGAGGGCAAGGTAATTGTGATGCCTCTCATCAATTGAATCCCCCTAAGAGGAATTATCCTACCTATGATTTGGAGTTGTGAGAAGTTGTGTTTGCCTTGAAGTTGTGGAGGCACTACTTATATGGATTCCATTGTGAGATCTTCTCAGATCATCGTAGCCTTCAGTACTTCTTTACCCAGTTAGATCTTAATATAAGGCAACACCGTTGGCTTGAGTTGCTTAACATTATGACTTGACTATTCTCTACCATCCGGGCAAGGCTAATGTGGTTGCGGATTCCTTGAGATGAAAGTCGACTAGCATGGGTAGCTTGGTGCATCTTTTGACCCAGGAGAGGCCTTTGGCCTTAGAGGTTCAGTCTTTAGCTAACCAGATGGTTAGACTTGATATTTCAACACCTGGGCGTGTTTTGGCATTTGTGGATGGTAGATCTTCTTTGATGGAGCAGATTCGAGTTCATCAATTTGATGATGTTAGATTGAGGTTGATTTGAGATAAGGTATTGAGTGGGGAGGCTAAGGAAGCCTCAGTTGATTCAGATAGAGTTTTGCGATTATAGGTCGAGTTTGTGTGCCTAAAGAGGGGACTGGATTAGGTTGATCTCGAAGGAGGACCATTATTCTAGATAATTCATCCATCCAGGTATGACTAAGATATATCGTGATTCGAGACAACACTACTGGTGGGGTGGTATAAGGTGAGATATAGCGGAGTTTTTAGCTCGTTCCCTATATTGTCAGCAAGTGAAGGCTGAGCATATGAGACCTGGTGGTTTTCTTCAGAGGTTACCCATTCCTGAGTAGAAGTGGGAATGCATCACCATAGACTTTGTGACTGGTTTACCTTGTATATCTCATGGTTCTGATAGTGTTTGGGTCATCATGGATCGATTGACCAAGTCATCTTATTTTATGCTGGTTCTGATCTCATTCAGTGCTGAGAGGTTGGCCCGTATATACATTCATTAGATTGTGCGTCTGCATGTGGTGCCGGTGTCCATTATTTTCAATCGAGGTCCCATGTTCACATATCACTTTTGGAAGACTTTTCAGGATGAGTTGGGTACTCGAGTGGATTGTAGTACAATGTTTCATCCCCAGACCGATTGCCAGTCAGAGCGGACTATACATGTTTTGGAGGATATGTTTCGCGCATGCGTGATGGATTTTGGTGGCCAGAGGGAGCAATATTTGTCTTTAACAGAGTTTGCATATAATAAAAGCTGTCATTCTAGTATTGATATGGATCCTTTTGAGGTATTGTATGGTAAGCGTTTTCACTCCCCAGTAGGTTTGTTTGATGTTTCAGAGGTGAGACCTCGAGGTACAAACTTGCTTCGTGAGTCTTTAGATAGAGTCCAGGTCATTCAGGATAGACTTAGAGTTGCTAAAAGTAGGCAGAAGTGTTATGCTAATCGTAGACTTTGTGCCTTGAGATTTGGTGTTGGTGATCGTGTTTTCCTTTGAGTTTAAACCATGAAAGATGTGATGAGGTTTGGGAAGAAGGCCAAGCTTAGCCCTAGGTAAATTGATCCATTTGAGATTCTTCAGACTGTTGGTGATGTGGCTTATGAGTTGGATTTTTCCCCCGATCTATCAGTTGTTCATCTAGTTTTTCATGTTTCTATGCTTCATTGCTATATTCCTGATGAGTCTCATGTTATTCATTAGGAGTCGGTTCAATTAGATGAGTGGTTATCCTTTGTTGAGGAGCCAATTTCCATTTTTTCTAGGGATGTTAGGCGGCTGTGCTCTAGAGTAACCCCTGCGGTTAAGGTCCAATGGCGACATTGACTTATAGATTAAGCTACTTGGGAGGTCAAGTCTGATATGCGTTGTTCTTATCCTCAACTCTTCATTGATTCAGGTATTTGTTTACCTTAGTTTGAGGATGAACTAGAATTTTAGTGATGGATGATATAATGACCTTAAAATTTGATGAAATATATGAAATTTGTTATTATGTATGATTTGACTGTTTCACCCCTCCCCGTAGTTGCATTATGATATTTCTGGAGTGTGGAAGTGATTGACATAATTTTTGATGCATTTTGGTATCATTTATGTGATATTATGGTTTTTTATGGCTTTGAGAGCCTTACTGTAATACCCTGCATTTCCTAAGCATAATCTAAGTCCCAATACATGAGTATTCGTCTATAAAATTTTCAAAACACTCATTATTTTTCAGTTTAGAGCCTGCCATTGCGTAGGAAATTGAATTAGCTTTCTAACCATAAAAAATTTGCCCAATTCCGATAACCGGGTAAAAATTTATGGTGATTTTAAGTTTTATTTGTTAAACACCATCATTTTAACCCTTAGCGCATCGTGGAGACAGTCTAAATGACGATTGGCAATTTCCAATGAAGGTGCGCGATCTTGGCGCATCGAGGCAAACACAAAATTGGCATTTGGCAGTTTCCAATGTTTTCTTCTATTCCATCGCGTCGCGGTGAGCTTCAAGGTCACAAACAATGTGGCAACGCGATTACGCCATGTCGCGCCACCATGCATTTTCCCAATTGTCCCTTTTCTAGTGATTACGCCATGTCGCGCCAAGGGTGAAAATTTGGAATTTTTCCAGTTTTGCGATTTTAAATTACAGGGGTTGTTTGGTCTTTTCCCATGGCCCCAAATCTGCCTAAACACTGGATTTAACCCTCAGAGAGCATTATTTTCTCACTTTTGCATTATTCTCTCAAATTTAAATCAACTCTCTTCAAGAACAAGAACCCTAACTCTCAAATTCAAGGCCAAATCTAAAGAACTCTCCATCAATCCTCCTAAATTCATTATCCCAAGTATGTTAGATGTTCATCCATGGATTCTTTTCATCCATAGAGTCCAAGTATCCGTTTTAATTACAAATCTATCATCTTTTCAAGATTTATGATATTAAATTGTGATTTTAAACTATGAATCTCCATGAATTTCCATGAATATTGATTTTATACCATACTTTAATGAAATTATCATTGTTATCAATCCCCACATGTTTTATTATTTTCATTCTTTGAATTAGATCATGATTTAGTATTACAAGTGCTGAAATCATTCTATTATTTCAAGTTTTATACTATTCCTATGAATTGACTAAACTATGAAGTACAAGTGTTTGATAAAATGCCTACAAGAGTGATTGATTTAATAAAAGCCTTCATGTTATGTCTTCCAAATTTTGGTGTCCTTTTACTATTATTGATTTGAGTCTTAGGGGTATTGAATACCCGAAAACCATAGCTGTTTACTTAGTCTATTCTCAGCACATTATAGAATAGTCTTTAGATTATACTATAAGCATTGTCAGAACAGTCAGATATTAGTCAGTTAAACTCAGAACAATCTAGTATTTCAGTGTCTTTCAGTTGGGAGTAGGATTTAGCATCGAGCGAGTGTAGGGATGACGGCTTCCCCGTCAGATAGGCAGAGTCGTTAGTAGCAGTTCCTATACTCCAGAACTACGTAGTCAGCGTAGGATGTGAGTAGTCACCCGTCAGATTAGGCTTGACTATCTCGCAGGGGTCACCCATCAGTTCAGGCTTTACACCCTAAGTCCTTTGGACAATATATCAGTTTAGTGGATCCACATAGCCAGTGTTAGTACCTGTGGCATGGTATTAGCACCCTTCCAACTGGGGTTACAGGTTGTACCTCGATTAGCTCAAATTTGGGAATATCGGTAAGATGATACCTCCCACAGTCTCACATACAGTCTTAGTTACAATCCCAATTCAGTTATTCAGTCTTAGTATTTTTTGACCAAAGCATATAGATTTCAGTTATTTTAGTATTTCAGTTTACAGATTTTACTTAATTTATGTTATATGCTTGGTCATGCATCCTCAGTATCTATAGATTTTTATGCATACTCAGTATTTACAGATTTCCACATATTCTCAGTACCTACAAATTTCATGCTCTCTATTCAGTACTTCATGCTTTACATGCACATTCAGTTAATTATTAGTTCTGTTCACGAAACTATGCATATCAGCCTACCTCATTTAGCATACCAGTACATTCAAAGTACTGATCGCATACCTTTTCTTTTTTACTATGATTTATTATATCATAGGTTCTGACGCTCATTTCCTGGCTCACGATTAGACTTATCAGACCCTCAGCAGTAGCATTGGTGAGTTCTCATACTTTGAGGACAAGCTTACTTTATTTCATGTCTCAATTTAGTAGTTAGTTGGAGTTAGTTGGGGCCTATCCCATAAACTCACAGTCATTCAGTTTTAGAGGCTTATCAGTCATTAGAGTCAGTTATTTAGTATTCATACATTACCGTTAGTTATCTAGTTTATCATTATTTTATCAAATTTTGTTAGTTATTTTTATAGACTCATATTTCAATTTTGAATTTAGTTAATAAAACCTTATGGCATGTCAGTATTCTTCCACATTTATGGTCGTATTATCCAGTGCTCATAGTAGGTACCAACTCATGGGTTAGCTTGTGGTCCATAGGGACTATAAGCACCGTGTGACGCCCATGGGGTGCTCTCGGGGCATAAAAAACTTGGTATCAGAGCCTAATATTTTAAAATGTCCTAGGAATTCTGAAAGCCACGTCGAGTAAAGTCTTGTGCATAGGTGTGTAGCGCGCTACACTTATGGATGAGAGGGTACAAGGCGTTTAGGAAAAAGTTTCCCTCTTTCAGTATTCATGCCGTGCGAGTGAGCATGAGATCAAGTTAAACTCCCTGTCTAATCCATTTCTTCCTTTCATTTTCAAAACATGCCTCTCCAGAAGAAAAGAAGAAGAACACGAAACCAGCTAGCACCTCAGCCCGTCCAGGCAGATCCTCTGGACGAGTATGTCTCTTACACAAAATTTAGAGTTGCGTTCACTACTCTAGTAAACTCCATTAAAACACAGAATGAACGGTCAACTATAAATCCGGCCAACCCAGTGGCTAATACTGCCGCAACCCGAATTTGGTATATCACTCGGATGAATTCTCCTTCTTTCACGGGATCCAAGTCTGAAGAGGAACCACAGGAATTCTTAGATATGGTTCAGAAGGTCACAGATGCTATGGGGGTGACATCTAGTCAAAGTGCTGAGTTAGCTACATACTAGTTGCAAGATATAGTCCATACTTAGTTTAAACAGTGAAAGGTTAATAGGGGTGTAGATGCAGGGCCTGTAGAATGGGAAGAGTTTGCCATAACTTTCTTAGAAAGATTCTTCCCATTGGAGTTGAGGGAGGCCAAGGTGTTAGAGTTTATTAACTTGAGGTAGGGCAACATGAGCATGAGGGAGTATTCCCTCAAGTTTACTCAGTTAGCAAGATTTGCTCCTCATGTGGTAGGTTTGGTTATGATTTTCATTTTCATCAATCCAAAAATTGAAAAACCGAACCGATATTCAACAATCAAATCGAATAAACCGAATGCCCACCCCTACTCAAGTCCATCATATTTAAGACACAATGGAACTACTTACTTTAAGGCATGAATGAAAGTTAAACCATAATCCTTCACGGTATTACATTTACACATGCTACTTTTTTTAAAAGATAACTCATACATATATTCCTGCTAAGAGAGTATGTACAGAGACCTAAACAAAGGATATGTCTGCGCATAATGGCGTGAAATAAAGATGCAAATAGGTTGGCATAATATTTTTTGGAACTAGGCAGAAAGAATCCCCTTCTTTTTATTTGTAGATATCTATATAAACTATATCATTTTTACCATATATAAAGTCACCAAATGAACTAATAACTAATTGAGAGTACAAAATTGATTTCATATAAGTAACTAATTTGCAAACAAAATCATAAGCAAGACATGACTTTGCAAGACACGAGCTAAACGGAAATGTATTTTTAACATCAACAACATACCCAATGAAATCCCACAAGTGAAGTCTGGGGATGGTAGAGCGTATGCACATCATATCACTACCTCTAAAAATAGAGAGGTTATTTCTAAAAGACACTCAGCTCATGTGTAGCAATTCTAGGTACTAAAGGTAAGGGCCGTGCGAAAGCAGACGTCCGCTGCCACAAATTATCATGTAGGCTCAGCCACTTGGGCCGACCTTAGGCGGGCGCCCCTCCAAAGTGTAATGGAGGTCATCAACCTAGGCCACAGGCCTTCATGATTGCCCATTGATCATGTTTAGGTAAGTATTTTTAACATCACTTTATTATAATTAAAATAAGCATATACTAACTTAACAAATGAAGTTGTTTAGATAGACCAAACAAAACAGAGTAAACAGAACAAAAGGGGGCGGATATACCTTTTTGTTGGGGCAGTGAAAGAAGCGCTCGTCAATGTATCTCCACCCGATCCGCCTAGAATCCGACCTTCTCTTCTCTCAGATTTACAAACAGAGAACAAATGCTAGTATTTATTATGATGGCGGTAGAATCCGTCCGCCCGTTTTGAAGAATGTTGGCGGCTAATAGTAGGTTATAAGATAATTGGAATGGCTTCAAAAAACTTGTACTCCAAATGCCACTATATGGGGAAAAAGAGGAGAAATATGTTCTTGTCCAAAATGGTCTCCAAATAAGAGTGAAGTAGCTTGGAACTTTTCGTTGTTAAGGGGAAAAAGCAGTGGCGGAGTCAGGATTTTCATAAGGGGGTTCACAAGTGAACAACGAACTAATCGAAGGGGGTTTAACATTAACTATATATACATAAAAAATAATTTTAACCATGTAAATATAGTATAATTTTCCGCCGAAGGGGGTTCGGATGAACCGCTATATAAAAGGTAGCTCCGCCCCTAGGAAAAAGATGAAAGACTTTGTAA
Source organism: Capsicum pubescens (assembly GCA_030864215.1). NCBI lineage: Eukaryota > Viridiplantae > Streptophyta > Magnoliopsida > Solanales > Solanaceae > Capsicum > Capsicum pubescens. The sequence continues at coordinate 101,900,313 of CM061538.1, read as the reverse complement.
TTATAAGTGGTCATTTGACAGAGTGTAATGTGTATTAGTTTGGAAAGTTAATGCATGTATTAGTTTAATGTGTAACAGTAGTATCTTGTTTGGTATATATTTTTACCCTATATATAACTATTATACACTCTATTGTGTATTAAGGTGTGTATAACTAATACATCAAAATTCATGGCATTAGTAATGCAATAGATCTAATGCATACATTAACATGCTTAAAGACACTATTATCCCTCCAAAAACAATCGCATCTTTTCCAATATATATATTGAGGGTATTATGTAAAAAAAGTTTTTTTTTTTAGAAATTATGTAATTCATGTTATTTTTAATACATCGAATCAAACACTGCATAAGAAAAAAACAAGCATAACTAATGCAAGCATAACTAACACAAGCATTACTAATGGATCATATTTTGCATTATTCTTATACACTCTACCAAGCGACCCCTAAGGGTTCATTTGGTGTGAGTTATAACATAAATAATTTTGGAATAAAATAATTTATTATTTTATTTCATATTTGATAGTATAAGTTATTAGTTAGTACCGTTATTATTTATTTTATTATTTATATTATAGTGTTGGAATAAATTATTTTATATACATGGTGGGATACTTAATTCTGAAATTCTCTAGATAACTCTTTCTTAACCAAATAACCTCTAAGAATTATTTGGCAGAGTGTATAAAAATACTATTGAATAGGGTGTACTAATAATGGTTGTATTAATAATACTTGTATTAGTTAATAATATATAAAACATAATTTTTATGTATTAAAAAATATTTCTAATAATTTGATGTATTAAAAATAATATACAACAACAAACCCATGTGTATTCCCATAAAGTGGGGTCTGGGGAGGGTAAGATGTACGTAGTCCATACCGCTACCTTCGAAGAAATAGAGAGGTTGTTTCCGATAAACCTCCGGCTCAAGATAAAGAGTAGTAAACAAGGGGATGAACGACATAACAGAAATAAGGAATAAGAAATAATAAAATAGAAATCAGAGAAATACGAAATACGAGAAATAAGGGCAACACGAAAAGAGAAATAGGAACTAAGAAATAAGAAATAGGACACCCACCTAGTAGTAACATACACTCACATACCAAAGACACCTATGTACACAGTCCTAGGATTACTGACCCGGCTACACAAGACCTCTTCTGACTGCTTGCTACAACCCACACACTCACACTAGCCTTCTACCCTTATCCGTGACCTCCACACCTTCCTATCTAGGGTCATATCCTCAGTAAGCTGAAGCTGCTCCAAGTTATGTCTAATCACCTCTCTCTAATATTTCTTCGGCCTACCTCTACTCCTCCTGAAGCCATCCAAAGCTAGCCTCCCACACCTACGAACTGGGGCATCCGCGCCTCTCCTCATCACATGCCCAAACCATCTCAGTCTTTCTTTCCGCATCTTGTCCTCCACCGAAGTCACTTCCACCTTCTCCCGAATAATCTCATTCCTAACTTTTTCCCCTCTAGTAAGTCCACACATCCAACGCAACATTCTCATTTATGTCACCTTCAATTTTTGGATGTGGGAGTACTTGACTGGCCAACGCTCCGCTCCATTTATAAAATAATATTTATTTTCAAAAAATGCCTTTATAGTGTTACTTTCTTTTCAAGCGGAGAAGCTGGAGGTAGGTAGCAATAACTGGTGGTGTAGAAAATGATAACCCAATTTCACTTTCTTCGTCTAAATCCAAAAGGCCTGCGATGAAATCGACGAAAATTTTTTCTGAAAAAATGAAAGAAATAAGAAAAAGAGAGAAGTATCGATTATCCCCCTGAACTTGTCACGTTTTATTCATGGTACACCTGAACTTTGACTAGTCCTAAGTACCCCCTCCCCCAAACTTGTTCTTTTGCAATCGCGTGACCCCTTTTTGCTAATGTGGCAAAATGTTTGAGTTCAACCTCCATCAGGCGCGTGATGAAGGTATTTTTTTTGCCAAATCAGCATTTTCAATGATAAAAAAATGAAAAAAAATCCATTTTCCTTTATTTTTTTCAAAAAATTCAATTATTCCTCTCCCTATTTATTATCCCTCTTCTTTATTACTTCCAATCTAAAAAAAAAAATCATCCCTTTATTAATTTTGTAAAACTCTAGTTTATTAATTAGTTTATGAAATAAAAATTTCATCTGTTTATTAATATTGTAGAAATTTTATTTATTAATCTAAAAAAAATTCATTTGTTAATTAATTCAATCTAAAACTCCAGTTTCTATTCCTATGAAACTCCTTCAATTTTGTAATCTTAATTATCTATATCATATGAGTTATTGTAACTAAAAAAATGCACTAAATATTGAAGCAGGTATTTTAAATAATATTAACAAAACAAGTACTAAAAAAATTAAGACACATACTTATAATAAATGTAGTTATATTAGTTATCGGTTTTTAATCCCTAACGATTTGATTTTCGATTTAACCGATAATAAAATACTCATAAAATAGAAATCGAATCAATAACCCAATATTTTTTTTTTTTACAAAATCATTAAAAATCGTTAATCCAATAATGATAAATCAATAACACTTTTATCGGTTCGCTTTTTGTACACCCCCTAACTTAAATTGCAATTTCTTAATTCATTAATTATAATAATAAACGTATTTGTGCATGTAAGTCTCCTTAAAGTCCTAATCGAAACACTAATTGAAAACTACTATGAAACACTAACCGAAAAAAAATAATTTCATATTATGAAACACTAACGGGAAAAAATATTTTCATATTTTTAACACACAAAAAATAGTAAATTTTTAGATAATAGCTTACTTCATCGACGTAAATTATACCTTTCACTATTTTGGAGTAGAGGAAAATTGAAAAATATAATTTTTTTTAGAGAGAAATCGGATAATTAAGGGTAGAAATGGGTTATTTTCTAATATAGGATAAATATAAGGAAAGCTAATGATATTATCCACGTGGACAACCACATCAGCGTATTTTTTCCACGTGTACGCACGTGTATTACACGCTATGGACTGTGGGCCAAAAAGGGGGGCGCGACGTACTAAAAGAACAAGTTCGGGGGGGGGGGGGGATACTTATGATTAGTCAAAGTTCAGGTGTACCATGAATAAAACGTGACAAGTTCAGGGAGGTAATTAATACTTTTCTCTAAAAAAAAATAAGAAAAATCAAGTTGAGAAAAGTAAGGAAGAAAATCGGAGAAGTTTGCCTTTGCTTTTCCATGCCAATATAAGATGAAAGAGGCAAAGTGTAGAGAAGAAAGAGGCGAACTGGCAAAGTATCGTGAGAAAAATTAGGAATTTGTAAATGTTGAAAAAGAAAAAGGGCTTCGTAAATATGGAATATAAGGGGTAAATTTGTCATTTATTAAGTTAATGTATGGATTAAAATTCTTTGCATTAGTAATATATGAAAAATGGTGGTATTAATATTACACACATCAATGCATAATAGAGTGTCTCACTAATGCATGTGTCAAAAAAATATATCAAACATTGTACTAATAATACACAGAACTAATGAATGCATTATTCTTTTTAACGTACTCTACCAAACGACCCTTAAATGAATTTAGCCATTTTAAAAATCGGGGCAATTTGGTAATTTGTTGAATTGGGACGTGAAATTTTTATTTATTTATTTTTATATAAAAGAGTGGGTAGGTGGTACGATCAAGGACATTCTTGTCATTTTAAAAAAGAAAAGTGCATTATTTTCTTATTCCATTAGCCTCAACGCTTGTACATTAATTTTTAGTGACCAAAAAAAAAAATCAAACCTCTTTTTGTATATGTCAATCCTATCCTAAAGTTGTATAATATCTTATGTGGACTCCACAATTTCCTTTCTCGGCTTTCTATAAATATTTTTTGTCAGTTTTATACACAATGCTCATTTCTATTTCTTTTTATAAGTGGTGAAATTTGAATGTTATTTTATTCAAATGAAATGTCTACATGCAAGTAGAATTATTTTTTTTCTTTGTACATTTGATTATAATAAATTATTAAGTAGAGTAATAAAGAAATTAAAAAATAAATTTACTCCTTTTTTTTTAACAAGAATGATCTATTTTTAACTTGACACGGAGTTAAAAAAATTAAAAAAATATTTTTATCTTATAGTCATAAATTAAAGTTATATCAAATGTACCAAAATGCCCTTTGTCTTGTGATTCTAAACAAGATATGTGAAAAGTTGGAGTAAAGCATCTAGTACCCTTCTAAACTATGACCAAATTTACTACAACTTGCTACAACATACTCTAACTTTACATGGGTCCTATTAACCCCCATGAACTCAAGTTTAGTGTATTTTTGTCACTCTTTTTAGCTGATGTGATATCTTTTTAGCTGACGTGACACATTTGATGTGAGCCCCATTTTTATGTAATAAAGGTGTCATGTTAGCACAAAGGGATGACAAAAATACGCTAAAATTGGGTTCAGGGGATTAATAGGACTCACGTGAAGTTAGAATGTGTCGTAGAAATTTTGGTCATAGTTCGAGGGCATTCCGAATGCTTATCTCGAAAAGTTAAAATTAAAATATTACTGAAAAAAATTCATTCTTTTTTAAACTAATTAAAATGAAAAATTGATCTTTATTTTTTAAATTGAGGGAGTAACAAACATCTATAAGTCATTCATCTATCCACTGTTCACATCATTGAAAAATAATTTCTGGTTGAACTTTTTTACTATATCTAAAATAATTTTAAAATATAATTTGTTAAACCTCAAAAAGTAATTTAAGTAGTGAGTTTTATTCATACCTTATTATGATATATGTGAATCTATATGATAATATTTTTTATTAAATATAATTTTAAATATTATACTTAAATTTATATTTATTTATATATTATTTTAATTATTATTTTTATATAGAAGAGTGAGTTATAGGACGGCCAAAGGCATTATAGTCATTTCACAATACAAATTCATCATCCAAAATTCATCTCTCTTTGTGGGCCCTAATTTTCATTCAATCTTTTCTTTCATCTTTAAAATACATTACTTCTCTCTTCTCATCTTAGTTTATATAATTCAAAAGAAAATTCTCAAAATAATCTACAATTTAATGTTTATTATACTATTTCAAATTAATATCATTTGAAAAAGTTTTGAATTTCAGTTGTTGCATTTAGTTGGCAATTATTCAATTAAAAAGATTATATAAAATCTTTTCCAAGTTATTTTTTTAAATTAAAATGTTAAAATACTCTCAAATTGTATATGAAAAGATCTCTCTCTTTAATATACTACTTGAAAATAATTTGAAAGAAAATTTTGAAAAACATGTAGTCATGGGACGATCAAGGGCATTATATCATTTCATAATTCAAATTCATCATCCAAAATTCATTTCTTTTTCTGGGCCCCATTTTCTATTCAACATTTCTTTCTTCTTTAAACTGCATTACTTCACACTTCTCACCTTAGCTATATAATCCAAAAGAAAATTCTCAAAATAATCTACAATTTAATATTTATTATACTATTTCAAATTAATATCATTTTAACAGGTTTTGAATTTCAATTGTTGCATTTAGTTGGCAATTATTCAATTTAAAAGATTATAAAATTTTGTTCCACGTTGTCTTTGTGTAATAAAATATTAAAATACTCTCAAATTGTATATGAAAAGACCTCCCTCTTTAATACACTACTTGAAAATAATTTGAAAGAAAATTTTGAAAAATATATAGTCATTTCATATATGTGAGCATAAGAAGTATCATTATGTAGGAGTACACTACTTCATCTATGATCAAATTTAGTTTGCTACTTTTTCCTGATTCACTAAAGATTTAATGTTACATAAATTCAAAATACATGAATATATAATTAAGAATTCTTTTAATAAACAAAGAAACAAAATGAGAGAAAAGTGTGAAAGATGAACAATTTCTATTACAAAGGAACTAAAAAATTTAAAACAATTGAAAATACTACAGGAGTATGGCTATATATTTAAAATTTAATAAGAAATTATGTTACAAATAATATTTCTAGGAAAATTTGATCAATTTTAAAATTTAGTGGTGTATAACTTTTTAAAAAAAAAAAAAAATTAAACCTATATAGTAATACTATAAATCGAGTTAAAAAAATTAATATACTGTAAATTATCATGTAAAGTGTCAAATTTGATAAGTACTATTACAAAGTAATTGAGAATTCTGAGATGATACTACGATCACAAAAAAAAAACATAATGAAAAAAAAATAATATATGAAAATCTGTCTCTTTTTTGTCATAAAAAGGTTTATAAGATATTTAATTGACAATAAATCATGAAATATTATTAAACAAAAAAATTATTGGGCCCGTGCATAGCACGGAATACATAATCTAGTGTCATATAGAAGAATGGGTAGGTGGGACAATCAAAGGCATTCTTGTCATTTTAAAAAAGAAAGGTGCATTGTTTGCTTATTCTGAAGTCTCAATGTTTCTACACTAATTTTTAATGACAAAAAAAAAAATCAAACCTCTTTTTTATAAATATCAATCATATCTCAAAGTTGTATAATATCTTATGTGGACCACACAGTTTCCTTTCACAACATTCTATTAATATTTTTTGTCGGTTCTAACATACAATACTCATTTTTATTTTCTTTTATAAGTGGTGAAATTTAAATTTTATTTTATTCAAATAAAATGCCCACATGCAAGTTTGCACATTTGGTTATAGTAAATTATTTTATGGTAATAAAGAAATTAAAAAATATAGTACTTTCTTCATTTCATAAAGAATGATCTATTTTAACTTGACATGAAGTATAAGAAAATAAAGAAAATGTTTGTATCTTGTAATCATAAATTAAAGTTATGTCCAGTGTATCAAAATGCATTTTATTTCGTTATTCTAAACATAACACTTGAAAAGTTGAAACTAAAGTATTATAAAAAAAAAAAAAAAAGTTCATTCTTTTTTAAGCAAATTAAAACGAAAAATAGGTCTTATTTTTGAAAATTTGAGGGAGTAACAAACATCTACAAGTCATTCATCTATCCACAGTTCACATCATTCAAAAACAATTTCAAGCTGAACTTTTTCATGATATCTAAAATAATTTTAAAATATAATTTGTTAAAACTTAAAAAGTAATTTAAGTAGTGAGTTTTGTTCATATTTTTATCATGATTTATGATAATTTACGATAATTTATGCGATAATTTTTTTATAAAATGTAAATTTAAATAATATACTTGAATTAAATGCGAAGAATAATTTTAAATTTAAAGAAAAATTATATTTAAAGTTTGTTCCATTTAAACCTTTTTTCAATCGTGGTGTCCAGATGTGCTTTCGCTCCTTTTAACTAAATCAGTGGAATAATAAGTTACTTTCGAGTGTAACATTCATTATTATTTTTTATTATGTTTGCCTAAAATTATTGATAATTAATTTATGTTTAAGGTAACACTTACAAATATAACCACGAGTATAACTTTTTTTTCATAATTTTTTTAATATTTTCAAATAATTTTTTATGTAGGCTCCACTACAACTCTATTTTAAATGAAAAAATAGATATAATGACTATTTCATTAGAATCTTTTCAATGTCACTAATGATGTAGTCTTTCACATGGATCCACACATCTTAACTATAAGTCTATTTTAATATGTAGTAAAAATAATTAAATACATTATATCAGAATGTCTATTTCATTACATCCTATGTCTCAATTCAAATAATATATTTTTATTTTTAATTAGTTTTAAAAAAATTTACATTTTCTATTTGGTTAGTATTTTATAACATATTATCAATATTTTAGTCATGTTGAATTTTATTTATTTGTTAGAAAGTCCACAAAGGTATATTCTTCTAATTAAAGTTTATTTATTTTAAAGATAATTTAAAACATTGCGAAGTTTTTTCATATATCTTAAATTTGATGTCTAATCAAAATGATATAAATTGAAATAAAGGGTGACTTACTTTATAGGAGGATGAGCAAATATTCACATATGTTTCATAAAAGATAAAAAAGGTGAAATTAATTTTGGCCATAGATTTAAATGCATATAGTAACTATTACTATATGATAGTAAAATAATAAAAATACTCATAAATAACCAGTAGGTGTTTATCTATCAAATATAATAAGCAATTCCTCCATAATTTCAAAACTTCACATGATACATATCATTATAAAGAATTACAATAATATGAAAACATAATTATTTACTAATCATCTGTTAAAATTATTTTAAACAACTTAAATATTAACTACCTCATGTTAAATTACTACAATATATATCTATCATGTTAACTTTATTAATTTTTTTGATTCTCTTTCTTTGAAGTAGTAAATTTGCTCATCAGGTAGACAAATCACTTTAAAAGAAATTTCTTACTTAATATATTAAACTAATCTCCTATATTTGACGTATATAAGACAAGAAATAAAGACAATCCTTTAACATGATGATTCATTAAAACGTTTATCCAGTAGATCCTTATATTCATTTGTTAAACACCCATAAAACGAATTTAAATGTGTTTAAAATCAATTTATGTATGGATTAGTATCATTTATTGCTTCGTATGATTCTATAAAAAAAGGAAATAAATAAATATTTATAATTTTAATCTATTCTCTTGTATAATTTTTAAATAAGTAGAAAAACAAAAATATTAAAATTAGTTGTTTAATCTAAAAGAATGTGTTTGACCTAATGTTTAAATAAGCATTAGAGTATATGATATTTTATTGTTAATTATGAAAATTTAAATAAGTTGTAATCTATTATTTGATTTTATAAAAATTAGAAGTTATATTTTATTAAATAGTGTGATTTCTACTTACTTTTTTTATTGTATTTATTCAAAAACATTAATGATAATTTTTTTTGAAAAAATAATTAAATAGATATAAGTATATTTTAAATTGTAATATTGGGCCCGTAAATGGACTCTTCATTATCTAGTATTTGTATGTGGTTTGGCTGCTGATGAGGAAATACACCAATTTGGGGTGCGAGATGCATGGGCCTTTCCACTCCTCTCCCTTTAAATTATGGGACAAAAATATAGAGAAAAGGACACTCTATAACACTTTTTAAAATAAATAGTCCAAGTTTGAAAACTTTCCAAAATGTGGCCAGTCGGATATACTAGTTCCGCTTTATAGCCATTTCCTAATTTGGGTCATTTTGGCCTACGTAGTCTATATACAGTCCATATACAATACTGATACAGTCAATATACAATACTGATACAGTATTCAACTTGGGCAATTCGACCCTTTTAAAAATATTTCAATTTTTTTTCTATAATTTTTTAACTGATTAAATATTCTGTTTTTTTTTTAATGTTTAGAAATAATAATTAAATTATATAAAAATGATATAATTTTTAAATGGAATATGTATCTATATAAGATATATGTATAAAAATTGCATAGTTCTATCAAATATGTATATGTATAAAATATATATAAAAAATATACAGAAAGTGTATGAAAATTATATAATTGTTGTAAAAAACGTGTAAAAAATATGTATAGTTATTGTATAAATTGTGTATCAAAACTGTATATTTTTCATATAGAATATTTATATGTAGTATAAGATATGTATAGAAACTGTATAGAAGGTGTGTAGAAACGGTATAGAACAAGCCAGTGAATTGAAATGGCTAGAAAGTCAAATTTAAATTTCATGATCATTTTCATGGAAATAGTTTAATTTGAAGTGTCGTTTTTGTCCTTTCCCCAAAAATAAACTATGTTTCAATAAATGAGAGTATCCTGAATTAACTTTCAAAATTACAATACATACTCTTCCTTTTAGTTTTTTCTTTTCTTTTTTATGTATTTTTCTTTTTAGTTTCTTTTTTTTAAAATCTTTTTTATTTCTTTTTTTCTCTCTTCTATCTATAGTCTCTACTTTTTTCTTGTTTTTTTTTTTCTTTTTCGTTTCTTTCTTTTTAACCTTCTAGTTTTCCTTTTTTCTTTTTGTTTTTTGTTTTTTTTTCTTTCTCATTTTTTTTTCTTTTTCTAATTGTATTATATATTTTATATTTTTTATTTTGTCAAAAAGCATGGTTACATCGATTACAAATCATGAAGGATGACAAAAATATCATAGCAGCTCATTCTATTTGCACTTACTATCATTTTTTCCCATTTTTCTTTTACTTTTTATTTTTCTTTTCTATTTTTATTTTATTTTTCCTTTTTTTCATTCTTTCTTTTCATCCCTTTCTCTCTCTTCTCTCTCTAATTTCTATTTCTCTTTCTTCTCCTTTTTTTTTTTTTTTTTTTTTAATTTTCTTGTTTTTTTCATATTTTTTCTTTCCTGTTTGTTTTCTTTTTGGTGCTTTTTCTTTTTGAATTCTTTCTTCTTCTTCTTTTTTTTCCCTATTTTTGCTTCTTTTTTTTTTGTATTCTTGTTCTTTTTTCGTTTTTATACTTTCGTTTTTTTCTCTATTTTATCTCTAACTTCTATTTCTCTTTCTTCTTTTTATTTTTTAATTTTTTGTTTTTTCGTAGTTTTCTCATTTTTTGTTCTATTTTTTTTTAATATATTTTCAAAAAATATGTACACTGAGCACAAGTCATAAATGATAATAAAAACACAACAATTGCTTATTGTATTTGTATTCGCACCATCATTTATATTTTTATATTCGTTGATATAATTGTATTTATATTTAAATTATAGTTCGTGCTTGTATTTGTATTTTTATTTTATAGTTCATATTTGTATTTGTATTTTATAATTCACATTTTTATTTGTATTTTATAGTTCACACTTGTACTTATATTTTATAAATAGTTCACACTTGTACTTATATTTTATAGTTTGTACCATCATTTATATTATACAATTCGCATTTGTATTTTAAAGAACTGCTTTGTATTTGTATGTTATAGTTGACTGCATATTGTATTTGTATTTTATAATTTTATTTGTATTTGTATTTACATTTGTATTACATTTTTGTGGATGCACTTGTATTTTAAAGAACTATTTTGTATTTGCATTTGTAAGTTAACCGCATATTATATTTGTATATGTAATTTTATTTATTTCATTTATTTGTATTTGACAACATCATTTGTATTTTTAAATAATTGATAAAGAATTATCATTTTTCTTTCTACGAATACTTATATTTATATTCATTGATAAGAATTGTATTTTATTAATACAAATTGAAAAATACAAACACAAATGATAAATTATACAAATACAAATGTTAGATTATACAAATGCAAATATTACATTTGTATCAAATGATACATGTTTATACAACTTGAAACATATGCATACAAATGATACTTGTTTATATAAAATATTAATGATAAATTTGACATACAAATATAAACCATACATTTGCATTGAATGACACATTGCATATTTTATATTTTAGATTCAAGCAAATACAATTAATTCATATACTTGTTTGCACAAAAATATAAATCATAAATTATAAATATTCACAGCCAAACTATATAAATACAAATAATAAGTTTATTTGAAATATATAGTATGATACAAATAAATATAAAATATAAAATATAATAATAAAAAAAGAGAAAAAATACAAAAGGAGAAAAAATGACAAAAAGAAAAAACAAAACAAGAATGAAAAAAGAAAATACAAAAAACTGCAAAGAAAAATGAAAAAAAAAATGAAAAAAAGAGAAGAGAAATATTTAAAAAAGAGAGGAAAAATAAAAGGAAAAATAAACAAGAAGAAAAAAAGGAAAAAGAAAAAAAGGAATAGGAAAAAAGAAAGGAAAAGAAAAAAAGAAACCAAAAAACTGGAAAAGAAAGATAAATAGAAGATAGAGAAAGAGAGAAAATTAAGGGCGAATATAAAGGAGATGAGTTATAAATTACATTTAATTGACAAAGAGAGACTATAAATTGTAATTAATTAAAACTTAAACTAAATAAGATAATTAGGAGCTTATGTTTGTTACATCAGGTAGTTATCCCTTAAATCATTTTGGACTTCTGGCTTAATGACTAATAGATGATCTTATCTATTTGAAAATGGAGTGCACTTGTTCATTCACATTTGTGTTTTAGGAGATTTGAGGGATTTGTTTGTTTGTTAGTCTCAATTTGGATTGGCTTTTAATAAGTGGCTTATAAGTCAAAAGCCAAAAGCCATAAGTTGGTACTACCGTACTTATGGTTTTTCGCTTATAACTTAAAAATAAGTGCTTAAAAGCACTCTTTTACTTTGCCAAACACCATCAAAAACTGAAAAAGTGCTTAAAAGCTAAAAGCAACTAAAAATATGCCAATCCAAACACCCACAATATCACTTGTTGTTTCGCTTAAGATTTCCTTGAACCAAATGAATTTGATAATTACTGTACCTTGCAGATATATGAATGAAGAAAAAATGATCTTAATATCTCATAAATAAATAATAATATTCACTGAAATTTCTTTCTTTGCTAGAGGAGCATGACCCGTGTCAGCACAGGCCCAACATTAAAATATTTTGATTATGTACAGTAAGTTAAATTGATGTTAATTGAATTATGAAACATGAATACAAAAAACATATTAACTACTTGATAGTATTTTTCAAGCAACCAAATTATCTCACAAGATAATTCTGTATAACTTCTTACTCCTATAAACATCAAAATTCGATGTATTTTGAAGTTTAGATCTTTAATTATATGACTAAGATTTGCTAAATTAAGTATAAAATATGAGATTAAAATTGATACATAGGACTTGACACCTCTTGTATAAAATAGGGAATAATTATTGAAAAAGATAGAGGGTTATCTAGTTATTGTATATTACATCACATGTGGGTTGCAATTAATAAGTCAAAATTACATTATATTCCCCTAGTAAGCTGACATAAATATCTTTTGCTTTCATTCTCCTTCTCTTTTATTTGTCAATTTGTTCTTTGAAGTTAAATCAAATTAATATTTTAAATTCAAATTTTAAGTGTTTCAAAAATTAAATAAAAAAGAAAACTATAAGTTACCATCTGTCGTATTAATTTTAGTTATTTGACTTTGAGAACACGATAAAACATACTTCTGTAAATGTTTTATCAAACTTTGCTTTTGTATATGTTCCTTCCATTGAAACGTAGGAGTGGTTTGTTAGAGTGTATAAAAATAATTTTGAATAAAATGTATTAGTAATGTTTGCATTAATAATGCTTGTATTAATAATACTAATATTATTTATGCAAACGTTATTTCTTATACACTGTTTGATATATTGTATTAGAACTTACTTTTTCAATCTTGATATGTTTAAACAAAACTTTATAAAAAAGGATTGCATATACATTCTAAGATTCATCCGAAATCTAGCACGGGTTTAATATATATTATTTTTGTCTCAATTTATGTGATGCAAATAGAATTTAGAAAATCAATCATACTTTTAATATGTATTTAGATAATTTAAGTTGTTAACTATTGTAATTTTTAATATTTTTTATGTAATTTTCAAATAATATAGGTTACTTTTCTTGTCCAAACTTTTATGGCATTTGATAGTCAATTATATTTTAAAAATAATTTAAGTTTTTAATTATTGTGATTTATAATACTTTTATTATATTCCAATTTAAGTGACACCAATATAATTTCGAAAGTCAACTAAATATTTTATATCTTTTAAATTTTAAGTTGTTAATTATTGTGATTTATAGTATTTTTTATGTATTTTTTTGAAATATATTTTAGATTAAATTATTTTAGATATTTTAACTTGCTAACTATTGTAATTTATAATACTTTTTATGAAATTTTTGAATAATATATGTTACTATCCTTGTACAAATTTTTGTATCGTCGATAGTCAATTATATTCTTTAAATAATTTATTTTTTTACTATTGTGATTTATAATATTTTTTCTATTCCAATTTAAGTGGCACAATGCTTAGATGACAATAATAATTAATTAGGGTGATATAGTAAAATCACGATTGAAGCAGCGAAGCATAAATGTCTTAAATAACTTACAACAACTTAGAACTGACATAGAAAAATTACTATGAAAATACTTGTGAAAAAAATTTAAGTGGACCTCATATAAGACGTCAAGTTAATTTAAAACATTAAAAGTTAATTTATCATTTTTATATCTATTTTACCTTTTTTTATTAAAAATTATTAATTTTTTAATACTTAAATGACTTATAATAATTAATTCGGGGTGATATTTAGTAAAAAACTATGGTTGAAGCAGCTGAAGCAGACATGTCATAAATGTCTATTTTACTTTTTTAATTAAATATTATTAATTTTGTAATACACAAATGACTTATAATAATTAATTAGGGGTGCTATAGTAAAATCACGGTTGAAGCAGCTGAAATAGACATGTCACAAATATTTATTTTCTTTTTTAATTAAATATCATTAATTTTTGAATACATAAATGACTTGTCATAATTAATTATGGATGATATAGTAAAATCATAAATTGAATATTATTAATTTTTCAATACATAAATGACTTATAATAATTAATTAGGAGTGACATAGTAAAAATACAGTTGAAGCAGCTGAAACAGACATGTCATAAATGCCTATTTTATTTTTTAATTAAATATTATTAATTTTTTAATAAATAAATAACTTATAATAATTAATTAGGAATGATATAGTAAAATCACGAAGCAAACAACTTGCTGAAGCAGGCATGTCGAAACCCGCCGACACTGGCTCTCTATATTATAGAAATTAGCCTTTAGTTCATTGCTAACATTCCATTTAAATTAGCCAAGAATTTGAATTCTTGAATTAAATGGATTAGTTATAAATATTTGTCAAACATGCTTAATGTCTCTTCAATGGGCAATTTATTACCTTTGACAATTTCTTCATAATGTGTCATCATTTTGTATTATTACAATTAAAGATTCTTGAATTCTTACCCCTTGGAGGCCACTTATCATTCTGATGGTTTGGTACATTTTATCTTATATAAGGACCATGTCCATTTCAGTGAAGGATAGAGAAAAATAGAAAACATTCTTCCTCTATTTCATTGTGTACTGGTTTTATTTATTCTTTGTTTTCCTAATTCAATATTAGAAGAGCTTGTCGAATTTCGAGAAATATAACTTAATCGGTGTAATATTCTTAAGGAATGACAAAAGCATGCCTCAAGCTACGATATTTTTGTGATTAATATTTTACAACAATCTTAAGAATATTTTGTGTTAAAAGAATCAGTCTGTTACTGACAATACTACCATTCCTGCACAAAACATCCCATGGTTTTGCCCCTATTGTGCCTTTGCACAACTTTACCAAGTACTTCCCTGATGTTTCAAAAGTGAAATTAAGTTTTTGGTGGACAAAATTTTAAGAGATGACAAGAACGTATTTTCTCAGTTCTTGACATGTATGGAGTGACGTCTGCACTAACAGATTCAAAACCTGATGAATCTGCTTCTGATCAACTAAATAAGTGGATTTATGCAAATAGTATATGTAAACATACAATTTTAAGTATTCTTTCTAGTTCGATGTATGATAAATGGATTTAGAAAATAAGACATGTAAACATACAATTTTAAGTATTCTTTCTAATGAATTGTTTGATGTACATTGTTCTAATGAGGAAGCAAATGAGATTTGGTAGTTGTTGCTTGCTAATTATACGACTGAAGATGCTACCAAGAAGAAGTTCATTATTGATAACTTTTTTAAATAGGAGATAGCGGAGGAAAAAGATGTGAAGGTATAAGTCAACAAGTTTCACAAACTTGTTGAAGATCTTAAGTCCGAAAAAATTATTTTGGCGGAGCAGTTCGTGGCTAGTATGTTAATTGAAAAATTACACAATCTTGGAGTGACTACAAACGAAATTTGAAGCATAAACAAAAGCAATTATCTCTTGATGATTTGTTTAAATACATCATCATTGAGGATACCAATAGAAAGCAATCAATCTCTACCAAAGCAAAGAAATTGGCTACAAAGGCCAATCTTGTGGAAGACAATAAATCTCATAATAAAGATAGGAAAAATACATAAAGTAGCATACTTAAGTATTAAATTACAAAAAATAGCAACACTTTTATCAAATTACATTTTGTAGCATATGTATTTGTATGTATTTGTATTTTTGTAGCAACAGTTTACAAAAATACAAAATACATATCGATCATAAGGGCAGTAAAAATCATATGTATTTGTATTTTTGTAGCAACAATTTGCAAAAATACAAAATACAACTTGCTATATTATGTAATTATGAAACTGTTGCTATGAAATTCATAATTAAGGGGATAAGTATGCTATTTCTGAATTTTGCCCTTGTTTTGTGTGTGACAAATCAGGCCATTATGAAGCCCAATATCAACATAGAGTTGGGAAAAATGACAATCCTGTCAAGTCTATAGTAAATCTGGATGAAGTAGATGATATTATTGTGACGGTCATTTTTCAAGTGAAAATTGTGGCAAATGTGCGTGACTGGGTGATAGATTCAGGTGCTACTAGACACATTTGTGTCAATAAAACTGATTTTGTGTCTTACGCCCAAGTCAATGAAGGAGAAAAAATTGTGTATCTTGGTGATTCACTACTAGAAAACTATAAATTACATGAGAATTTTACCTAGGAAAATATATCGCAGAAAATACATGCGGATTAACCTACGAAAATATTAAATTCCTCAACATTAAAATATATTACCTGTGAACTATATATTCGCAACAAATTCTGCAGGTAAATTTGGCGCCATATTGCGCAAATTTCGTACTTGCGATATTGCCTAGGAAAATGTATCGGCGGGTATTTTATCACTAGGTAAATCCGCAGGTATATGGATAAATATATATTTTTTAAATCCATAGAAAAATTCTCAGGTAATTTATCCTACAGATTTACGTAGAGATATTTTGGTGGAAATTTATGTAATGAATTTTATTACCTAGGAAATTATTTGGGGATTTTGTGCTGCAAATTTTGCTGGGGATTTATTCTTGGGGATTTACCTGCGAAATTATTACTTGGGATATTTACCTGGAGAAATGTATCAGCGGGTATTTTATCTCTAGGTAAATCCGCAGGTATATGGACAAATATATACATTTTTTAAATCCATAGAAAAATTCTCAGGTAATTTATCCTACGGATTTACGTTGATATATTTTGGTGAAAATTTATGTAATGAATTTTATTACCTAGGAAATTATTTGAGAATTTTGTGCTGCGAATTTTGCTGGGAATTTATTCCTGGGGATTTACCTGCTAAATTATTACTTGCGACATTACCTGGGGAAATGTATCGATGAGTATTTTATCTCTAGGTAAATCCGCAGGTATATGGACAAATATATATATTTTTTAAATCCATAGAAAAATTTTCAGGTAATTTATCCTACGAATTTACGTAGAGATATTTTGGTGAAAATTTATGTAATGAATTTTACTACCTAGGAAATTATTTTGAGATTTTGTTCTGCAAATTTTGCTAGGGATTTATTCTTGGGGATTTACCTGTGAAATTATTACTTGAGAAATTATTGGGGGATTGTGTTGCTACAAATTTAGCTGAAATTATTTCTTGGGAATTTACTTATGAAATTATTACTTGGAAAATTATTGGGGAATTGTGTTGCTACAAATTTAGCTGAAACTATTTCTTGGGGGTTTACGTAGGATTTTGTGACTTGAAAAATTTAAATAAGAAAAGGATAAACTTGAAGAATAAAAAACATAAAATGAAAAAAAATTAGACATTAAATCGGTGGACACGTATAATCAAGCAAAAAATGCTCAAGAAATTAAAATTAGTTTGTTGACATAGATGGTATCACAAATGTATTCGAGCCAAATAAACCTTAGCTTGACTCGTTATGTTATCACCAAAAAATTAAAGAGGTGAAATTTCGTTGGCCTAAGATAGGGCGAAGAACGACTCAGGGCTCAAATAGAGCGTGTTTTTCTATTGGTTAATTTAAATAGAATTGTAAGGCATCATACTACGTACGATAATATAATATATCAATATAATGTACATTTAGGAGTCGTTTGATGTGAGATATAAGGTATAATAATCACGAAATAAAATAAAAAATTAATTTATTTTTACATTGAGTTGAAAGTATTAGGTAGTTTCAGAATTATATATATGATGATATTAGGGGTGGACATTTTGTTTGTTCGATTTGCTTGTTTAATATCAGTTTGTTTTTTTAATTTTTGAATTGACGAAAATGACAGCCGTAATCAAACCAAAATAAGTTCGATTTGATTCGATTTCTATAAATTCGGTTCAGTTATTTCAATTTTTTATTTTAATTTTGAAGATTAAAATAGTGAGTCTTTCTTTGTTATGACCGGGCATTTAAAATTTGTGATTTTTTTTTTTGAAAAAATTAATTTTTTTCAAACCTATTTTTCATTTTCAAATATAAATAACTCAGCATGAATGAAATGAAATGAAATAATGGGAAAACATTATTTATACTAAATATATAAAATAAAAAAAATCTATATATATAATAAAAAATATATATTATTGTTATTGTTGATTTTAAAGTAATATATTATATGTCGTACTTTTAGTTACACAATTTTTTCATAACTAATCTGAGCATAATTATATTATTTATTTAATATTATTATTATTGTATTAATCCGCAACCTTAGTCAATTTAATTTTTTAATTTATTTATTTTCTAGTCTGATTTTGCCAATTTGTAGCAATTTTAGCCTAATTTTATCCAATTTATTATAATCACAGCCCAAATTGTGTCCAATTGAACTCAATTTCAAATTTCATTCAATTTTTTAACCAAATTCTTAATCTTTAGATCTCAGCCATTGATCAATATTTATTTATTATTATTATTATTATATTTATTTTTAATATTAATTTTATATAGTTACTGTATTTATTAAATATCAACCTAATTCAATTATATTTTTCTAATTTATTTAAATTCTAGCCATTTATACTCAATTTGTGTCCATTGAGTTTAATTTGACTCAATCGAAATCCTCAATTCAATTTTCTTAACCCAATATCTAATCCCAATTTGACTCATCTCCTCAAGTTTAATCTCAATCGTTCATCATATTTGATTAACAACCATTATTAAATTAATTTTCACTAATATTTTTCTTGAAATTGGACAGCTTCAGACTATTTTTCTTGAACCTAGGGTCTATTGGAAACAACCTATCTACCTTAGCAGTAAGGTCTGCGTACACTATACCCTCTACGGACCCCAATTTGTGGGAATAAATTGGGTTACTTGTGTTGACACCCAATTTTGACCTCCCGATACCCCTCTTAGGCTGCTATTTTAGCAAAATTATTAATTTTAAATGTTGATATTTTCTACGCATTATTTTAATATCAAATAAATATTAACGTGTCGCAGTCATGATTTGAAAATATACGATTTATTTTTATATTATTATTTTTTACCTTATATAATATTTTACATAATTTTGCTAATATTTATTAAATCATTTCCACAATTATACATGCCCATAATTTACAAACATTGTCTATTATTATTATTATTATTATTATTATTATTATTATTATTATTATTATTATTATTATTATAATTATAATATTATTATTACGTCTTTCCTACATTTATTAAATAACAACCTAAGTCAATTCAATTTGCCCAACTTATGTAATGTCTAGTCTAATTCTTATTCAATTAATATCAATTTTAGTCAGAATTGATATTAATTCGAGCTGAATAAACCTTAGCTTGACTCAATTTTAAAAATACTTGTGAAGCTCACACGAGCTGATCAAGCAGCTGAATATGATATCAAAGATGTATTTGGGCTGATCATCAATCTTAGCTTGACTCGTTATTGAGATCGAGAAATTAATGATCATCAGTGACGGATAAGTAATTCAAGATTAACTAACATCTCTACCCAAATACACGTAAAATAATCTTGCATTTAATCTCAAAACTATTAATAAATGCCAAACAACTCCCTAGAGATAAGTTACTACTATTAATAAGTGTGAAGAAGCATGCAACACTTTGTCGACATGCCTGCTTCTTCACCTGCTTTAGCTACTTCGTGATTTTACTATATTACCCCCTAATTAATTATTATAAGTCATTTACATATAAAAAAATTAATAATATTTAATAAAAAAATAACATAGACATTTATAACATGTCTGCTTTAGTTGCTGTTGACACCTAATTTTGACCTCCCTATGCTCTCTCAGGCTGCTATTTTATCAAAATTATTTAATTTTAAATATTAATATTTTTATACATTATTCTCGTATTATATAAATACGTGTCACATTAATTATTTAAATATTTACAAATTATTTTTATTAGCATTTTTTTACAATTTATTAATTCAAATACAATATTTTACATAATTTTCTCACTTAAATCATCTTTCATAAATACTTACACTCACAATTAGGGGTATTCATGGGTCGGTTTGGATCGGTTAGTGGTTAAAACCATAACCAAAATCAATTTAGTCGGTTTTTGAATTTCTAAAACCAAATCAAACCACAAAAAGAAAATAACCGTCGGTTTGGTTCTTATCGGTTTGGTTCGTTTTTTTAATTTTTTCGGTTGTTGACTAGCCTATTCCAACCATCAAAATTCCAAGTGTTAATTAGCGAAGAAATTAATGGTAAGTACAAATACGTTCTACAAAAACATACAACATTATAAATTTGTGTATGTTTATACTTGTGTTGGCCCCCTATAGCTTGAAGTTCGTTTGATTCTCCAGAATAATAAGCTCAAAGACAATTTCATATGATGAAGTACACAGAGAAGATATTGAGTATTCAAACTTCTAGGTCTGATTAATCATTACGCGACAATAAAGTAGTCATCTAACTGATTCCTACTTATATGGAGTTGAGTAGCAAGTTTTTGAACACTTTGCTTCCAATTTACAACAGCCTGTGAAGGGCTAAAACTACAATACTTATAATATATATATATTAATCGGTTCGGTTTGGTTATTTTCACGATTTTTTTTAAGTAAAACCATAACCAAACCAAATAGCATCATTTTTTCAAAATTTAAAATCAAATCTAACAAAACCAAACCAAACATTGGTGTTTTTAATCGATTTGGTTCGGTTTACGGTTTGATTTGGTTTTTAACCAAACCCATGAACACCCCTACTCACAATTTACAAATACTTATCTAATTTTCATTATTATTATAATAATAATTATTATTTTTAAATTTTGTAAATAATTTATTTTAAATTATTAACGATAATTTTGTAAAATATTTTTTTTACATAATCTTAATTCTACATGCATTGTGTATTTTTAATAGGGACACCTTATTATATTTATTAAATAGCAGCCTAACTTACAATAATTTTCCTAATTTATTTAAATTCTAGCCATCTTGTACTCAATTAATGTCAATTTTAACCAAATTAACATTAATTTCATTTTCTGACCCCTTTTTAAATAATTTTAATCTCAGCCGTTGATAAAAAATAATCCAACGACTGAGATTCGATCATCCTTTTATACATCAAAGAACCCTAATCTCTCATTCTCAACAAAATAGCCGCATATCTATGCTCTTTCTCTATCTTTTCTCCCTTTCTCTCTCTAGGCATAACCACCGACGGATGTAATTTTCTGACACCAGGTGCATGGTGCACTGGTCGAATGAGTTGGAAGATGGATCCTTGTTCCCAATCGGGTGATGTCAACGTGTTGAAGCCTGGACCTCAACTGAAAACGTTAGGAGATTCTGTACAAAGACTACTTCATGATTTGAGCTAACAATCAAATTAATGTTGTTGGCACCCAATTTTGACCGCCCGATGCTCTCTTAGACTGCTATTTTTGTCAAAATTACTTAAATTTTAATATTAATACTATTTACGCATTATTTTGCTATCAAATAATTCTCGGCAAGCCACATTCATGATTTAGAAAATGAATAAATTATTTTATTATTTTTTAATATCATTTTTTTTACCAATTATTAGTTGAGATAAGACATTTTACATAATTTCATTAAATTATTTTTTGAAAATATGCACACTCAGGATTTACAAAAGCACTGTCTATTATTATTATTATTATTATTATTATTATTATTATTATTATTATTATTGTTGTTGTTGTTGTTGTTGTTGTTGTTGTTGTTGTTGTTAAAATAGCAATCAATTACATTTAATTTTCCTTTTAGAGTTAAATTATCAGCCAATTTTGTATCTAATTGATGACAATTATAGCCAAATTGATACCAATTTTAAGCTCAAATTGAAATTCAATTTTTCTGACCTCTTTTTAAATAACTTTAATCTCAGACGTTGATCAAAACCAGTCCAACGACTGAGATTAAATTTCTCACTTCTCTTCTTTTAAACAAAACAAGAAACCCTAATCTCATTTCCACCAAAAACATCCGCCTCCCTTCCTATCTTCTCTCTCTTCCCTCTCTCTACACTTCCTCTCTCTCTCTCTAAAACCAAAACAACCGATGTCGCCTCCACCGTCTTCATAGGCAACCACCGTTAAGCCGCTTTCTCCTCTCTAAGGTTTGCCGCCACTTTACAGCAGCCATGCAACCTCCACAACTATCAACGCCAGCCATCGCCATCGGCGGACTCAACAACTTCGTCCAACCACCACGGTTCAGGCTTCCGCGATCCGCTGCTCCTCTCCTCGTGTCCGCCGCCTCCTTTCCCAACGCCACCAACGGTGGAAATAGCAACACCAACCATCCCTCTGTTCTCCTTTTCAACTATCCCCGCCGTCCGCCAGTCACAAATATAGATGACGAGCAAAGTACGACTTGAATGTCTGGCATCTTTACTGGCCCTGAGTTGACGGACAGGTTTGCGTACTTTCAGCTTAGATGCATTTTTGGTAGATAAATTCTTTTCGGGAGATATGTTCTTAGTTATACGCTTCTCCAGTGTATTGTAAGTTGGAAGAAGCATCGATAGGCTCTCTATGTTTTGGATCAGGCTGTGGCCTTCGTACCACTTGATCGTAGAGCCACCATACACCGTCTCCCAATAATAGGAGGAATATCTCCAATGTACCACCGTCTATATATTTCCGGTTTTAAGTTATTTATGAGTTTTCACATCGAGTACATGTATGTATGCCTTTTTAAGTTTTATCATCACTTGACATTGTGTTACCTGTTGTTTAAATAGATACCAATATTGAGTTCTCTGTGAACCAAGTCATTCGACAACTTTCTTGTTTACAGCTTTCATATCTATGCTATAGTTTAGAATTCTGGTACAACTTTTGGATCTCGAGCGTTTATGCAATTTCAAGCTTATTTAACAGAGATAAATAAGAGGCAGAACATACAGGACTGTGTTAAAAAATTTGTATTTAAGTTAATAATGTGGTTGACTAATTTGACTAACAAGTGCATTATTGTTCATTACTGTCAAGTTAATTTGCATTTAAGCTAGTAATGTGGTTGACTGGTAGGACTAACAAGTGCTTTATTTTTCATTACTGTCAAGTTAATTTGTATTTAAGTTAGTAATGTGGTTCACTGGTAGGACTATGAAGTGAATTATTGTTCATTACTGTCAAGTTATATTAAGTACCTCATTTCAATTTCTTTGTCTGGTTTAACTTGAAACAGAGTTTAACAAAGTGAAGAACATTTTGAAATCTTGTGATCTTAAATTAAAATTGTATATAATGATCAAGTGTAGTGTTTTGAAATTTGTACTAGTGCCTTCAAAATGATCAAATGTCGTCACTTGAGAAGTGGATTAGTGACTTGAAAATGGTTTAGTGTAGTTACATGAAAGGTGAACTTAAAAAGGGTTAAGTATAATAACTTGAAATGTGAATTAGTTATTTGAAAGTGATTAAGTGTAGTGATTGGAAATGTGTACTAGTGACTTGAAAATGATTAAGTGTAGCGACTTGAAGTGTGAATTAGTTACTTGAAAATAGTCAAGTGTAGTCACTTGAAATGTGTACTAGTGAGTCGAAAATGGTTAAGTTTAGTGACTTGAAAATGTTTAAGTATAGTGACTTGAAATGTCAATTAACTATTTGAAAATGGCTTGAGTGTAGTGACTTGAAATGTGTACTAGTGACTTGAAAAATGATTAAGTGTAGTTACTTGAAATTGAGAACTTGTGACTTGAAAATGATTAAGTGTAGTTAATTGAAATTGTGACTTGAAAATGGTTAAGTGTAGTCAATTGAAATGTGTACTAATAACTTGAAAATAATAAAGTATAGTTACTTGAAATGTGTAGTGTCTTGAAATGTGCATTAGTGACTTGAAAATAATTAAGTGTAGTGACTTGAAATGTATACTAGTGACTTTAAAATGATTTAGTGTAGTGACTTGAAATGTGTACTAGTGACTTGAAAATGGTTAATTATAGTTACTTGAAAGTGGTTAAGTATAGTGACTTGAAATGAATGATTAAGTGTAGTGACTTGAAATGTGTGCTAGTGAGTTGAAAATGGTTAAGTGTAGTTACTTGAAAATTGTCAAGTATAATGACTTGAAATATCAATTAATTAGCTATTTGAAAATTATTAAGTGTAGTGACTTGAAAATGATTAAGTGTAGTTATTTGAAATTGCGAACTTGTGACTTGAAAATGGTTAAGTGTAGTTACTTGAAAGGGATAATACCCGCGAAAATACCTGAAGTTTAACCAAATTTCCAGTGGAGCATATTAAACTTTGCGGGGGTCCTATTACCCCCCTATACTTTTTTAATTGGAATTAATTCCCCCCCCAGACTTTTTTAAAGTGGAATTAATCCCCCCCTCAAAACGTATACCCAGTTTTTTCCGTGGAAAGTGTGGTACACACGCCGTTTCTTCTCCATTTTATCACTTTTCAACATTTTTTCACAATTACAACCATATTAAATATTCCAAATGATTCCATTGAATTTATGAAGAAAGTTTTTTCAAATAATTGAATGGAATCTTCCATTAATTTTCCATTGAAACTCGGAAGATTCAATTAGCGAGTTCCATTAATAGAAGATTCAATGAAACTCGCTAATTGAAAACTCAATGGAAGATTTAATTTCCATTAATGGAACTCGGAAGATTCGGAAAATTCATTAATGAAACTCTAAAGATTCGAAAAATTTAATTTCATGATTCAATTTCCATTAATGAAACTCGGAAGATTCGAAAAATTCATTAATGAAACTCAGAAGATTCGAAAAATTTAATTTCATATATGAAGCTATTCAATCTTTCGTTAATGGAACTCGGAAGATTCAATTTCCATGAAGCTATTCAATCTTCCATTAATGGAACTCGGAAGATTCAATTTCCATTAATGGAACTCGAAATTAAATTAGCGAGTTTTCGAGTTTGAATCTTCTGAATCATTCATTGAGTTTCAATTAGCGAGTTCCATTAAATTATAACCATCAAGGAATTTTTTGAGTTCTATGCATGAAATTTAATTCGGAATCTTTCCATTAATTATAACCATTAATCTTTCCGAATTATAATTCCTAGTTCGAATCCATTTATAATTCTAAGTTCAAATTATAAATGGAACTCGAAAGATTCGGAAAAATCTTTCCATTAATTATAACCATTAATCTTTCCATTAATTTGGAAAGATTCCGAGTTCCATACATGAATTTTTTTTTTCATGATTTTTTGAGTTCCATTAAGAAGAAAGAAGAATGAATAAATAAATAAAAATATAAAACTTTAAATAATTATAAAATTAAGGGGTTGTTTGGCAAAAAAAAGAGTTTTAAAATGTTTTTAACACTGTTCACACGCTCAATGCGCGTGAACCACACGCAGTGTGCCAAGTGGCAGATATATGCCATTAAAATACGAAAAAAAGTCTGGGGGGGTAATAGGACCCCCGCAAAGTTCAGTATGCTCAACTGGTAATCCGGTCAAACTTCAGGTATTTTCTTGGGTATTATCCCTACTTGAAATTGTGAACTTGTGACTTGAAAATGATTAATTGTAGTCACTTGAAATGTGTACTAACAACTTGAAAATAATAAAGTATAGTTACTTGAAAATGATTAAGTATAGTGACTTGAAATGTGAATTAGTTAATTGAAAATAGTTAAGTGTAGTAATTTGAAATGTGTACTAGTGATTTGAAAATATTTTAAGTGTAGTGACTTGCAATGTGAATTAGTTATTTGAAAATGGTTGTGTAGTGACTTGAAGGGTGTAGTAGTGACTTGAAAATGGTGAAGTGTAGTTACTTGAAATGTGAGTTAGTTACTTGAAAATGGTTAAGTATAGTAACATAAAATTATAATATCAACCCCACTCTTCTATTTCATGTTCAATTAATGTAAGAGAATAACAAATTTTTTATTGAAATAGATCTTTCTGTTGTTTTACTACATTGTTGCCAATACTCTTTTTGTATTTGCCTTTTTTCTATTACAACTCTGATCGTGTCATTTGTTTTCTGCATATTTTGTTGTAGCATCAAGCAATTTAGTACAAGCGGCCTCTTGTGGTGGAGAGGTCTTGCTCGACTGTTGAAAGTTAAAGGATTTGTTAAATGATGAACGTCCATCTCAAGAAGACAAGCAAGAGGATGAAAGTGATGATGACTCTGACGACGTGAATGGAAGTGATTCTAATCTTGATAACATAGATGAAAGTGATTCTGACCTTGATGGTTGGTAGTTTTATTGAGGATTCAAGTTTGAAATATTTTGTGTTGGACCATTTAAGAATCATACATTATTGACGTGGATGTTTTGAATTATGTTTTTTGTTAGCTGTAATGATTTCCATTAGACTTGTATTGAATGATGTTTTTGAGAATTATTGAAGGTTTTGAATATATTTTTGATTAATTGTGAAATGTTTTTAGTAATTTACGTGCGAATTATTACTTGAGAATTTTCATGGGGATGTACATACTAAATATTCATGAAAATTTTCTTGAAAAAATTTGTTCTTGTGGATTTACTTGGGGCATTTCATACGAATTTTCTTGCAAAATAGTTTGTGGGAAATAATTTGTGAATTTTTTCGTGGAAATCCGCAGGTAAAATCCCTTTTTATGAAAATTTACCAAATAATTCATGTAAAATTTTGATAGTTAATTGCAAATAAATCCGCAAATAACGTACCTGCGGATTTATTTCCGCATGTAAATTACCTAGGAATTTACTTGGGAATCTTCATGGGAAATAATTTGTGAATTTTTTCGTGGAAATCTGCAGGTAAAATCCTTTTTTTTTAATGAAGTTTTACCAAATAATTCATGCTAAATTTTGATAGTTAATCGCAAATAAATCCGCAAATAAAGTACCTGCGAATTTATTTTCGCAGCTAAATTACCTAGGGATTTTATAAATCCACAGGTAATAATTACCTACGAAGGTATTTTCTTTGGATTCTAATTGGCAAGAAAATTCGCAGGTAATCAAATTACTTGAGGATTTTACCACATTATCCCTATGAAAATCCACAGGTAATAAACACTTTTCTTGTAGTGATTCTAGAACCATTCTAATTCTGAAAAAAGGAAGATTCTTCTCAACCTCACATCTAAAAAAATGTTGACATTAATAGAAGCATTGCATGTTCCTAATATCCGAGCCAACTTGGTTTCGGTGGGATTGTTAAAAAAAGTGGGGGTGAAAGCAACTTTTGAATCCGATAAAGTTTTATTGACCAAAAATAATATTTTTGTGGGTAAAAAATATTATAATCATGGTCTATTTATTCTCAATGTTTCTCAAGTTATGAAGGAAGTGTTATTATCCTGTGTTCAAAACTTAATAGTAAACCAAAACAAATAAAACTGAAAAAAAAGAAATGTAATGAGCTTATTAAAATATTTGAGTCCATAATTTTCTTACGTGTCCTTAAGAAATTTAACCCAAGGTAATGGATTACTTCCTCCCAGGATTAAACAGATATACCTATTATTAGTATAACGGTACCTCAAATGCAGTGGCTCCATCAAACTCAAAGTCAGCAACAAATCACACAAAAACTCAATATTTGTTTGTAAGAAAGTATGCAGATGAAGTTAATTTTTTTTTTATTAACTAAAAACTAAGGCCAGTTCTCTCAAAATATAGTAAATGAAGAGGTGCTTGGAAAAGTCACAACCTATCAAAAAAGTTCATAACTATCAAAAAAGTCACAACCCATCGAAAAGGTCACAACCATTCAAAGTGAAAAGGTCTCTTTTAACATGCAACCCTTCCTTTGGTGTCTATTGAATTCCTATTCACACCTATAAAAACCCATCAATCCCCTCATGAATGGGGAATGACTATATGATTAAAACATGCATAAGGCTGTGTAATTCGTAAGTAAGAATTAATCGTATTTGGATAAGTAGGTTTTGATAACGCCCAAGATACACATTCACTCCGAAGGTTATGTGGTCGTTGTCAAATATAGTAACCCAAAAAAAGTTGGGGTCGAATCCCAAGAAAATACGTGGAATCGTGTTTCTCAGTTGTTGTAATCAACGGACAAAATTAGAAAAGTAAATGGGAGGTCTTGAGTACCAATATCGAACAATTATGGAATATCAACTTCGGATGTAATCAGTCGTAGGTGAAAACTAGGATTGTGTTTCTCCTGGATTCTCAAATTCATAGGCTTATCATGCTTTACTGAACCAACTCAATACCTTGCATGAAAAATCGATAAGTTATGTACCATCAACAGTCTTTTGGGCGAGCTGACAGATTTCACCGTTTACCTTTTGAGTCTCAGGATGTTGCCTTACTAACCCTTATCTTGATCCAAGTTAACTATTACCTTTTGAGTCTCTAGGTATTAGATGAAAACTAACCATCTTACTTAAATTATACCTAGTAGCGTGGATCGACAGTTAAACTTTAAATTACTGTTGTCATTATCTTTTCCTATTCACTACTACTCTTTTGGAGTAAGTAGTAATAATTTAGGTGGGATCCTAACATTTGCAACTACTAAGATAACTATTAAAGTGAAGATATGACAATGCATGCATAAGTATCAGTTCAAAATAACAATAGCAATTCCCCTACTTCGTCAATCTGCCATGGTTTCAACAACCCTAGCTAAAGGTTTTGAGTCACTCATGCTTATGAAGTAATCAACAACATTCATGATTGAAAGCATAAGATGAAATCATAAGTAAAAACCCAAAACTGTAACTAAATTAATCGACTGAAATCAATACAAGAGAATTCCAAGACCAAAATTGAATCTTGAAATCAAAATATGTTTGTAAGTATCAAGAGTGCGTAACTTCTACTAAAAAACACATAAGAGATATTTATAGTACATGAGAAAATCTTAAAATCAAAGCCTGGACGACAAAGTACAAAAAAGGGTCGGTGGCTACATGTGGTGTCCACATGCGGCCTGTCCTTAGGTGTATGTGCCACATGCGGCCTGAGGCTGGGTGCATGTAGACACCTACATGTGCCAGAACAAAAAATCCTACAGGCCTGCTCTCGGGATTTTGGACTTCTGGCACTTACCTTACCCACATGTGCTACATGTGGTCCAAAATGTTGACATAGGTAAGTGTCGGAAGTTATTTTTCAGCTCTTTTACTCTCGAGCTCTTCACTCCCGGTACTTACCTTAGTCTTAAACAGATCATCATGTTCTATATGTGATCCACATATAGAGATAGGTAAGTGTTGGGTCTTCCAACACTTGCAACCAAGCTTCAAATCTTCAACTTTCATCACATGCTTTGGTCACGAACAATTCGAAAAGTGTCACAACCACCCATAATTGATCAAATAAGTAGCCAAAACACTATTTTTCATTTTTTTCACGAACTTTGCATCCAAAACCTAATTTCTTGCATAACATACCCAAAACATATCATATCTAACAAAACAACCTCAAAAACTTGCATATTTTACTCATTTTAAGCATTGGAAGTGCTATATTTCTATAGCACATCAACACCCTCAACTTAGAACGTTTGCATGTCCTCAAGAAAAAATACAAAAAAAATAAAACAAAACTAAACACGACGCTTAGTTAGGAGAATCTAAGCTATTCAAGGCAGTCAATCAACATTTTAAGCTCAAATCACAACACCCCCTCCTATCTCAACTTTTAAAACTAATTATGTATAAAAATAAAGCATAACAATGTGATATAATGGGTTACAACAACGTGATATAATGGGATCAAGGTATGGCACTACGTTAGCAACAAACAACCATGCATATGTACAAGTTACACTACCCAAAGACGTAAGCAACTAGCAATATGACTCATGTGCCCTCACAACAAAGATTTCCCACTAAATCATATGAAATAATGCATGTCAATGCAAAGACAGTAAGAGACACTCACACTCAGAAGAGAAGTTTCAATCAATGTGCATCAAATACCATAGGCTTGCCCTTATTTTCTTTACCTTATTTTTTAGATAGTCAAGTTAGGATCACTATAAAACTTTTCTCGGCTTGTAATATAGCCTTGGGGGATGATATAGTACATATGAAAAAATCAAGTGACTAAGCCTCCTTGACACTACACTAACCTTGGGGTCTCACTTATTAGCCAATTTCTTTTTTATTCCATGCTTATTTCTCTTGTTTTATTCTTTATTGCACATTCAGGTCGGGTGTGGTTTTTTATTTTTTTCACCTTTTCACAATTTTTTTCTTTTTCTTTTGCTACCACACCCAACCCTGCTAACTTTTTTTTTCTTATTTTACCTTTCTACATACCTACGTTAGATTACATGCCCCTATGATAACCACTCTCAACTTAGGCAATTTGCCTGAGTTAAGGTGCACAACGTCCAAGGAGGGACGGGCCAAAATAGGTTACTGCAACACAAATGGGAATGTGAATGATGAAATAAGAAGAATAGGCTATAATGCTCAAAACAGGGATCAAGAGATACTATTTCATATAGGGAAAGTCATTTAGGCTAAAAGTGGACTAGGATAAAAAACGACCTATAATCCTTTCCTAACCGACTATCCTACAACCTAGACAAGACTAACCGGACAAATTCTGAATTCAAAACACAAAGGAAACTAAGTAGCATCTCATGCACACATAGCACATTCGGTTCACGCAATTGTTAGCAAGTGATTATCATGTCCCTAATCCTAATGCCATAACAAGATCCACAATGTTCACACACACACACACACACACACACATATATATATATATATATATTCACATAGTTCTAAAACACAAATTTTGAAGAGGTATCATTTTTCTAAAAAATCAATAAAAAATATGATGACTGTCCTAAATACTTAAAAATCTTCTAATTACACAAAAATATAACACAATACAAAACTAAACACAATACAATACAAATTTAACCTAGACATGCCGGTTCTACAACCATACCATGGTCGACAGGAAAAGAAACACGACAACAAAAACCCGCGGTGACTATGGTATACCCTACCCCCAACTAAAAATTATGCACTGTCCCTAATGCGCTAAAATAATAGAAAACAAAGGGAATGAGGACATACCAAAGATGCTCTAAGCGTCCGTGTCATGAGCATCCCCAGATGAGGGCTTATTAATTGGCGGAGGTGATGGTGGTGGTGATGCACTACTAGAAAAGGAACCCACTTCTATCGTTACACACCTCTACCTCTTAACAACTGCAGAATCCATCGAATCATGTCTGGCCTTTTTAAAGGCCTAGTCATATGGCATATCTAGATCCTGCAGGTTTCCTATGTGACCTCTCTTGGCCCCAACTACCGGGACCTCTTCATCATCCTTCATGAAGAAATCAAAATATCTAGGTGCACATAGAGGTTCTATCTAGAGCACTAGGGGTATGACTATAAGAGTGGCTTTTACATGGCTATCTATGAGAGTGTGTACCTCTACTCACAATATATCTAACTCTTTCCTCATATGGCTTAGATTCGACGTCTCTTTCTATGTAAATCTGGTTATAACATATCTCTCAAAAATATCAAGACATACTTGTAAGTCATCACATAGCTCAGACATAGCAACTCTCTGTGTGGCCATCCATCTAGCCTCTGCCATCTCGAATCTAGTCTGTACTCCTAATCTCATTTGCTTTTATAGGGTAGTTATCTCGGTCTCAACAACCTGTAACCGAGCATTAGTGTCCCTTTGACTGTCCACTAAGCTCCGCAAGAACTCTTAAGATATCATAATCATACCTGTAGCAGGAGCTATAGTGGATAGGTGAGTAGGCTCTGAAGATACAGCAATGGAATTTAAGGTCGAAGCCAATGCTGATGAGGAATTGGCTGGTGTTCCCTCACCCTGTACACTTAAATTTGGGGCCTCTCTGTAATACCCATGCTTTTTTTCTTAGCTTGAAAATTATCTCAAGGATGTTAGAACTTGATTTGAAATAAGAATTCCTTCTTATACATGTGGTATTTCCATAATTTTCAATTTATCACGTAGGAAATTGAATAAGCTTTCCATCAATATATAATTTGTCCAAATCCGACATTCGGGCGAAGAGTTAGGTCCTTTTTAGTGAGACAGTGATGAACCTGAGCCTTCAGTGCGTTGCGGAGATAGCTCAAATGGCAATTGTCAATTTTCAGTGTTGCTCCATGATACTGGTGCGTCACACCAAACTTCTAGGTCGTAGACAAGGTGGTAACGCGATAGCTCTGCATCGCACCACCGTGAAATTTCTCATATGTCAATTTACAGTGACTTGGCGCGATGGTGGCGCATTGCGCCAAGGGCCCAATTCGGGAAATTTTACTGAAAATTAAAATTATGTGTCCAGGGTTAAAAGGGTCAATTTCCCCCTATATAAGCTTCTAAACACGGGATTTAGCCCTTATTCATCAAAAATATTGATGTTTTTTCTCAAATACTCTCAAGAACTCAAGCCAGGGTTTTCATAGAAGGTTCAATTTCAAGAAGGTTTCACCATCAATCTTCACGAAATCTCAAACAAAGGTATGCATAGTGTTCATTCATGAACTCCTTTTGTCCATGAAGTTCAAGAATCCCTTTTCTAAACTCAAGTTATGGATTTTCTATATGTTTTTATGTTTTGGCTACTCATGTTCATGTTTGATAAATGTGAAATTGGATTCTACTGCATGATTGTTGATATTTTCTATGTGGGTTTAATTACTATATCCATAGATTCATGCAACCCTAAGATTTAAACCCTTGAATGATGAAATTAGAATTGAATAATGATGTTTACATGTACCATGCCTGTCATATGTTTGATTAAATCCCTAGATGTAGAAATATTGTCTAACTAGCATGATATCATGAAATCCCCATGTATGTACAAGTTCATGCCTATTACATGTTTGATGAAACGCTCCTATGAATGTAGTATGTATTAAGATGTTAGTCAAGTCTTCAAGTAAATCATGCTATGTCAGTTTCCTTCTATCGAGTCCTGAGGGTACTTGTACCCAAAACATTAGCTGTGTTCCTAGAGCCATGCCAAGTTTTCACGATACTCACCGTCAAGCTATGAACTCTTAGACTTCAGATATTCTCATGACT
Source organism: Capsicum pubescens (assembly GCA_030864215.1). Taxonomy (NCBI): domain Eukaryota; kingdom Viridiplantae; phylum Streptophyta; class Magnoliopsida; order Solanales; family Solanaceae; genus Capsicum; species Capsicum pubescens. Next base: position 101,866,845 of record CM061538.1, on the reverse strand, counting down.
CAGGAAAAATCTCCATGATCTCATGACTCAATCAGTTGTCAGATATCAGTAGTATTCCGTTAGCCACAAAAATTCAGTAACTCAGTTCATGCTCAGTTCAGTTCAGTAAATCATGTTCAGCGTCTATTCAGATGGGAGTAGGAATTATCACCGAGTGAACTCAAGGATGGGGACTCACCTATTATATGAGGGTGTAATTCCTAGAAACAATCCTTGCATTCCAGAACTATGTAGCCAGCATAGGTTGAGACATCGTAGCTTGATATATGAGTGTAGATGAGGTGGCTTAACCTGTTATGTAAGGGTTCCCACCATTCTTTCTAGAGCTACCTGTTATATGAGGGTTACTCATATGTTGTCCTTACCATTGGCGCAATACTGACAACCTTCCAATCAGGGCATAGATTGGACCCCAGCTCAGCTATTATAGCACATTTGGGGCATGTTGGTTAGATACTACTTCCCACAGTTTCATGTTATAAAACCAGGACTGTCAGATATAGTTAATCAGTCTCAGTAATAAAACTCAAATAGTTCTACAGATTTTAGGACTATCAGATACAGTCAACTTAGATACAGTACGAAACTTGATAGTTCTATCAGATTCAGGACTGTCAGCTATAGTCACCCATGTTATCAGTATTATTCAGATATAGTCCTTTATGTTATTAGTCACATCAGTTACTAGCATGTCACGTTATCAGTATACAGACTCAAAAATCATGAAATCACGTTGTCAGTTATAGTTATGTATTTATGCATGTATTCTCACGTTCATGTTAGAAAGTTAGTTAGCATTATTTATGCATGTGAACCATTGCATATAGCCTACCTCACATGTATACTCAGTACATATGTACTGACGCATTTGCGCTATGGTGCTTTCTTTTTATGTTACACCATAGGTTCAGAGACACGAGTTCCAGATCAACAGTAGATTCCAGATTCAGAAGTCAGAGTAGAAGTGAGTCCTCATCCTTTGAGGACATAATGATTTTCTAGTATCTCATTGATTAGCTAATTAGTTAGAGTTAGTTGGGGACATGTCTCATTAACTCCTTATTCAGATTCTTCAGACAGTAGAGGCTTTCAGACTAGATGCAGACTAGATACAGACTATTATGTTTTACACTTAAGTTTTGTTTTGGGTATTCTATTACCCCACACAGATGTTACATTATTCAGTTATGTTCATGATCGAATCTTATGGCCTTTTAGTGCATGTTTCCATATTATTATGTTATCTTATGCATTATATAGGTACAAATATCAGTCATGGGTTAGCTTGTGGTCCTCCGGGGTCATGAGCACTGTGTAGCATTCTGGCTCAGAAAATTGGGTCGTTACAAACTTGGTATCAGGGGCTAAGGTTCAATAGAGTCCTAGGAAGTCTGAAAGCCACATCTAGTAGAGTCTTGTGCATGGGTGTGTTGCGCGCCACATTTATGTGCAAGAGGATATGAGATGTTTAAGAATGGTTTTCCTTCTTTCAGTATTCATGTCATGCCAGTGAGCATAATCATAAGTTACTCTCTCAGTCTAATCTAATTTTTCTCTTTATTTTAGAACATGCCTCCTAGGAGAAGAAATCAGTCAGCCCCTCAGCCCGAAGAACCTTTGGGCGATCATGTTTCTCATGCAAAGTTCAGGACCACATTTACCACTCTTTCTCAATTAGTCACTGCTCATAATGAACGGCCAAAAGTTATTCCGACTAACCTAGTGGCCAACTCAGCTGCAGTAAGGATTCGGGACTTCACCCGAATGAATCCTCCAACCTTCCTCTGGTCTAAGGTAGATAAAGACCCTCAAGAATACATTGATCAAGTTCAGAAAGTGATAGACATAATGGGGGTGACTACTGTTGAGAGTGCTGAGCTAGCTGCATATCAGTTGCAGGATGTGGCTCATACTTGGTACAAATAGTAGAAGTATGAAAGGGTAGATGATGCAGGTCCTATAGAGTGGGAGGAGTTTTTCACTGCATTCTTAGACAGATTCTTTCCCCAAGAGCTTAGAGAAGCTAAGTTGCTAGAGTTCATCAACCTCAGGCAGGGCAATATGATGGTGAAAGAGTATTCTCAAAAGTTTACTCAATTAGCCAGATATGCCCCTCATGTGGTTGCAGACGGTAGAGCTAAAATGAGTAAGTTTGCTTCAGGGGTGAACGACAGCATGGTTAAGGAGTGCAGATCCACCATGATGAATAGTGACATGACCTTAGCCAGGTTTATGACTCATGCTCAGCAGATACAGAAGCAGAAGATTAAGCAGAGGGAGAAACAGAATAAGAGAGCGAAGACAGGTAGTTTCAACTTCGCTCAGCCTAAGTCAGAATGAGGAAGCCATTCCCAGTTTTGTCCTAAGCCATAAGTTCCATCTCCCTCTATAGCCAATGATCTAGTTCCTAAGTTCAGAGAGGAAAACAAAGATAGAGCGCTAGGCTCTAAGACCCAGGGCAGTGCTAGCAGTGACCGTACCTATCCTATTTGCCATACTTGCGGTAAGCCCCATCAGGGTGTGTGTAGAGCAGGTAGTGACATTTGTTTTGGTTGTGGCAAGCCAGGCCATAAGTTAGAGAATGTCCGCAACCAGGTCCTCAGGATCAACAGAATCGCTCTTCAGCTCAGTCCGGTAGCCCAAATCAGTAGGGTGCCACTTCCAGTGCTACTAGCGGGCAACACCCAAATCGTCTCTATGCTCTTCAGACCCGATAGGATCAGGAAAATTCTCCTGATGTAGTTACTGGTATGTTACATATCTTTCATGTGCATGTTTACGCTTTGCTAGATCCAAGAGATTCCTTGTCTTTTGTTACTTCTTATATAGAAGTTGATTTCAGAGTCAGTCCCGAAATTCTAGCAGAACCCTTTTCAGTATCTACCCCAGTGGGTAAAAGAGTCATAGCTCGGTGGGTATACAGGAACTGCCCGATTATGATATTTCAGAAAGTCACGTCAGCAGATTTAGTCGAGTTAGAGATGCCTGATTTTGATATCATTCTCGGCATGGATTGGATTCATTCCTGCTATGCCACAGTCGACTGGAAAAATAGAATAGTTCAGTTTCAGTTCCCGAATGAACCCATCCTAGAGTGAAAGGGTAGTGTATCCGCTTTTAGTGGTCAGCTTGTTTCCTACCTTCGAGAAAGGGAATTGATATCTAAGGAATGTGTTTATCATCTAGTTCATGTTAGAGATTCCAGTTCTGAGGATCCCAGTCTCGAATCAGTCCCAGTAGTGAATGAATACTAAAATGTCTTTCCCGAAGATCTTCCAGGAATTTCTCCCGAAAGGGAAATAGACTTCGGTATTGATCTTCTTTCAAACACTCATCCTATCGCTATTCTGCCATATAGAATGGCACCAGCAGAACTCAAGGAACTGAAAAAACAGTTGAAGGATATCTTAAATAAGGGATTCATCAGACCTAATATTTCCTCGTGGGGTGCACCAGTCTTATTCGTGTACAAGACCCAATGTACATGATTACTGTCAACTCAATAAGGTTACATTCAAGAACAAGTATCCTCTTCCTAGAATCGATGAGTTGTTTGACCAACTTCAGGGTGCCAGTTATTTCTCTAAGATAGACCTCAGATCCGGCTATCATCAACTCAAAGTTAGAGAATGTGACATCCCAAAAACAGATTTCCATACTTGGTATAGTCACTTCAAATTTTTAGTTATGTCCTTTGGTCTTACCAATACCCTAACAGCTTTCATGGACTTGATGAACCGCATGTTCAAGCAGTACTTGGACATGTTCGTCATAGTCTTCATAGATGATATTCTGGTCTATTCCCGCACTAAGCGAGATCATGCAGACCATCTCAGAATAGCACTTTAGACTCTCAGAGATCATCAATTATTCGCCAAATTTAGTAAGTGCGAATTTTGGCTAAGGTCAGTAGCATTCCTTGGTCATATCATTTTTGGTGATGGCATTAGGGTAGATCCTCAAAATATCAAAGCGGTAAGAAACTAGCCTCGTCCTATTTCTCCATCATATATTAAGAGTTTCTTGGGTTTGGCTGGCTATTAAAGATGGTTTGTTGAAGAATTTTCATCCATTGCATCCCCTATGTCCAGATTGACTCAGAAGAAAGTCAAGTTCCAGTGGTCAGATCCTTGCGAGAAGAGTTTTCAGGAATTGAAGACTCGACTCACCTCCCTTTCAGTATTAGCTCTTCCATATGGTTTAGATGGGTTCGTAGTGTATTGTGATGCATCCAGAGTAGGTTTGGGTTGTATCCTCATGCAGCATGGTAAGGTCCTAGCCTATGCCTCAAGACAGCTTAAACCCCATGGGAGGAATTATTTTACTCATAATCTTGAGTTAGAATCCGTAGTCTTTTCCTTAAAGATTTGGAGACATTATATCTACAGAGTTTATGTAGACGCCTTCATAGATCATAAGAGCCTTCAGTATGCCTTTTCTAAAAAAAATCTCAATCTTCGTCAGAGAAGGTGGTTAGAGCTCTTGAAAGATTATGACATGAGTGTCCTCTATCATCCGGGCAAGCCGAATATAGTGCTCGATGCTCTCAGTAGACTCTCTATGGGTAGTGTTTCTCATGTTGAGGATAGTAAGAAAAAGTTAGCTCAAGAAGTATACCATCTTGCTAGACTAGGCGTTCGCTTAGTTGATTCTTCAAAAGGTGGTGTATTGTTCAGAGTAGTTCAGAATCATCTCTAGTTTCTGAGTGAAAGAAAAGCAAGATAGGGATCCCATCCTTGTCAAGTTAAAAGAGTCAGTTCAGGATTAGAAAATAGAGGTTTTCTCCCAAGGGGGAGATGGTGTTATTAGTTGTCAGGGTCATCTTTGTGTTCCAGACGTAGATGACATAAGGCAACGAATTCTTGCAGAAGCGCATGGTGTGCGCTACTCTATTCATCTAGGGGCCACAAAGATGTACCACGACTTGCGGGATATCTATTGGTGGAGCGGTATGAAAAAAGATGTTACAAAATTTATGGCTAAGTGCTCTACATGTCAGCAGGTTAAAATAGAGCATTAGAAGCCTAGTGGGTTCATGCAGGAGTTTAGTATTCCTACCTGGACGTGGGAAGTTATGAACATGGACTTCGTGATGGGTTTGCCTCGAACTCGTCATCAGTATGATTCAGTTTGGGTCACTGTAGATAGGATGACCAAATCAGCTTGTTTTCTTCCGGTTCATACCTCTTATTTAGCCGAGGATTACACCAAACTATACATCAAGGAGTTGGTCAGATTGAACGGTGTTTCATTATCTATTATCTCAGACAGAGGTACCCATTTCACCTCTCATTTCTGGAAAGCATTCCAAACGGGTCTTGGTACCCAAATTTATCTCAGTACAACCTTTCATCCTCAAACAGATAGTCAAGCAGAAAGGACCATTCAGACGCTGGAATATATTCTAAGGGCGTGTGCAATTAATTTCAAGGGAAGTTGGGATGACAACTTTCCTTTGATTGAGTTTGCATACAACAACAACTATCATTCCAGTATTCAGATGGCTCCATTTGAAGCTCTCTATGGTAGGAGATGTAGATCTCTGATTGGTTGGTTTGAAGTTAGTGAGGCCTCAATCATAGGGCCTTACTTGGTATTCGACGCCTTAGGTAAAGTCCAGTTGATCAGAGAAAGACTTCGGGATGCTCAGAGACGACAAAAGTCTTATGCAGATGTTCGTAGAAAAAATCTCGAGTTTGAGATTGGTGATCATGTCTACCTCAAGATCTCTCCTATGAAGGGAGTGAAGAGATTCGGCAAGAAGAGAAAACTCAGTCCCCGATATGTCCGTCCCTTCAAGATTCATAGTCATTTCGACAAGGTAGCTTATGAGTTTAAATTGCCTTCAAATCTAACCTCAGTTCATCCAGTCTTTCATGTCTCTTTGCTCAAGAAGTGCATAGGTGACCCATCAGTCGTAGTCCCTATTCAGAGCATCGATGTTCAGAACAACCTTTCTTATGAAGAGATTCCAGTCAAAATCCTAGACTATCATACTCATAGATTGAGGAAAAAAGAAGTCCCTCTAGTAAAAGTTCTTTGGCGAAATCAGTCCATCGAGGGAGATACTTGGGAAGCAGAAGCAGATATGCCTACCAAGTACCCTCACCTTTTCCCCGCTAACTCAGATCAAGCTCAAGGTAATAGTTTTTCTTAAGCTTACTCAGTTTCATGATTAGTGTGCATCACTAACTTAGTATACCATGATAATCTTGGTATTAAGTACCATCACATATTCAGTCATGCATTCATGTATCAGATCAGTTATATAGTTATGCATCAGACATGCATTCTCATTGTGAGAAAACTTAGTTCTTCAGAACCTTCAGTTATGCATTTATGAATCAGTTACGCATGCATCAGATATGCATGTTCAGTATGTTATGTTCAGCTTGTCAGTCATGTCCATCATGAGATCATGTTCTGTTTATTCATGTTCATCTCATTGTTTCCCCTCTCAATCAGTCTCATTCGAGAACGAATGTTCTCAAGAGGGAGATATTGTAATACCCGTGCTTTTTTTCTTAGCTTGAAAATCATCTCAAGGATGTTAGAACTTGCTTTGAAATAAGAATTCATTCTTATACATGTGGTATTTCCATAATTTTCACTTCCTATCACGTGAGAAATTGAATAAGATTTCCATCGATATATAATTCGTCCAAATCCAACACCCGGGCGAAGAGTTAGGTCCTTTTTAGTGAGACAGTGTTTGACCTGAACCTTCAGCGCGTCGCGGAGATAGCTCAAATGGAAATCATCGATTTCCAGTGTTGCTCCGTAATACTGTTGCATCGCACCAAACTTCCAGGTCGTAGACAAGGTGGCAACATGATATCTCCGCGTCGCACCACCGTGAAATTTCTCATTTGTCAATTTCCAGTGACTTGGCGCGATGGTGGCACGTCGTGCCAAGAACCCAATTCGGGAAATTTTACTAAAAATTAAAATTACGTGTCCAGGGTTCAAAGGGTTAATTCCCCTCCTATATAGCTTCCAAACACGGGATTTAGCCCTTATTCAATTAAAATATTGATGTTTTTCTCAAATACTCTCAAGAATTCAAGCTAGGGTTTTCAAAGAAGGTCCAATTTCAAGAAGGTTTCACCATCAATCTTTACAAAATCTCGAACTAGGGTATGCATAGTGTTTATTCATGGACTCCTTTCGTCCATGAAGTTCAAGAATCCCTTTTCTAAACTCAAGTTATGGATTTTCTATATGTTTTTATGTTTTAGATGCTCATGTTCATGTTTGATAAATGTGAAATTGGATTCTACTCCATGATTGTTGATAGTTTCTATGTGGGTTTCATTAGTTTAGCCATAGATTCATCTAACCCTAAGATTTAAACCCTTGAATGATGAAATTAGAATTGAATAATGATATTTACATGTACCATACCTGTCATATGTTTGATTAAATGCCTAGAAGAAGAAATATTGTCTAACTAGCATGATATCATGAAATCCCCATGTATGTACAAGTTCATGCCCATTACATGTTTGATGAAATGCTCCTATGAATGTAGTATGTATTATGATGTTAGTCAAGTCTTCAAGTAAATCATGCTATGCCAGTTTCCTTCTATCGAGTCCTGGGGGTACTTGTACCCGAAACATTAGCTGTGTTCCTAGAGCCATATCATGTTTTCATGATACTCTCCATCAAGATATGAACTCTTAGACTTTAGATAGTCTCATGACTCAGGAAAAATCTCCATGATCTCATGACTCAGTCAGTTGTCAGATATCAGTAGTATTCCATCAGCCACGAAAATTTAGTAACTCAGTCCATGCTCAGTTCAGTTTAGTAAATCATGTTTAGCGTCTATTCAAATGGGAGTAGGAATTAGCACCGAGTGAACTCAAGGATGGGGACTCGCCTGTTATATAAGGGTGTGATTCCTAGAAGTAATCCTTGCGTTCCAGAACTATGTAGCCAGCATAGGTTGAGATATCGTAGTCTGCTATATGAGGGTAGATGAGGTGGCTTAACCTGTTATGTGAGGGTTCCCACCGTTCTCACTAGAGCTACCTTTTATATTAGGGTTACTCACATGTTGTCCTTACCAGTGGCGCGGTATTGACACCCTTTCAATCAGGACATAGATTTGACCCCAGCTCAGCTATTATAGAATATTTGGGGCATGTCGGTTAGATACTACTTCCCACAGTTTCATGTTATAGAGCCAAGACTATCAGATACAGTCAATCAGTCTCAGTAATAGAACTCAGATAGTTCTTCAGATTTCAGGACTGTCAGATACAATCAACTCAGACACAGTACGAAACTTAGATGTTCCATCAGATTTAGGACTGTCAGCTACAGTCACCCATGTTATCAGTATTATTCAAATATAGTCCTTCATGTTATCAATCATATCAGTTACTAGCATATCACGTTATCAGTATACAAACTCATAAATCACGAAATCACGTTGTCAGTTACAGTTACGTATTTATGCATGTATTCTCACGTTCATGTTAGACAGTCAGTTAGCATTATTCATGCATGAGAATTATTGCATAGAGCCTACCTCACATGTATACTCAGTACATATGTACTTACGCATTTACGCTATGGTGCTTTTTTTTATGTTACACCATAGGTTCAGAGACATGAGTTCCAGATCAGCAGTAGATTCTAGATTCAGCAGTCAGAGTAGAAGTGAATCCTCATCCTTTGAGGACATAATGATTTTATAGTATCTCATTGATTAGCTTATTAGTTGGAGTTAGTTGGGGACATATCTCATCAACTCCTTATTCAGATTCTTCAGACAGTAGAGGCTTTCAGACTAGATGCAGACTAGATACAGACTATCATGTTTTAGACTTCAGTTTTGTTTTGGGTATTCTATTACCCCACAAAGATGTTATGTTATTGAGTTATGTTCATGATCGAACCTTATGGCCTTTCAGTGCATGTTTCCACATTATTATGTTATTTTATGCAGTATACAGGTACAAATATCGGTCATGGGTTAGTTTGTGGTCCTTCGGGGTCATGAGCATCGTGTAGCATTTTGGTTCAACAAATTATGTTGTTACACTCTCTTTGCTTCCCCATCTCAAAATCACTACTAACTCCCATATCACCTCCATATTCATCACTAGGCTCAAATTGATGGACCCTCAGTTAGGGTATGAGGTACTGTGGTAATCTCACTAGATCTACTAGGAAGGGCCGAGAGTGCCGGATCCTTTATACTCTTTGTCTACACAGTGGATGTCACAAGTATTCTCTCATCTTCTCCCGATATCTCAGGTACACCGGTCTCGTTATATAGTCTCTGAATCAGGAAGGGGAACGACAAATTCATCACCTCTTTTAAGGCTCCATCATAAAGCTCATGTCGGAGGATGACTGCAAAGTCAATAGCATATTTGGCCATCAAACAGGCAATCGGGGCTTCTCCCTCTCAAGTCAACACATTATGTGAAACAGTAGGGAATATTTGATTTTCAATGAGCAACTACCACACTTATCCTAAGAAATCAGTGGACCCTTCTTTATCATACCATGTCTCTCGATCCACTGGGTTTCATCACCTAAAAGTGAAATATAACCACCTATCCACATAACCATCTCGACTCTCTCTTTCATATGATCAGCCTCCCACATAATATGTCTATCACATAAAAATTTTAGTCTATAGTCGCACTCTACTGTGGATGTCAGAGTGATATGGTCTGGATAAAAAATGACCCGACAAACAGTCTCTGCTAAAAGATCAACCCTGACCCCTCTCACAAGGGGATGATCAAGCTGTGGCTTCTCTATGTGTCTCATCAGGCTTGGAAATCTGTGCATTGGAAGAACTATTATGGCATGATATGATGTATAAAACTCACGTACTATATTCGATCTGTAAGAATCAAGTATTCTATTCATCTACTCTAACTGATGACAATCAAAGAAAGCCTACAATTGTGGTACTCTACTCAGACAGATAGATCGATCTTGCGATCTTAAAAAATAACCCTCTTGGGCCTCCTATCCTATGAAATGTGACTTTCTAAATCATATATCATCTGCATCCCCTCCACGCACCACCTCAGATTTTCTTTCTCAAGAGGTGCCTTCGAGGCATGCGTGGGTGCAGGACTGTACCCCTGTTATACTGGTGTACCCTCATATGGAATGGGTATATCATGGGAAGCCTGCTCTATAACCTCCTCATCCGGGGGTACATCTGACTACTGTGCATAAACGACGATACCCTCCTCAGACTGGGGTACCACTGATAACTCCTCCTGCTTTGCAGCCTCAGATAAATCTTGGGACCCCTCCTCAGACTAGGGGCCTGAGCTATACCCTGTGAGACTAGCTCTAAATTTTCCTTATACTCATCATCATTATTATCTAGCAGAGTATAATGTAGAGGCGATCTTTATGCTGACTTCATCCTCGGTCGGGCTACACGTGCCTGTACAATCTGAGCAGCCTCAATCAGAGACCTAGCCTGAGTAAAGGTTGGTCGTCTACCCTACTGTGACTGCTCAGGTAGAAGTTGTCTTATAGCATCCTATAAAATAGTCTCGGCTACCTGGTTCATCTGCCCTCTAGTAACTCTGCGTATCACTCTATCTGCAATATCTCTAAGTCGTATAATCGGGTACTCCTCCACCGAACCACTGGGCTCGAAGGGATCATCCCGTCTCATTGATGTCTCAGCCTTCTTATTCTTAGTAGATTTTGGTGCCATATGTACCTGAAAAACTAGCCGTTAGTATCCGATAAAAATGAGGTATTGCAAAAGTTGAATAAAAACTCAAAATTCGAAAAGATTGAATTTTTCCTTAATTTTCACACCCCTATAACCTATTTGAAATATCAAAAAGTACAATGCACACACATATATTAAGAATCATGATTTTCAATGCAAATTAACATTTCCAACCTTTGGTATTACTCTACTTGTTCATGTTCAACTTCTGTTTGGGGCCCAATCTTAGAATTTAATTCAAAACAAGGCCCTACATTAAGATTATAGGCTACTTCAAGGCTCCTACATACAAGCATGATAGATTCTATATATTTTGTATGGTAATACACATATCAACTTATTTATTGGATAAATAAATCAATACATAACCATAAATCAATACATAGCCATTAGGAGCTGAGAAAGTTACCTCTTTTAAGATAATCCAGAAGTGAACAATGAAGAAATCGAGCAAAATCCAAGTTGAAAATTATTTTTAGTGTGATGGGACAAGTTGGTACCTCAAAAAAGTTTCAATTTATCCTTTCTTTAAGTGCGGGATTAGTTTATGATTTAAGAGGGAAGTTTGGATTTAAAGAGAAAAATAAGATTTTGAGGATTTGAATGAGTTAGAATGAGGCTAAATGTGTTTAAATATTGATGAAGGGCTAATTTTGGTCTTAAATATGCATTGGTGGGCTCAAAATTTTAATTAAAATTTGGGCCAACAAATTGGCTACCCATGACATCCACATGTAGCCAACCATGGGGCACATGTGCCACATACGGTCCGCATGTGGGCCAAAATATTTATCCCACTTTCCTACATTCTAGACTTAGCATTTTGATGTTTTCCCTGCTACTTATGGTCTCGTAATGTGAATTTACGATTTTGAAAGTATGATTATGTGCCAAAGTCCACAACTTTCCATTCTCATCTTCAAAAATTCATCTTTTCAATTATTTCTCTACTTACCTGGCCGTGTGGGACTTGTGACCATGATGGGTTGGTCACACAATCCTCTTACCTGGAAATTTATGCATGTACCAATCCTACCGTGTTCCGGATAAGTCCATAAACTATAAACCTACAAAAGTAAAATAAACAAAAAGTAAACACTAAAATAATGGGTTATCTCCCACCCAATGCTTGATTTAACATCACGGCATGATATTGCTATGTTGGTTACTCAGACTTTATTAACAAGCCCATGGGTTGCCTCCCATGCAACACTTGATTTAATGTTGCGGCACGACGCAGGTATCTTGATTACTCAGAATTCATCAAGATACCCATAAGAGTATCCTTCTTGGTCATCAATACAATCAATCACCGACACCACCCTCTCATTGGTAGGCTACTTTACTGATTTTTGGATGTTGAATGTGGCCTCCTCATTGTTGAATCTGAATTTCAGCTTTCCATTCTCCATGTCAACCACCGCTCTCCCTGCATCCATAAATGGTCTCCCTAATATGATGGGCATATCGTTGTTAACCTCACAGTCTAGAATAACAAAGTCATCTGGAATGATGAAGTTATCAACTCGCACAATCACATCAAATGAAATACCTACATTTTGTTTCACTGTGCGATCAACCATCAATAGTCGCATTGCAGTCGGTGCAGGAGGGTTTATGCCAGATTCTTGAACACAGCCAACGATATCAAATTTATGATGGCTCCTAAGTCACATAAGGCTTTGGAAAATTGGGATGACACAATAGTAAATGGTATAGTGAATGCTCCGGGGTTACCCTTTTTCTGGGCCAAAGACCTAGTAGTGACTGAACTATAGTGGTGCAAGCCATCAACATCCTCAACCATAGCTCCTTTATTCTTTGTGACCAATTTCTTCATAAACTTGGAATATCCAGGCACCTTCTCCAACGTCTCAAGAAGAGGAGCATTCAAGCTTAACTCTTTCAGCATCTCAATGAATCACTTAAATTTTCCTTCCTCTCTTTTCTGATTCAGTCGCTGAGGAAAATATGGGGCTAGTCTTGGAATTTGTCTTATTTTTTGCTCAACAACAGACCCTCACCTCTTTCCTTACCAACTGTATCATCACCACTTATTGCTTTTTCTGACTCCACAATAGGTGTCTCATTAACAACAACCTCATTATGTCTTGGTGCTTCTACAATAGGTAATGGGTGATCTATAATAGTCATACCACTCCTTATGATAATGGCAAGAACATCACCATCATTTTTCAGATTGTAAACAGTGTTGCTCGAAAGAGTACATGTCTGCCTTTGGTTCACTGTTTCTAACATCTGCCCCAACTATTGCTCTAACTGTTTGATAGTAGTGGCATGGGATTCAACCTTTTGGGTCAACTCTAAAATGTCAGACTTAATCTCCTTAAGACTGATCTCCTAATTTTCTTGACCCTTTACCAACTTAGTCAGCATCTCTTTTTCCAGGTAGAATGTATCAACCTCCCTTCTGTCTGTAGTCATCTTTCTTCCTCCATTAACCATCTCACTTTATACTATGGTTCAGTATCTGTCATAATAGTTTCGACCATGTTTCCCTTGCCCTTGGACTCAAAAATCCACCAAATAACGAACTAGATAGTTTGTTTCCTCCTTTAATTCTGACTCATAAGCTTTGGAAGCTAACCCCTGTGCTCCTACAACATTCACTTTTTCGAAACTTGCTACTGCAAACTACTTTTCCAGTAACCAAGATCAGTTCTAAGCAAAGCAATCTCTTGCGCTATTGAATCTTCATCTACTTTCTGGTCGCAGGAGGCACCAATAACATATGTGCCAGATCCCCTTTCAGCCTCTCAAGTTTTCCACCCTCGGTTAGTGAGCAAGATCTAATTTAGTATCTCTAAATCTACCTCCCAGCGTAGTCTCATAAAATCTCCTCCAGAGATGGTATCTTCCTTAGCTCTGGAACTGATGGTCAAGGCTATGTATAATATCTCCAATAAGCTTGTCCCTGACATTCGATGGTTGGGAACCATACTCAACTTCTTCATGAACATGAACCATGCCTCGTACATAAATTCTGACTACAGTTTCCTAAAATTATAGATCTTGTCCTTAAGCTAAAATATCCTGGATGGAGGAAAGAACCGATTTAAAAATTGCCTGCGCAACTCATTCTATGTAGTGATAGATCCTCTTGGCAGTTCCACTAACCATAAAGATCCTTCTTCTACAAGTGAAAAGGGGAATAACCTCATTTTAAGCACTTTCTGATTTACCCTTAGATTTGGATACGAATTGCAAATCTCGATGAAATTTGCAAGGTGCATGTTTGCATCATTTATAGGAAAACTCACAAATATACCTTTCAGATTTAAGAGCTAGATCATTGCGCTTGTTATTTCAAACTTAATGCCTAGGGGTAAAATAGGATGGATAATGGTTCCAGTCTCTTCTGGATCAATGTATACAAATCTTCTTCATCATCCTCGTACGGATGCACATACTGATATGCTCGGATCACTCGAGGACAGCCACCTCTAACTCTATTCAGATTTCCATTGAGTGTTGCTCAGTGGTCTGCTGCCTGTCTCTGCTCAGCTAACTCTGCCTCTAGAGCTATATGCTGAGCTTTTTCTACTGCCCTCCTCTTATTAGTGGTTTATGCTAAAAACACCCCTATCTGCTGATCAATAATGTCCTAAACTCTTTCAAGGGGAGAGGGAGGCACGTCATCACAAACCTCTTTAGGAATATCATCTCTTTTCAATTTCATTATCCTACTAGGTGTTTATAGGATCCTCTTTGGATATGGATTCATTGGGAATAAGGGATTGCCTTTACTCCGTGTGCTAGGCATACACCGGCGTATACCCAACTACGACTAAAAACAAAAAGAAAACTCAAAAACTGCAACAACTTCAAATCACAAATCAATACTGTATTCACCGACAATGGAGCTAAAATTTGATAACACTAAAGCTACATATTCACTCTGAAGGTTATATGATCGCTGTCAAATATAGTAACCCAACAAAGTTTGGGGTCAAACCTAAAGGGAATACATGGAATCGTGGCTCTCGACTGTTGTATACAACGGGCAGAACTAAAAAAACAAATGAGGGGTTTGGAGTAACAATATCAAATAAGTGGCGAATATTAACTTCAGATGTAATCAGTTGTAGGTGAACACTAGGATTGTGTTCCACTTGGATTTTCAACTCCATAGGCTTATCGTGCTTTATTGAACCAACCTGATACCTTACATGCAGAATCGATGAGTTATGTACAATCAATAGCCTTTTAGATGAGCTAACAGATTTCACCTATTACCTTTTGAGTCTCAAGATGTCTCCTTACTAACCCTTATCTTGATCCCAGTTAACTATTACCTTTTGAGTCTCTAGCTATTAGATGACAGCTAACCATCCTACTTAGATAATACTGAAACACTTTGGGTTCTGGTCCTTGGAAAATTTCCTGGGTTTTGAGTCTTCTACTAATTATACGACTCACTATATGAGCCGTATGGTAAGGGTACGGGTCAGGTGACCCATCTCATATGATGGCCAGTGTTTGGTGGGTGATTTTCTAGTGTGGTTACGATTTGGTGGGTACGGGTCGTATGGTTGGTGGTGGTTCAGTTGGTTGATCCTTCACTTAATTTGAAATTTGGTAACTTAACTTGGATCTGAGTACGAGTGGCTCACCATGAGTTGTGAGGATAAGGTACGAGTGGTATAGTTCAACTGGTATCTTGGACATTGTCCAACCCCTCTTGATTCTATTATGGGTATGAGTTAAGGGTACTTGTTATATGCTTGGGTACGAGTAGGTCTTGGTGGTCGTATGTTGGACAGGGTTGGGGTCCAAGGGACTGCCTAGGGTATGAGTAGTGGGTACCACTCGTTTGGTAGGGTACAATTTGGGTGGGGTAGTCATGCCCACCTGCAGGAATTCTTTTACAGTTTAAGTTGGGGGTATTCTGGACATTTTTCCTCTTAACCCATCTTGACCCCACAACCTAAAACACAATTGGTACTTCTTTTACCTTATTATTCTAATCATAAATACTCAAAATCTCTATCAATTCTCTCTCAATCTCTTGGATTAAGCAAAGGCTAGGGTTTCCTATAAGGTGGTTAATTAAGGATCTAAAGGGTGATTTCTCTTCGTATTCTTCGTAATCTAAGGCATGTTTCTCCCCCCTCATTGTTAATTCAACTAAATTCATGTTTTAATGAATGGTTTTCATGATTAATTATGGGTAATATTTGGTTTTGAATTTTGGGTTGGGGGTTTTCGTTGTAAATGGTTGAATATTGTTTTCCCATGTTTTTACTTATGGCTTTCATATTATATGCCCTCAACATGTTTGTTAAAATGCCTATCAGAATGCTTTTATCACATAGTTGGACTTTTATTGAAAACTTTGCATGGTATAATATGGCAATGGAATCTAAACGGGTTAAATGGTTTTAATGGCTAAACAGTAAGGCCTTAGTGGCCATGGATTTGATTTAAAACCTTGTGGGGTACACTAGAATCCCCCAAGTGAATCTAATAATGGAACCTACGGGGTACATGGGAATCCCCCAAGTATTGTCTAAGGACATTGCTTGCAAGCTATAGTCGGTATGACGATACCACTTCTTATAGCCTTGGTTAATAATATATTGAATTGGTGGTTTGGTTGTGTTCTAATGGTTTTAATTGGACAATAATGGCCAGTTGTGATAGAGAACCATAAAGATATGAGTCCAATGGATTGACACTGGAAACTCATGTTTTTCGATGTGAGGATTGGTCATAGCGACTATATACTTGTGGAGTACACAGAAATCCCCTAAGTTATACTTGTATATATGTATCATGGATGATTAAGGGTACACAGGAATCCCCTGCCCCTATGGCTTCTCTAGATCATGCGACTACATGCACTGGGGCCCGTTCGGGGGTAACATTGAACCCATATAGCCCGTGGGTGGTTCTAAGATGGTTAAGCTACACAAACCCAGGTTAATGATTTTAAAGGCATGCTAAACCCGATTTATTTCCCGACATGTATTGTATATATGTATTTGTGATTGTGCTTGCGTATGGTTATTTACTTGGTTTTAAACGTTGGCATTATTTCATCCTTATCCTGAGTGCATGCTAGCATTCACCTACTAACCCATTTTTGGAAACTTTATCCCCATACGATGTAGGAACCGGCCATACTACTTCTCCTGCTCAGTGATTGGATTTGGGGACAACTTACGTTAGATTGAACTGGCGAGCTTTTTTGTTCCAGAAGGCTCCATTTCATGTTATGGATTTCTCTCTATACTTTTGTCATGTCATAGACTTTGGTTTTGTCTATGGTCGGGGGTATGTGTAGACCGAATATTATTTTACTTTTGGATAAAGGCTTTGTGGGACTACTTTGGGTTGGTATGGGTGGTGTCGGCATTGGCATCAGCCTTGGCATTGGAATTGATATTGGGGCTGACATCATTGACTGTATTTGATTTATGATTGTTCCATTTTGTTATGTTATATATATTCGAAATTCATGCGATATAAGGTATAGAGCAATTATAGTTGGGTATTGGGGGTGGTCTCTGATCCCGATTAGGCTTGAGGCACCCGACATGACTATGCCCTGGTCTGTGTTGCATAAGATTGGTATCAAAGCCCTAGGTTCATGGTCAATTGGGAGTCCACAAATTCGTGTCGAGTAGAGTCTCTTTTAAGGGAGTGTAGCGCGCCACACTCATAAGGGAAGGGCTACAAGGCATTTAGGAATGTTTCCCTTTCTTGTGTTGTATTTTCAAGCTTTGGAGTCTAAGTCCTGGAATTTTCTCTAATTCCCATTTGTTCTCTTTTCAGATCATGCCTCAACGATCTGAAGCTCACGAAAACTCATCTTTCCCAATCGGGGAAAATATTGATGGGACATGCTCTATTCATGGGATCCATACTCGGTCTAGGGGTTCATTTCAACGTCATTTTGGAGTTCCATCAATTCCCTCTAGTCCTGCTCAGACTCCTCTAGATTATGTAATGAACGCTGAGTTTCGTCAGTCTATTCATATGTCGTCACAATTGGTAGCTACTCAGTCTGAGCGTGGTGTTCTAGTCACTCCATCATTTGAGGCCTCAAGGGTTGGCCAGTTCATAAGGTTGAAACCTCAAACCTTTATGGGTTTTAAGGTGGAGGAGGATCCTCAAGGTTTTCTGGATAAGATTGGAAAGATTTTCAGGGTTATACATGCCATAAATATGGAAGGAGTGGAGTTTGAGGCCTATCAGCTGATGTTGGGTGTATTTACATGAGGTAAATATGAATGCATGGGTTCATATACATGAACAATAACTAACTGAATGATATGCAAGAGATAGATTAGCATACATGGAGGTTCTGTAACTACTGAACATACTATGCCTACTGTGACTGAGTATACTGGAACTGAATCTGATAAGTAATAACTGAATATACTGATAATCTGGGATCACTGATAATCTGAATTACTGTTAACTGAATGACTGTATCTGATAGTCTTGATTCTGTAGAACTGAACTGAGTTTTATTCTAAAGACTGAGACCAAAATTGAAACTGTGAAAGGTAATCATCTAACCAATATTCCCCAAATAAGATAAGATAAATGAGCTGGGGTACAATCTGTAACCCCAATTGGAAGGGTGTCAATACCGTGCTATGGGTAAAGACAAGTTGAAGAGTAATACTCTACTGGTAGGTTCCCTAAATGAGAATGATGGTACTCTCTAATGGCAGGTAGAGCACCTCATCAATCCTCAACTGGCAGGTTTGATGTCTCAACCTACGCTAGCTACGTAGTTCTAGAACACAAGGATTGCTTCTAAGGATTACACTCTCTGCTGGTAGGTGAGCCCCTATCCTTGGGTTCACTCGGTGCTGAATCCTACTCCTAACTGAAAGACACTGAACTGTTATACTGGACTGAATTCACTGAGATTACTAAGTTTTCCTAAGTTCTATAACTGACTGAATTCTACTGAGTTTTGTAACGGACTGAGAGTACTACTGATCGTGATATGATTGATATTATTCTGTAACTGACACTGGCTCTAAATAAATAGCTAAGTTGTCGGGTATTAAATACCCCCAGGACTCGATAGCATGAAAAGTAAAGAAAAGCATAATCTTGAATAACATAACACTGTTCACTTAGTCATAATTTATTCATCGATACATTTCATCAAACACTTGTAATTCATTAACTTGTTCATGAATGGGGATTACATGTTAGCATGCTATAATGGCATTATTTCATTCTCATAGACAATTTATCAAACACATGGGAATCATGCTTGGTTCGTTAAATCATAAACACTTAGGGTTAACATGGCTACAACAATCAACTTACAAATTGAAGGGTTTATCATGAATACCATGTAATTCAACACATACTAGAATCAATTCTTGGAACTTGTAATCTAAATCATGGATTAAAACTCAAACAACATCATGAACATGAATTCAATCTAATGCAAACATGGAAATCATAAATCATAAATCTTGTATTTTGAAAAAGGATTCTTGAGCTCCATGGAAGGTAAGGATCCATGGATAAACATCTAACATACCTTAATTTGATGAGTTCTTGGAGAAATTCTTGGGATTGACCTTGATTCTTGAGAGTTAGTGTTTATTTTCTTGAGAGAGAATTATCTTTTGATTTTGGGAAAAAGTGAATAATGAAGGTTTTTACACATTTTAGGGCATAAATCCCACATCTGGGCGGAATAAAATCATGAGAAAAGACTGTTTTAACCCTGGGTGCAACTTTAATATTTTGAGAAATTTTCCCAATATAGACCCCTGGCGTGATGCGTCGCTATCGTGCTAGGCCACTGGAAAATGACGACTGGGAAATTGCATGGTGGCGCGATGCAGTGGTATCGCGTTGCCACTTTGTTTGTGAACTGAAAGTGAGCCGCGACGCAGTGGAATCACGTTGATACACTAGAAATTGACAATTATGAACTGGATATATGGAACAATGCGCCAATATTGCGGAGCAACACTTAAAATTGACAATTTCTATTTTAACATATCTCGCGATGCGCTACTGGCCTGAATGACGATGTTTAATGACTGAAACTTAAAATCGCCATAACTTCTTACCCGGTTGTCGGATTTAGGCAAATTTTATATCATTGGAAAGCTAATTGAATTTCCTAAACATTGGAAGACTCAATTTTGAAAATTATAGAGTATTCCAAATTTTTTATTTAGGATAACCCATGTACTGAGGGTTAATATAGGCTAGGGAAATACCGGGTATTACAGTGACTCTGTGATTGCTAAGAGAGTCTATAAGGGGTGTGCGTATCTATTAGTGGTAGAGAAACTCTTATAGATTTGATAGAGTTAGATATGATTGACTTTGATGTCATATTGGGGATGGATTGGTTGCATTCGTGTTATGCTTTGTAAGATTATTGGACCCGCAAAGTCATGATTAAATTCCCTAATGAGACAATTATTATATGGGAAGGGGGTTCTTTAGTGCCTAAGGGAAGGTTCATATCATATCTTAGAGCCTGAAAGTTGATTTCCAAAGGGTGTTTGTATTATTTCATCTGGGTTAAAGATTCTAACTCGGAAGGTCCTTCTCTCAAATTCGTTCCTGTTGTTAATGAGTTTCCCCAGGTTTTATCTAATGATCTTCTTGGTATTCCACACGATAAGGAAATTGATTTTGGGATTGATCTTATTTTGGACACTCGTCTTATTTCTGTTCCTTCTTATATAATGGCTCCGACTGAGTTGAAGGAGATTAAGGAGAAATTGAAGGATCTCTTAGTTAAAGGTTTTATCCATCTAGTATGTCTCCTTGGGGTGATCCAGTGTTATTCATGCGTAAGAAGAATGGTTTCCATCGGATGTGTATTGATTATCATCAGTTGAATAAGGTGATCATAAATAATAAATATCCTCTTTCTAGGATTGGCGATTTGTTTGATTAACTTCAAGGTGCGAAGTGTTTCTCTAAGATTAATCTTAGGTCGGGTTATCATCAGTTAAAGATTAGGGAGGAGGATATCCCTAAGACTGCTTTTTGTACCCGATATGGGCATTATGAGTTTTTGGTTATGTCTTTGGGTTGACCAATACCCCAGGGAAATTCATGGATTTGATGAATAGGGTCTTTCATTAATTTTTAAACTTGTTCATCATTGTATTCATCTCTGTGTTGTGTTACAAACTCTGAAAGAACAACGGTTGTATGCTAAATTTTCTAAATATGAATTCTGGTTGAACGCTGTTACTTTTTTGGGCATATCATACTAGTAAGAGGAACATAATATATCCGTAAAAGGTTGTAGTGGTTAAGAAGTGGCCAAGAACCATGACTCCAATAGATATTTGGAGCTTCTTGGGTTTAGCTGGCTACTACCGAAAGTTTGTGAAAAAAATTTCATCTATAGTTATCCCATTAACTAAGTTGACCCAGAAGAAGGTCAAGTTCTTGTGGTCAGAAGCGTGTAAGGGTAGTTTTAAGAAGTTAAAGGATAATTTGACTTCAGCTTTGGTTTTGACCCTGCCCGAGGGTAATGATGGCTTCGTAGTGTATTGTGATGCTTCACGTGTTGGGATGGGTTGTGTGTTGATTCAGCATGGTAGGCTGGTGGCCTATACTTCTAGGTAGTTGAAAGTTTATGAGAAAAACCACCCTACTTATGACTTGGAGTTATTAGATATGGTATTTGCATTAAAGATTTGGCGTCATTATCTCTATGGGGATCATGTTGACATGTTTCATAATCATAAAAGCCTACAATATGTGTTTACTCAGAAAGAGTTAAATCTCAGGCAAAAGAGGTGGCTTGAGTTGCTGAAGGACTACGATATAAGTCTTCACTACCATCCAGGTAGAGCTTACATAGTTGCTTATACTCTTAGCTGGTTATCCATGAGAAGTCTAGCTCATGTGGATAAGGAGAGACGGGATTTGGTGATTGACATTCACCATTTGTCTAACCTTGGAGTTCATCTCCTGGACTCTGAGGATGGTGGGATGTTTGTTTAGAAAGTAGCCCAGTCATCTCTGGGTGCTAAAATTAAGAAAAAACAAATGTTAGATCCCGTCTTAATAAAAATCAAGAGGGATGTAAATGAGCGAAAGGTTCTACTATTTGAGTTTAGTGGTGATGGTACCTTATGGAACCAAGAGAGGTTATGTGTTCCCAACATTGATGGTTTGCGAGAGAGGATCTTGGCTGAGGTGCATGAATCGTGCTATGTTGTTCATCCTAGTTTGATGAAGATGTATCATGACCTTAAGAAGATGTATTAGTAGAATGGTATGAAGAGAGATGTGGATTATTTTGTGGCTAAATGCATGATGTGTCAATAAGTGAAAGTTGGGCACATAAGGTCTGGAGGATTGTATCAAGTAATTGAATTGCTTAAATGGAAATGGGAAGTGATCAGTATTTCATTACTGGTCTTCCTCAATCTCAGAATTAGTTTGATTCGATTTAGGTAATCGTGGATAGATGACAAAGTTTTCTCACTTTTTTCCAGTGAAGACTAACTTCTCGACTGAGGATTATATGAGATTACAACTTTATGATATTGTGAAGTTGCTTGGGTACCGGTTTCTATTATCTTAGATCGTGGTATGAAGTTTACATCTTACTTTTGGTGATCGTTTCTGAAATATTTGGGGACAAAGTTTAGTCTGAGTACTGCTTTTCATCCGCAGTCAGATGGGCAAGCTAAAATGACTATTTAGACATTGGAAGATACGTTTTGTGCGTGTGTGATTGACTATGGTGGTAGTTGGGTTGAGCATTTACCTCTTATAAAGTTTGCTTATAATAATATCAATCACTCTAGTATTGGGATGGCTCCATTTGAAGCCTTGTATGGTTGGAGATGTAGATCTCCTGTTGGGTGGTTTGAGGTTGGTGATATGGATATGTTTGGCCTGGATTTAGTTCACCAAGCTATGGAAAAGGTGAAGGTAATTTGGGATAGGATTAAGACTGCCCAAAGTTGCCAAAAGTCCTATGCGTATGTGAGGCAAAAAGAGTTTGAGTTTGAGGTTGAGGACAGGGTGTTCTTAAAGGTGTCTCCCATTAAGGGAGTGATGCAGTTTGGTAAGAAGTGAAAGCTCATTCCCCAATATATAGATCCTTACTTGGTCATGAAAAAAGGTTGGTAAGGTTACATATGAGTTAGAGTTGCCTTATAGTTTGATATCCATTCACTCGGTAGTCCATGTTTTGATGTTGAGGGAGTGCATGGGTGATACATCTCAAATTGTGCCTATTAGAGATATTGGTATCTCAGACACTTTATCTTATGAGGATTTCCTAGTTGAGATCTTGGATCGGCAGGTTCGTCGGTTGCAGACCAAGGATGTAGCTTCGATTAAGGTTTTATGGAGGAACCACAAGGTTGAAGAAGTTACCTGGGAAGCGGAAGAGGACATGAACTCCAAGTATCTGTTCCTATTTTCTGCTCCTGGAATTCGTGCGAAAGGTATGTGTTCTTCGTGTTGCTTTTTTTTTTTTCAAACTTTGTTAAAGGAAAGATTGTCTTTCTTGCATCTTTGTTTTCTAACTTATTTTAAGGTCGAAATAGGGGTGTGGAGGTTTAAATCATATTTGTACTGCTTTGTCCATCATTCGAGGATGAATGATCCAAGTGAGAGAGAATCAAAATACGTGGGTTTGTATTGGAAAATTTCCTGGTTTTAAGTCTTATACTGATCATACGACTCACCATACAGGCCGTATGGTGAGGGTACGGGTCAGGTGACCCATCTCGTATGATGACCAGTGTTTGGTGGGTGATTTTCAAATGTGGTTACGATTTGGTGGGTACGGGTCGTATGGTTGGTGGCGGGTTGGTTGGTTGATCCTTCACTTAATCTAAAATTTGGTAACTTAACTTGGATCTGAGTACGAGTGGCTTACCATGAGTTGTGAGGATAAGGTAGTAGTGGTATAGTCCAACTCGTATCTTGGACATTGTCCAACCCCTCTTGATTCTATTATGGGTACGAGTTAAGGGTACTTGTTATGTTCTTGGGTACGAGTTGGTCTTGGTGGTCGTATGTTGGACAGGGTTGGGGTCCAAGTGACTGCCTAGGGTATGAGTGGTGGGTACCACTCATTTATTAGGGTACGATTTGGGTGGAGTAGTCGTACCCACCTGCGGGAATTCTTTTACAGTTTAAGTTGGGGGTATTCTAGATATTTTTTCTCTTAACCCATCATGACCCCACGACCTAAAACACAATTGGTACTTTATTTACCCTATTATTCTAATCTTAAGTACACAAAAGCTCTCTCAAATCTCTCTCAAGTTCTTGGATTAAGCAAAGTCCAGGGTTTCCTATAAGATGGTCAATTAAGGATCTAAGGGGTGATTTCTCTTCATCTTCTTCATAATCTAAGGCGTGTTTCTCCCTCCTCATTGTTAATTTAATTAAATTCATGTTTTAATTAATGGTTTTCATGATTAATTATGGGTATTATTTGATTTTGAATTTTGTGTTGGGGGTTTTCGTTGTAAATGGTTGAATATTGTTTTCCCATGTTTTTACTTATGGTTTTCATATTATAATGATGGTTTGGATATGTGGTTGCATGGGAATGGTCAATTGGTACTTGGTTTTGGTTTTGGAAACTATATGCCCTCAACATGTATGTTAAAATGCCTATAAGAATGCTTTTCTCACATAGTTGGACTTTCATTGAAAACTTTGCATGGTGTAATATGGTAATGGAATCTAAACGGGTTAAATGGTTTTAATGGCTAAATGGTAAGGCCTTGGTGGCCATGGATTTGATTTAAAACCTTGTGGGGTACACTAGAATCCCCCAAGTGAATCTAATAATGGAACCTACGGGATACATGGGAATCCCTAAGTGTTGGCTAAGGACATTGTTTGCAAGCTATAGTCGGTATGACGATACCACTTTTTATAGTCTTGGTTAATATTATATGGAATTGGTGGTTTGATTGTGTGCTCATGGTTTAATTGGGCAATAATGGTGGGTTGTGATAGATAATCGTGAAGGTGTGAGTCCAATGGACGGACACTGGAAACTTATGTTTACCAACGTTAGAATTGGTCATGGCGACCATATATTTGTGGGGTACATGAGAATCCTCTATTTTATACTTGTATATATGTATCATGGAGGGTGAAGAGTACATGGGGATCCCCCACCCCTATGATATCTCCAATTTGTGTGGCTAAATGCATTGAGGCCCGTTCAGGGGATAACAATGGACCCATATAGTCCGTGGGTGGTTCTAGGACGGTTAAGCTACACAAACCCAGGTTAATGATTTTAAAGGCATGCTAAACCCGGTTTCCTTTTCTAGCATAAATTATATATATATATGTATGATTGTGCTTGTATATGGTTATTTACTTAGTTTTAAACGTTGTTATTATTTTATCCTTATCCTGAGTACATGCTAGAGTTTACCCACTAACTCGTCTTAGGGCGCTGATCCCTACGCGATGCAAGAATCGTCCATACTACTCCTCCTGCTTGGTGATTGGATTCGGGGACAACTTGTGTTGGATTGAAGTGGTGATCTTCCATACTCCGAAAGGCTCCATTTAATGTTATAGATTTCTCTACATACTTTTGTCATGTCGTAGACTTTGGTTTTTTGCTATGGCTGGGGTCATGTCCTGATCGGGTATTATTCTAATTTCAGATAGACTTTGTGAGATTACTTTAGGTTGGTATGGGTAGTGTCGGCGTTGGTGTCACCCTTGGCATTGATATTGGTACTGCGGCTGACATCGTTTGACTGCATTTGATTTATGATTGTTCCATTTTGTTATGTTATATATATTCGAAATTCATCCGACATAAGGTGTAGGGCAGTTATGGTTGGGTATTTGGGGTGGTCTCCGATTCCGGTTGGTCTTGAGTCACCCGACATGACTTGGACCTGGTACGTGTCAAATACCTAGTAGCATGGATCGACAATCAAACTTCACATTACTGTTGTCATTATCTTTTCCTAGTCACTACTCCTCTTATAGAGTAAGTAGCAATAATCTGGGCGGGATCCTAACGTTTGCAACCACTAAGATAACTATTAAAGTAAAGATAAGACAATGCATGCATGGATATCAGTTCAGAACAACAATAACACTTCCCCTACTTCATCAATTCTCCAGGGTTTCCACAACCCCAACTTAGAGTTTTTTGCCGCTCATGCTTGTGAAGTAATCAACAACATTCATGATTGAAAGCATAAGATGAAATCACAAGTAAAAATCCAAAACCGTATTGAATTAATCAATCGAAATCAATACAATAGAATTCCAAGACCAAAATTGAATCTCAAAATTAAAATATATTTGAAAGTATCAAGAGTGCGTAACTTCTACTAAAAACACATAAGGGGTATTTATAGTACATGAGGAAACTCTAAAATCAAAGACCGAATAAAAAAGGACAAAAAAGGGTAGGTGTCCACATGTGGTGTCCACATGCGGCCTAGCTTTGGGCGCATGTGCCACATGCGGCTTGATACTGGGCGTATGTAGACATTTACATGTGCTAGGACAAAAAATCCTGCAGCTCTGCCCTTGGGATTTTAGACTTCTGGCACTTACCTTACCCATATGTGGTCCACATGTGCTATATGTGGTGCACATGTTGACATAGGTAAGTGCCAGAAGTTATTTTTCAGATCTTTTACTCTCAAAATTTTTACTTCCGGTACTTACCTTAGTCTTATAGACACCACATGTGCTACATGTGGTCCACATGTGCTACATGTGGTCCACATGTAGACATAGGTAAGTGTTGGGCCTTTCAATACTTGTAACCAAGCTTCAAATCTTTAATATTTATCACATGCTTTGGTCTTGAACAATACGAAAAGTGTCATGAACAACCATAATTGATCAAAGAAGTAGTCAAAAACATCATTTTTCATATTTTTCATGAACTTAGCATCCAAAATCTAGTTTCCTGCAAAACATACCCAAAATGCATCATATCTAACAAAACAACCTCAGAAAATTGCATATTTTCCTCATTTTAAGCATTGAAAGTGGTATATTTCTATAGCACATCAGGTTTCCCTTTAAACTTTTCGTAGTGAACATAGGTCAAATGTACTCAATCAATCGGTGAATTTGATATCTTTGAACCGTTGAGCTTTACACCTAGACAACCACATGTCATACAATCAACCCTTTACCTACTTTGGTTCTCATTGTTTTGTTCGTTTCACCCATGAATACAACCTTGTTTTATTAGTGTATAGAGAACCGGCCTTACAAAATTCTCCTTGAATAGACTTACACTTCACACTCACGTAAGTAATTCCTAAATGTGTAAATTCGTAGATACACTATTTGATCATTTCATATAAACTTAGGAACCATTAAAAAGTAGTTATGCTTTATCCTGGTATGGAACTATCACAACCCAAATCGTGGCCCTGGCTGTTATCGGAATCCAAAACCAATAAAGGCTTGATATGACCCCATAGCATTATATCATAAGCATATCATAATCAAGAGTCGCGAAAACTAACCCATTTGATAAAAAGTTCAATAAACCGACAATGTGATATTCATGACTTAAAAACCAAATCCTAAACAATTACACAACATCATCTACGAAGCCTCAAACTTTTATAATAACTCTGAGGTCAAGACATGGCTCCGACTATACCATAAAAACCATAAAATGATAGAATGAAAACATAAGTGAAATGAAAAAATGCCTTTCGGATGATGGAGGGCTCACCATTTATCACTAGTTGTCCAGGAGAGAATATAAGTACCCTAATGGTGCACAGAATCACAAAAAAATGCCTCCGAACCTACATCATAAAATAATGTAGCATCTGGGGACGATCAGGACGACGAGTACTGACATGCAACCTAAAAAAATGGGTAAAACATTTATTTATAAAACTAGTCATAAAACACTTATTAATCATCTACAATAATAAAAAATAATAAAATAAGGGACAGGGTACAAAGGACATAAATCATAACCGTTTAAAACTTATTCCTGAACTATGTAGTTTTTCATTGAATTTTAGTAACCAATGAGCTATATGGGTTTGGTACTCCCTAATCGGCGGATCCTCAGTCCATATTTGCCGTAAGTACTGAGATTTGGCTAAAATCACCAATAGACTAGAGCCACCATATTATCCTCATGTTAAGTACACCATCCGTCATCAAATTAAGGTACAAATTTCTATGTTGGCTAAACATAGGATTCGGGCGTTTGTCACGAGGACGTACGCCTTTTTGGTGAAACTACATAGTTTTCTTTAAAGCCCAATTAAAATATTTTTCTTAAACCTTTATCCTTGGAGTCTTTCATTGAAGCATTTCCATATTGGTATTATCATACCAAGACTTGCAAGCCGCTCATATTATGCCATACCATTTTCATTAAAATATTTTTGACTCCAAATTCCATCTTAAAATCCATAACCATAGCCCCCAAAGGATTTAAAAAAAAAGACATTTAACATTTCATTATTTTATGCCATGTATTATCCAAAAGACGGAATATTATAAATTCCTTCTTAAAAACAAAATTTTGAATTGGGTTGAGGGCCATATTTTCACTATACATACTCTTAAAAGTTGTGAATTCAATTTATCAAGGTTACCTTTTTCGTATAATATTCTCATGTTTCAAAACCGTTAATAGAACTTAGAAAATCATTAAAGCTAGAGAAAAATTCATTATAAAGCTATTCACAAGCAATCTCCTCAATCCTAGTTTCAAACGATCGTTAAAGAACACATAATTATCAAGTAAATTAACACCATATAATAATACTTAAAGTAAGGAGTGTTCAACATGCCTTTTTTGATGGATAATCCCTTGATGAATGCAAGAAAATTTGAGCTTTAAGCTTTGAACCCTAGCCCTTTTCTTCTACTTGTTTGAGAAGAGTAGAATGAGCCTTTTGAATGATTCTAGTCGTACTTTGGGACTTAGAAATGTATTGGGTGGAAGAAGAACGGTTCAATAGGAGTGAAAAATACCCAAACACCCTTAATATGGCTTTAAAACGTCGTCCTGTTGATGAAGAAGGAGGGGTCACCATTATTAATCATTATTAATGATTACTTGATTATTATATTTATCGACCAATAAAAGGTGGGTAACCATTAATCAATAATCATGTATATACAAATAATTGTATTTTAATAGACACATCTTTTCATAAAAAATAATGACCTTTGAAGTGACGTCCTTTCATGGAAGAACATAACCCTTCTGGAATAGTATACGTTCAATTATCAATTTAATATTTTATAAAGTAGTCATATGCTAGTAACGACCACCATATCAAATATATTTCAATTACTTTATGGGTTAAACATAATACAAGAATGCTATTGGATTTCATATGTTGTGCTTTCAAATTAAAGTAGACACTAAGTCTAATATTTGACTTCATCATAAGCCACAAACCCCCGTATTTTAAATACATACATAAAATATTATTTTATGAAGAGACAACAAGTTTACGTTCTCAATAATTTAATGTACAAATTTACCCCTTAGTCATTAGACTAAACTCGTCTTGCATTTCCACATGAACTAATGTGCATGGAACATATATGATAGTAGGTACCATCTTAGAGTAGACTATTCAAGTATATCCTTACAACCTTAAAGATGATTACACTATAATTTGAGATCATCAATCAAATAATAAACATATATCCTTGGCAATTAGTTGAAACGCTTCAAATTCTTCTGCCTTTGCACCTACTAGCAACAGACAATATGTCCGAATTCATAGATTTACTAATTAAACATGTTGCTAAATCTTGGAGCAAATTCGATACTACAATAGTTTTGATGAACCATAAAAATACATCCAATCATATTTTCAAATGAGCAGGTGCCTCAAATAAACAAGTACACATGTTTACTTAAACAACGTACACTACATATCTTCTTTGATTATTTAATGAGAAGTAGTTCACCTTTTTTATTTCCTTTTCCAAAGAATCATGCAGTCATAATTTGACTATCCAAAAATGATATTAAAGGAAGGATGAAAATAGAATCAGTGCCAGAAGGCTTCAGATGTAACGTTTTTCAAAAACAAAGTCTCCGCATCCACAACAATCTTGGTCTCCATTTTGAACCATGGTCTAGTAGTCAGGACTTTTGACTCTAAATCCAGTAGCCTAAGTTTGAATCTCAGTAGAACCTTTCCATCTCCCTGTTTTCTTAACCAGATTTAATAAAATGATGAAGGTTCTTATAACTTTCAATAGAATTAAAAATAAAAAAGATTTACTCGATAGAGTTTTTATATCTTCAACCCCCAGTAGAAATGAGTAGATAATCATGAAGACTCTAATCTCAATAATGTAATAAAATATTCAAAGATCTTTATTCTCCAAAACCAGGGTAGAAATAACTAATCTCTGGCCACGAGCAGAATAATTCTTGAAAAGTCACAAACTGTTATGAAAAATAAAGTAGAGAAGAACAAGAGTAGATATAGAAGAGAGAGTGATTCTTATTTCTCTCGAGGGATGATTTAAAATGAAGAAAGTCCTTCTATTTATAGAAAAAATTTACTCCTAGTTTCTCTCTAAAAGGTAGATACTTCACATCCTGATAGATATCAACTAGAACTTGATAGATCATATCTATATATCTTGATAGACATTCACTATAACTGATATACATCAATATCATAACACTCCCTCTTAAATATCTAGTAGATAATGTGCCTCGTTAAAACCTTGCTAAAAAACTCAAAATAGAAAAAAATCTAGTGAAAGAAAAAAAATACACATATCTAATAATACACATATAGACCGCCTCATTAAAAACCTTACAAGAAAAATCCAGCGGGTCAAAACCTCATAAGGAAAAAAGAGTAAAACGCGCATCAACTCACCCGAATGAAAACATCCTTGAACCTATGCATCCCAATCTTGTGCACCATCTTCTTGAACGATGTAGTTGGAAAAGACTTGGTGAATAAATCAGCCACATTGTCACTCGAATGAATCTATTTCACGTTAATATCACCATTATTTTGTAATTCATGTGTATAGAAAAGTTTTGGCGAAATGTGCATCGTTCTATCTACATTTTTGAATCCTCTCTTAAGTTGTGCTACGCATGCTGCATTACCTTCATAAAAAATTGTGGGTACTTTGTCACATTTAAAACCATATTTTTCTTGAATGATATGTATCATGGACCTCAACCACACACACTCTCGGCTTGCTTCATGTATAGCTATTATCTCATCATGGTTCGATGAGATGACTACGGTAGACTGCGTTGTAGATCTCCAAAATATAGAAATACCCCCACATATAAACACATAGCCTATTTGAGACCGAGCTTTATGCGGATCAGATAAATACCTAGCATCAGCATAACCAACAAGATCGAGACTACAATCTTTAGAGTAAAATAGGCTCATATCGATATTCCCTTTTAGGTACTATAAAATGTGTTTGATCCAATTTTAATATCTCCTAGTAGGAGCAGAACTAGACCTTGCAAGAAAATTTACTGAAAAGGATATATCGGGACTTGTAGTATTTGCAAGATACATTAGTACACCAATTGCACTAAGATATGATACTTTAGGACCAAGGATTTCCTCATTCTTTCCTTGAGGTCGGAATGAATCCTTATTCACATCAAGTGATTGAATAACCATTGGAGTAATTAATAGATGTGCTCCATCCATATAAAACCTTTTCAACACCTTTTCTGTGTAAGCATATTGATGGTGAAAGATACCGTTTGTCAAATGCTCAATTTGCAAACAAAGGCATAATTTGGTCCTTCCAAGATCTTTCATCTTAAATTCTTTCTTTAGGTAATCAATTGCCTTTGAATCTTTATTAGAGTTCCAATAAGGTTTATGTCATCGACATAGACAACAAGTATAACAAACTCCGATGTTGTTTTCTTTATAAAAATACATGGGCAAACTTCATCATTCGTATAACCTTCGTTAGATAAATATTCACTAAGACAGTTATACCACATGCGTCTAGATTGCTTCAAACCATACAATGATCTTTACAATTTAATGAAATATATTTTCTGAGGTTTTGAACTATATGCTTCCGACATTTTAAATCCTTTGGGAATTTTCATGTATATCTCATTATCAAGTGATCTATGCAGATAGGCTATAACCACATCCATCAAATCTATTTTAAGTCTCTCATGGACAGTGAAACTAATAAGATAACACAATATTTTTGCATTCATAACTAGTGAATATGTCTCTTCATAGTCGATTCCAGGTCGTTGTGAAAATTGTTGTGCAACAAGGCGTGCCTTATACCTTTGTATTTCATTTTTCTTATTTATTTTTTGCACCCATTTATAGCCAATAGGCTTAACACCATTAGGTTTTTGAGATTTAGGTCCAAAAACATCACATTTAACAAGTGAATTAAATTCAGATTGAATTGTTTCTTGCCATTTTGGCCAGTCATTTCTTTATCTATATTTTGAGATAGATTGAGGTTCAAGATCCTCACTATCTTGTAGGACTTTTGTTGCAACATTATACGCAAAGACATAATTCACTACTATTTAAGATCGATTAATTAGTTCCAACATCACTTGAATTTATGGATAGTTCCTCATTTTCTTGAGTCTCAGGCTCATTGATTCCTTCAGGAATATCAACACCGCTCAAATCTTAAACTTTCATATGAGAATATTTTGTAGTGTCATCTTGATCATTTATTTTTTTCTAAGATTTTGATCCTTAGAACCCAATAGTCTACCACGCTTTAAGCATGCTTTAGACTCATTAACTATGACACTGGTGGATGGTCCTTTAGGGACATCAATTCAAATTGGTACATTCTCTGTAGGAATATGTGATTTGGTGATCCTTTTCAAATCTGTAAATATGTCTAGCATTTGATTGCAATTTTTTACAAATGAATAATCTTTTGTATTTCTTGCTCACAAATATACGTACGTGGATCAAGATGATATAGTGATGAACTTTTTCTCAAAATATCTCTTTTAACGTCACTATCTTCTCCCCCTAATTTTGAAAAAACTATCTCATCAAACCGATAATCTACAAATTGAGTAGTGAACATATCTCCCGTTAATGTTTCAAGATAGTGAATAATGAAGGGCGATTCAAACCCAACATAAATTCCTAATCTTTTTTAGGGGACCATCTTAGTGTGATTTGGTGGTGCTATAGGCACATATACAACGCACCCAAAAATTTACGGATGAGATATATTAGGCTCTTAACCTAAAACCTATTGCAGCAGAAAAAATTTAGATAATTTATCGGTCTAAGACAAACAAGTGTTGCAGCATGCAAAATTGCATGACCCCAAATAGAAGTGGGCAACTTAGTTTTCATAAGCAATGATCTTTTTATAAACTGTAGGTGTTTAATTAATGACTCGGCAAGGATATTATGAGTGTGAACATGAGCTATAAGTTGTTCCACTCTTATCCCAATCGATAAGCAATAGTCATTAAATTCTTGGGATGAGATTCTGCAGTATTATCAAGGCGAATAGACTTAATCTGATTATCAGGAAACTGTGTCCGTAATCATCTGGAAAGTTGTGAGATGAGAATAGGAACACATGATACCATCTAGAAGAAACATCTACTAGGACCATAAAGTATCTAAATGATCCACTAAGTGGGTGAATGGGTCCACAAATATCCCCATGTGTTCATTCCAAGAATGCGGAGGACTCAATCCCATATTTTGTTGGTGATGGCCTCACAATTAGCTTGCCCTGATAATAAGCATTAGATGAAAATTAACCATTTGAACGAACCTTCAAGTTCTTTAATGGATGACCTTTTGAATTTTTTATAATTCATCACATCATTATAGATCCAGGATGTCCCAGACGATCATGTCAAAGTATGAAAGTATTAAAATTAGTAAACTTCTAATTTACTATAGAATGTGCCTCAATTGCACAAATCTTTATCCAATACAGGCCAGAAGATAAAACAGGAAATTTTTCTATAAAAAATGTCTGTCCAGAGACATTCTTGGAAATACAAAGATATTCAAGATTCATCTCATCAATTTTCTTGATATGATAACCATTTTCACAGATATCTTTAAAACTCAACAAGTTTTTCTGAGACTTAGGTGAAAATATAACATTATTTATGATGATTTTAGCTCCCTTGGAAAAGATTATAATGGATTTTTCGAAGACTTCAATCAAATTGGTACTACTAGGAATCGTAGTAACATTAATCTTGCCCATGTTCAGATGAGAGAAATATTTCTCGTCTTTGAATATCATATGTGTAGTGCCAGAATCAATCAAACAAATATCTTCACAATTAGATAACTTACTATGAAAATTATCAATATCTTCAAATAAAATAAAACACAAAATAAAATCAATATATCTTTGCACAAAATGAAAGCTTACTAATATAATTAATCACCTTTTACTAAGTAAAGTAATATTCAATTAAAACTCATGATTTTCATATGTATATATATGATGTACTTAATACTTTATTAAAAAAAATGTAAATAAATAAATTAGTTGAACATGCAATAGTACCCTACTATTGAATCATATTTAGCTATTGACACTTAATAGTATCATGTAGTTTTGTTTATTAAGACACTAGTTAGTTATTGATTTACGTGCATTTCCTTTTTTTTGGTAAGTAAAAATTTAATGATGTTTCTTAAGAAATTTCAACTAAAATCAATATTGAAAAGTTAAGAAATTTCAACTAAAATCAATATTGAGAAGTATTTAATCATTAATAGGGAAAAAGTTTCAATTAAATTATCTAATGAACTATGATAAAATAACTAAATCAATCAAAATAAAAAACTAATAGTAATGCAAACAACTACTTTTAAATTATTTCTTTTTACTAACAATTATTACTAAAAAATAAATTAAAAATTATTCATTCTTCCATGTTTATGGAATCATCACCAATTAAGTGATCAATCATTCCTTCAGGGTGCTCAAAAACGTCTGCTACATCCAAGCATGTGATGTCAACATCATTTTCAGAGAGAATGTTAGCCTCAAGATTTTTCTTTTTCTTCTTTAGTGATGCTTGATAAAGGTCAATCAAGTGCTTGAGAGCACGATAGTCACGTGAATAGTATCCTTTTCCACCACATTGTAAATAAGTAATTACTTCACGTTTCTCATTTTTTCTCTTTTTGTTCGATGAATGATTAACACCAGGAACATGGTTTTTTTCGTTCATCACGACCACAACCTTTTTCATGCCTAGAATGTTGAGCATACACATCATTCACTTCAGAAAATGGTACAGATCCAATAGGTTGATTCTCATGATTTTTTATTAATAAATTATTATTTTGTTAAGCCACGAGAAGATGAGAACTCAATTCAGTATACTTCTTGAAACCTTTCTCTTGGTAGTGCTTCTATAAGAGCACATTCGAGGCATGAAAAGTGGAGAGCGTATTTTCTATCATATCATTATCATTGATAGTCTCTCCACATAGTTTCAATTGAGCAGAAATTCTGAACATCGTAGAATTGTACTCATGAACAGACTTACAGTCTTGAAATCTCAGATGCATCCATTCATTCATATTATTCTTTTTGGAGGATGACCATCTTCAAGTGGTCTAACCTTTCTTTTAGGCTATTCCATAAAATAAGTGGATCCTTAGTGATAAGGTATTCAATTTTCAGAATTTTGTCAAGATGATGTCACAAGAAAATAATACCCTTAGCACGATTTTTCCTAGATGCTGTATTTTCTTTCCTTATAGCATCTCCAAGACCTATAGTATCTAAGTATATTTCAGCATCTAACACCCATGGAATATAGTTCTTTCCCGAACTTTTAAGGGCAACGAATTCACACTTCGTAAGATTACTAACCATATAAAAAAGAGAAGAAAAATAATACCTTAGCCTTCAAATTTGAGATGGTAGAGTCTTGTGTAGATAATGTGTTATCAAAAATAAAGTAGAGAAGAATAAGAGAAGAGAGAGAAGAGAGTGATTCTGTAACACCCCGTATTTCTCTAACATAATCTAAGTCCCAGTGCATGAGTATTCATAAATAAAAATTTTGAAACACTCATTATTTTTCAGGTTAGAGCCTGCCATTGCATAGAAAATTCAATCAAATTTTCAACGATATAAAATTCACCGAAATCTGATAACCGGGTAAGAAGTTATGGGGATTTTAAGTTTTAGTCGTTAAACATCGTCATTTTAACCATTAGCGCGTCGCGAAGACAGTCTAAATGAAAATTTTCAATTTTTCATGTGACTCTGCGATGTTGGGGCATTGTGGAGTAGGACAATTTCCAATTTGGCAATTTCCAGTGGGCCTCCGCGATGGTGGCGCATCGCGGAGGTGGCCAAATTGGCACTTCAAAGGATTAACGCGATAGCTCCGCGTTGCAGTGTTTGTACAGGTCCCAATTGTCCCTTTTCCTATGGCTTGGCACGATAGTGATGCATCGCGCCAAGTCCAAAAATCGAGATCTTAAGTTTTCAGCTTCCGTTTTAAAATTTGTTCAGGGGAATTTGGGTCTTTTTTCACTGCCCTAATTAATCTAAAACATAAAATTTAACCCCTAAACAACCTAAGTAGTCATCATTATTTCAATTCCTCACACAATCAAAGTTCCCCTTTTCAAGAACAAAAAACCCTAGCTCTCAAATTTAAGGCCAATCCTCAAGAACTCACCCAGAACTTCAAGAAATTCACTATCCCAGGTATGTTAGATGTTCATCCATGGATTCCTTTCATCCATGAAGTCCAAATATCCTATTTTAATTACCAAGTTATAATATTTTCAAGATATTTGATTTTAAATTATGATTTCACCCATGAACCTCCATGTACTATTGATTTTATACCATGTTACCATGAAATTATTGATATAATTCAATCCTCCATGTTTTTATATTATTATTTATTGAATAAAACCATGATTTAGTACTATTGTGTTGAATTCATGCTATTTTTATAAGTTCCATGGCATTCCTATGATTGTTTTAAACCCTGAACTACAAGTGTTTGATAAAATGCCTACAAGAGTGATTGATTTAAATAAAAGCCTTCATGTGTTATCCTTCAAGCTTTAGTGTCATTTTACTATTATTGTTTTTGACTCCTGGGGGTATTGAATACCCGAAATCCATAGCTGTTTACTTAGTGTAGTATTAATACTTTATAGAATAGTCTTCAGAACATACTATGAGCATTATCAGAATAGTCAGTTACCAGTCAGATGAACTCAGAACAGTCTAGTATTTCAATGTCTTTTAGTTGGGAGTAGGATTTAGCATCGAGCGAGTGTAGGGATGGGGGCTTCCCCGCTAGATAGGTAGATTCATTAGTAGTAGTCCCTAGACTCCAGAACTATGTAGCGAGCGTAGGGTATGAGAAGTCACCCGTCAGATTAGACTTGACTATCTCGCAGGGGTCACCCACCAGCTCAAGCTTGACACCCTTAGTCCTTGGGACATTATATCAGTTTAGTTGATCCACACAACCATCGTTAGTACCCGTGGCACGGTATTAACACCTTTCCAACTGGAGTTATAGGTTGGACCCTGATTAGCTCAAATTGGGGAATATCGGTTAGATGATACCTCCCACAGTCTCAGATATAGTCTCAGTTACAGTCTCAGTTCAGTTATGCAGTCTTAGAGTTTCTTGACCAAAGCATACAAATATCAGTATTTTTTAGTATTTTAGTTTACAAATTTTACTCAATCCATGTTATATGCTTGCTCATGCATCCCCAGTGTTTACAGATTTTCATGTATCTTCAGCATTTACATACTATTACGCATACTCAATAATTATAGATTCTCCATATTTTTAGTAGCTACAGATTACATGTTCTCTACTTAGTACTCCATGTTTTACATGCATATTCAGTTAATTATTAGTTTTTTCATGAAACCATACATATCAGCCTACTTCATTTAGCATACCAGTACATTCAAAGTACTAATTGCATACCCTTCTTTTGTGCTATGATATATTATATCATAGGTGCTGACGCTCAGTTCTCGGACCACGCTTAGACCTCACTCCTCAGGCTATCAGCACT
Source organism: Capsicum pubescens (assembly GCA_030864215.1). Classification (NCBI taxonomy): domain Eukaryota; kingdom Viridiplantae; phylum Streptophyta; class Magnoliopsida; order Solanales; family Solanaceae; genus Capsicum; species Capsicum pubescens. The sequence goes on along the minus strand of CM061538.1, from coordinate 101,829,063 downwards.
ACAGTAGCAGTGGTGAGTCCTCATTATTTGAGGACAAATTATTTTACTTCATATCTCTATTTCAGTAGTTAGCATAGTTAGTTGGGGTCCTATCCCATCAAATCATATTCAGTTAGTAAGTTTTAGAGGCTTCTCAGACATTAGAGTCAGTTATCCAGTATTTAGATTTTCAGTTGACATATTAGTTTATCAGTATTTAATCAGATTCAGTCAGTTTTTCTATAAATTCATATTTCAGTATTGATTCAGTGATAAAAACTTATGGAAATATTTGATGTTTTTCATAATTATGATATTATTATTCAGTGCTTACGACAGGTACAAGCTCATGGGTTAGCTTGTGGTCCCTCGAGACTGTAACCACCGTGTGATGCCCAGGGTGTACTCTCGGGGAGTTACAAACTTGGTATTAGATCCTAAGGTTTTAAATTATCCTAGGAAGTCTGAAAGCCGCATCAAGTAGAGTCTTGTGCACGGGTGTGTAGCGCGCCACACTTATGGATGAGAGGCTACAAGACATTTAGGAAAAGTTTCTCTTCTTTCAGTATTTATGTCGTGCGAGTGAGCATGAGCTTAAGTTAAACTCCCTGTCTAATACATTTCTTCCTTTCGTTTATAGAACATGCCTCCCAAGAATAATAGAAGAAGAACAGGAAACCATCCAGCCCCTCAACCCATCCAGGCAGATTCTCTGGACGAGCATATTTCTCACACAAAATTCAGAGCTACGTTAACCACTCTAGCGAACTCTGTAGAAGCACAGAATAAATGACCACATACTATTCTGGACAACCCAGTGGCTAATATTTCTTCTAACAAAATTCATGATTTCGCCCAAATGAATCCTCCTTCTTTCACTGGATCCAAGTTTGAAGAGGATCCACAGGAATTCTTAGATATAGTTCAGAAGGTCATGGATGCTATGGGGGTGACATCTAGTAAGAGTGCTGAGTTGGCTGCATATCAGTTGCAGGATGTAGCCTATACTTGGTTTAAGTAGTGGAAAGTTGATAGGGGTGTAGATGAAGGGCCTGTAGAATGGGAAGAGTTTGCCACAACTTTCTTAAATAGATTCTTCCCATTGGAGTTGAGAGAGGCCAAAGTGTTAGATTTTATTAACTTGAGGAAGGGCAGCTTGAGTATGAGGGAGTATTCCCTCAAGTTTACTCAGTTATCTAGGTATGCTCCTCATGTGGTAGCTGATGACAAGTCTAAGATGAGAAAGTCTATGTCTGGCCTATTTGATAGTGTGGTCAAAAAGTGTAGGACCACAATACTTATTAGTGAGATAGACTTGTCTAGGATGATGGTCCATGCTCAACAGATAGAGGAGAAAAAGATTAGGGAGAGAGAGAGAGGAAACAAGAGGGATAGGATGGGTATTTTTAACTTCAGTCATCCAAAGTTAGATGGTGGTAACCGTCCTCAGTTTTACCAAAGGTCTTCACCCCCCGCACCCTCTTCAACTAGTGCCCCAGTACCTAAATTTAAAAACGACAATAGGTATAGGGAACTAGGCTCTAAGTCCCAGGTCAGTGTTAGCAGTGCTCGTACAAATCCTCTATGTCAGAAATATAGCAGACACCATCAGGGTGAGTGTAGAGCGGGTAGTGATGTGTGCTTCGGGTATGGAAAGCTAGGCCATTAGATTTAAGAGTGTTAGGTAGTTTCTCAGAAATGTAGGGATGTGCGCCAACAGGGCCAGTCCCATCAGTCGTCAGTTCCATCTGGTCGCCCAACTCAGTAGGGTGCCACTTCCAGTGCTACCAGTGGTTAGCATCCAAACAGATTATATGCTCTTCAGTCCTGCTAAGATCAGGAAAATTCTCCTAATGTAGTTACTGGTATGTTTCAGGTATTTCACTTACATGTTTATGCTTTACTAGACCCTGGAGCTTCTCTTTCTTTTGTAACTCCATATATAGCCATCAATTTCGGAGTCAGTCCCAAAACTCTAGCAGAGCCCTTTTCAGTGTCTACCTCAGTAGGTGTTTCCATTATAGCCTGATAGGTATACAGGAATTGTCCAGTCATAATATCTCAGAAAGTTACCACAGGTGATCTCGTAGAGTTAGAGATGACAGATTTTGATATTATTCTCGACATGGATTGGCTCCACTTATGCTATGCCTCAATTGACTGTAGAAACAAAATAGTTCATTTTCAGTTCCCAAATGAACCAGTCCTTGAATAGAGGGGTAGTACTACAACTCTTAGGGGTCAATTAATCTCATACCTTAGAGCCAGAAAGATGATATAGAAGGGGTGTATTTACCATCTTATGCGAGACAAAGACTCTAACTCAGAAACTTCAACCCTTGAGTCAGTTTCAGTAGTCAGGGAATTTCTAGATGTGTTCCCTGAAGATCTCCCTGGAGTTCCTCCCGAAAGGGAAATTGACTTTGGAATAGACCTTCTCCCAGATACTCAGCCTATATCTATTCCTCCATACAGAATGGCTCCAGCTAAACTCAAATAATTGAAAGAACAGTTGAAGGAAATCTTAGATAAGGGATTCATCAGACCCAACGTCTCCCCGTGGGGCGCACTATTTTCATTCATGTGTAAGAAAGACGGTTCTCTAAGAATGTGTATTGATTATCATCAGTTGAACAAGGTCACAGTCAAGAAGAAATATCCACTTCCTAGAATCGATGACTTGTTTGACCAACTTCAGGGTGCTATCTACTTTTCCAAGATAGACCTCAGATTAGGCTATCATCAGCACAGGGTTAGAGAATGTGACATTCTGAAAATAGCTTTCCGAACCTGGTATGGTCACTTTAAATTTGTAGTCATGTCCTTCGGTCTTACAAATGCCCCTGCAGCCTTCATGGACTTGATGAACTGAGTGTTCAAGCAGTACTTGGACATGTTTGTCATAGTCTTTATTGATGACATTCTTGTTTACTCCTATAGTGAAAATGATCATGCAGACCATCTCAGAATAGTGTTGCAGACTCTTAGAGCTCACCAGTTGTTCACTAAATTCAATAAGTATGACTTCTGGCGATGATCAGTAGCTTTCCTTGGCTATATTATTTCTGGTGATGGCATTAGAGTTGATCCTCAAATGATCAAGGTGGTAAAAAATTAGCCTCGACCTATCTCTCCATCAAATATCAGGAGTTTCTTAAGTTTAGCAGGCTATTACCATTGGTTTGTTGAAGGGTTTTCTTCTATTTCATCCCCCATGTCCAGATTGAATCAGAAGAAAGTTAAGTTTCAGTGGTCAGATTCATGCGAAAAGTGTTTTCAGGAGTTGAAGACTTGACTCACCTCAGCCTCAGTCTTGACTCTATCGGACGGTTCAGATGGTTTTGTTATGTTCTGTGATGCTTCCAGAGTAGGTATGGGTTGTGTCTTCATACAGAGAGGTAAGTTCGTAGCCTATGCCTCCAGACAGCTTAAACCCTATGAGAAGAATTACCCTACTCATGATCTTGAGTTAGCAGCTGTAGTGTTTGCCTTAAAGATTTGGAGGCATTACTTGTATGGGGTGCATGTGGATGTGTTCACAGGTCACAAAATCCTTCAGTATGTGTTCTCTCAGAAAGATTTGAATTTGCATTAGAGAAGGTGGTTAAAATAAGTAAAGGATTATGACATGAGTGTTCTATATCATCCAGGCAAGGCCAATGTAGTGGCTGATTCTCTCAGTAGATTGTCCATGGGTAGTGTATCTCATGTTGAGGATGGTAAGAAACAATTAGCTCAGGAAATCCATCAGCTTACCCAACTAGGTATCCACTTAGTCGACTCAACAGAGGGTAGTGTATGGGTGCAGAGTAGCTTAGAATCAACTCTAGTTTCTGAGGTGAAGAAAAGGAAGGATAGAGATCACAGTCTAGTTAAGTTGAAAGAATTAGTTAGAGATAAAAAAAATGGAGTTTTTTTCCCAAGAGGGAGATGGTGTGTTGCATTGTCAGGGTAGACTGTGTGTACCTAGTGTAGATGACTTGAGGCAATGAATTCTTGCAGGAGCGCATGGTGTGAGTTACTCTATTCATCCAGGGGCCACTAAGATGTACCGCAAGTTGTGGGAGATCTATTGGTGGAGTGGGATGAAGAGAGATATTGTAGAGTTATGGTTAAGTACTCTATATGTCAGCAAGTTAAGATTGAGCACCAGAAACCTAGTGGGTCCATGCAGGAGTTCAGTATTCCCACTTGGAAATGGAGAAAATGAACATGGATTTTGTGATAGGTTTGCCTCGTATCGTCATCATCATGATTCTATTTGGGTTATCATAGATAGGATGACCAAATTAGCTCATTTCTTGCCAGTCCATACCTCTTATTCAGCTGAGGACTATGCCAAACTCTATCTCAGAGAGTTGGTTAGGTTGTACGGTGTTCCCTTATCTATCATCTCAGATAGAGGTACCCAGTTTACCTGTCATTTCTAGAAAGCATTCCAAAAGGGTCTTGGTACCCAAGTCCATCTCAGTACAGCCTTCCACCCTCAAACACATGGTCAAGAATAAAGGACCATTCAGACTCTTGAGGATATGCTGAGAGCATGTGCAGTTGATGTTAAAGGTAGTTGGGATGACCACTTGCCTTTGATTGAATTCGAATACAATAATAGCTATCATTCCAGTATCCGTATGGCTTCGTTTGAGGCTCTCTATGGTAGGAGATGTAGATCTCCAATTGGTTGGTTTGAAGTAGATGAGGCCATAGTAGTAGGGCCTGACTTGGTATTTGGTGCCTTAGAGAAGGTTTAGTTGATCAGAAAAAGGCTTAGGGTTGCCTAGAGCCAACAGAAATCGTATGCAAATGTGAGAAGAAAGGATCTCGAGTTTTGAGGTCGGTGATCGTGTGTACTTGAAAATCTCCCCCATGAAAGGAGTGAAGAGATTCGGTAAAAAAGGAAAACTCAGCCCCCGATATGTCAGTCCCTTCAAAATTCTCAGTCGTTTCGAAAAGGTAGCTTACGAACTTGAGTTGCCTTCAGATTTTGCCTCAGTACCGTAATACCCTGGATTTTCTTTAAAACGAGTTTCATCTTTAAGAAGAGTAAGGGCTGTCTTCCCAAGTGAGAAATATTTTAAACCGTGTAGAATTTCCCTAATATTAACTTTTTTTCATGTAGAGAATTGAATTAGCTTTCCAATGATAATAATTTTTTTAAATCCGGTATCGGGTTGAGAAGTTATGGCCGTTTTACTGAGAGTTGTCAGAACTGCCCAGGTGCGATGGACAGGTTGACGGACCATCGCCCAGACCGTCACAACCAAGGCAATGACTCCCTCTTCTATTCCAAGTGCGACGGCCAAAATGATGGACCGTCAAGCTAGCGACGGACCATCGCTAGGTCGGTCGCAACTAAGGCAGTGTGGCCTTTTTCTGACCAATGTATGGCGGATGATCCGATAGACCGTCAGACTAGCGATGGAATATCACTCCGACCATTGCAAATCTTGTTCAGTATTTTTAAGTCATTTTTAAAAGGATCTTTTGGGTTTTTTCCCTTTTAATAACCTGATATATTCACAACGAAGCAGATAGCCTCATTATCTCCCAAAACATCCAAGATCTAGGGTTTCTCCCTCAAGAGTAAATCCAAAATCCTTCTTCAAGAAATTCAAGAACTCACCATAGATTCTACAAATTGAGTTGAGATTTGAGTTCCCCAAGTCCAAGGCTTCAAGAAACCTCTCTCAAGAGTAAGAGAAAGTTTCAAACAAGCTTGTACATCCAATTACACAATCTAAGGTATGTGAGGTTTTGAACAAGGGTAATCCTTTCACCCTTGTGCCCAAAGACTTATTTAAAACTATAAGTTTTCTGCAATTTATGAGATTTTACATGAAATTGAATTAAGGTTTTTCACCCATTGTTATCTGTTGCAAGCTTTTGATGTTTCCCATGAATTGAAAGTCAAATAGCATGATTTTACATATTTTCTTAAGAAATTGAAGCTGGGTTTATACCCTATATTGTTATTCCTTGAGAATTTAATGGTTGCAATGCTCTAGAAATTGAAGTATATGAGTACGTTGAGATTTTGAGACAAATTGCTGTAAATTCTAGATTTCTAAATGATTTATGAGTCCATATGATATCTAGTATGCATTTTGATGAGTCTTTACTTGAGAATTGATTATGGGTCATTAAGCCCTACTTGAGATTTATAATTTCATGAACTTTTGTGCTATAAACACCCATGATTTGAGTACTTTGAGATTATTGAGTAAGTTTTGACCTTAATGGTCATAGTAGCTTTTAAATCCACTTTACTACATGAGATTACAGATTTTATAGTTGGGTTATTTATGAACCATGGGATTATTTTTAAAGTGGATTTCTATGAGATGAGTGTAGCTAACTAAAGAGAGTAGTATTTAGCACCGAGTTGGGTAAGTTACTACGGTTTCATACACCAGAACTACGTGCCACCGTAGGATTGAGATTTATGGGCCCGAGGCTGAGATAAGTGATCACTGAGTTAAGGTTATACTCCCTTTCAAGATTATGAAGCCTCTCCCCTACGTGAGGCTTCTTTCGTAGGAGTACAAGATATTGGACTCTATGTATCTCGCATTGTTTATGTTGTTTAAGAGAACGTCCCTAAAGAATTCTCCCTTGTGATAGAATATTTTCCCTAAAGCTTGAGATAAGTGATTTTCCCTAATAGTAAGATTTTCAAAATAGTTTCTTAAAGTAAAATTTTCCCAAGAAGAAAGTAGTTTTCTCTACTAGTAAGAGTTATAGAATTTTGAGTTCCAAGTGTCTTGAGTTTAAAAGAGTTCTAAGTTCTTGAGCATTAAAGAAGTTTTACTCTCTATGAGATATATGCATGTGTTTGAAAGTATTATTTAAATCTTTTTTTAGTCTACGAGTAATGAGAATGAGAGAAAAGTTCAGATTTTAAATATAAAGTATAATGACTCACGAGATTTGTGTTGCATGCTTCATTTTACATGATTTATGAGATTTGTATTGTAGACGTATTCTAGCTATGTGAGTCATTCATATTTGCATGCATGATTTGATTAAAGAGTATGGATATTTTTTTATATACATGCATACACCCCCATATACTCAGTACATTCCCAAGTGCTGATCCACATATACGTCTATGTGCTACATTGTTTTATAATGTAGTTTTAGTTGCTCAGTCCCAGCCTCGTCAGTGATTTCCGAGTACCTTTGTCTACATCTCTACAGTGGTGAGTCCTCATGGTTCGAGGACCTATCTTCAGACATTTCAGTGTTTTAGTAGACATATTATTGCTTTCAGTTCAGTTTGAGTTAGTTGGGGACCTATCTCAATGGCTCTCTAGTAGACTTGAGTAGTAGAGGATTTGTCAGACTAGTTATCAGATTATTTGTATGTTGAGATTTCTAGTTTTGTGGTCATTTGGACCGAGTATTTTCTTTGTATTTACTATCATTTGATATGACAGTACCAGTGTTTTTTTGTTTCATCTCGAATTGAGTTATTATATATGGTAATAGGCTTAAAGGGTTAGCTTGGGGCTACTTGTAGCCTTAAGCACCATGTGACGTCCCGGGAGGTGATTTTGGGTCGTTACAAACTTAGTATCAGAGCCTAAGGTTTAAGGAGTCCTAGGGAGTCTGACAAGCTGTATTGAGTAGAGTCTTGATCATCGGTGTGAAGTGCACCACATCTATGATCAAGAGGCTACAAAACATTTTAGGAAAAATTTATTTCTTTCTTTCAGATTCTATCATGCCTACAGTGGTCCCTCTCATCTAATAATTCGTGCTCTCCTATTTTAGAAAATGCCTCCACGATGGCGAACGCCCACAGAAATGATAATAAGCAACCCCAGCCTGTTGATCCATTGAATGAGACAATGTCTCATGCTGAGTTTCGGGCAGTCTTTCAGGAGTTAGCCCAAGCAGTCATCACTAATGTTATGGCTAATAACCTGGCCGTAGTTGCAAATTAGTAGGGAGGTGATTTAGCTGCTGCTAGGATTCGTTATTTTATGCGGATGAATCCGTCATAGTTTTATGGGTCTAAGGAAGGTGAGGACCCATTGTTATACCTTAAGGAGGTGAGAAAGATCACACAGGTGATGCATGTTTCTAAGGAAAAAAGTGTTGAGCTGGCATCTTATAGGTTGAAAGATATTGCTTATGACTGGGTTGTATCATGGAGGAAGGGTAGAGGTGAGGATGCTGCTTCTATCACTTGGCAGGTGTTCCAAGATATATTCTTGGACAAGTTCTTTCTGCTTGATATGAGGGAAGAAAAGATTATGGAGTTTATGAACTTAAGGCAGGGCTCCATGACTGTTAAGGAGTACTGGTTGAATTTCAACCAGTTGTCCAAGTATGCTCCTGATTTGATTTCTGACACCCGAGCTAGTATGATCAAGTTCGTGACAGGTGTTTTTGGTTTGGTACTGAAAGAGTGTAGGACGGTGATGATGAATAGGGATATGGATCTGGCTAGGTTGATGATGCATGCACAATAGATAGAGGCAGATAAGATAAGTGAGAGAGATAGAGTGATAGGTAATAAGAGGGCTAGATCTGAGCAATATAAGTATAGTCAGGCTAGGTCCCATGGAGGGAACCGCCCACAGTGCTAGAGTCGTTCGTCTATGCCAGCGCCTTCATCAGCTCGTGCTCCTGCGACTAGAGGCAGACAGGAGCAAGGGAACAGGTCTTCTATGTCTAGGTCGCAGAACAGTGTAAGTAACAAACCCCGCTATCCTCCTTGTGATAAGTATGGTAGAGATTATCCCGGCGAGTGTTTAGCAGATCTGAGGGGTTATTTTGGTTGTGGCAAGTTGGGCCACAGACTTAGAGATTGTTCAGATTCTAGGCAGGGGAACAAAGATTCTCAACCTCAGGCACAAACTACTAGTGCACCAGCTCCTATACCTCATCCCGCCCCTGTTCAGGGTGCTTCATCTAGCACTACTGGCGGTCAGCGCCAGAACAGATTCTATGCCTTACCATCCCGTCAGGAGTAGGAGGACTCTCCCGATGTTTTTACTGGTATGCTCCGTGCCTTTTTCTTTGACGTTTATGTGTTGTTGGACCCCGGGTCAAATTTCTCTTATGTGACCCCATTAGTCGCTGTAAATTTTGAAATAAGTCCCGAAAAGATTCCTGAGCCTTTCCTAGTTTCCACACCAGTAGGGGAGTCAGTGGTTGCTAAGAAAGTGTACAGAAATTGTCCTGTTACTGTTCTTCATAGAGGCATATTCTCTAATTCGATAGAGTTAGACATGGTGGATTTTGACCTTATTTTGGGTATGGATTGGCTTCATTCTTTCTATGAATCTATAGACCGTCGTACCCATGTGGTCAAGTTTCAATTTCCTGATGAACCAGTTTTTGAGTGGTCCGGGAGTTTGGTATCTCCCAAGAGTCATTTTATCTTCTATCTCAAGGCTAAAAAGCTAATATCCAAAGGTTACATTTATCACCTAGTTAGAGTCAAAGATACTAAGTCCGAGGCTCCAACTATTCAGGCAGTCAACATTGTTCATGAGTTTCCTGATGTTTTTCCGGAAGATCTCCCAGGGGTACCTCCCGATAGAGAGATAGAATTCGGGATTGACCTTCTTCCCGACACTCAGCCTATTTCTATCCCGCCTTATCGTATGGTACCTACAGATCTTAAGGAGTTGAAAGAGCAACTCAAATATCTTATAGACAAAAGTTTCATAAGGTCGAGTGTTTCTCCTTGGGGCACACCTATTCTATTCATGCGAAAGAAAGATGGTTCTTTGCGTATGTGCATTGACTATCGTCATCTTAACAAGGTCATAGTAAAAAATAAGTATCCTCTCCTAAGAATTGATGACCTGTTTGATCAGTTGCAAGGTGCAAGTTACTTCTCCAAGATAGACCTTAGATTCGGCTATCATCAGCTTAAAGTGAAGGAATATGATATTACAAAGACAGCCTTCCAAAACCGCTATGGTCACTTTGAGTTTGTAGTTATGTCTTTTTGGCTAACCAATGCCCCAACAGCCTTAATGGACCTCATGAATCGAGTGTTCTAGCAATATCTTTATATGTTTGTCATTGTTTTCATAGATGATATCCTTATGTATTCCCATACTGAGAACGACCATGCAGATCACCTTAGAATTGTCTTGCAAACTCTTAGAGATCACCAGTTGTTCTCCAAATTAAGTAAGTGTGAATTTTGGATAAGATCAGTAGGTTTTATGGGTCATATTATTTCAGCCGAAGGCATTAGAGTTGATCCTCAAAAAATAGAAGCAGTAAGAAATTAGCCTAGACCTATCTCTCCATCTGACATTAGGAGTTTCTTAGGTCTAGATGGCTACTATCACTGTTTTGTTGAAGGTTTCTCTTTTATTACGTCTCCCATGACCTGGTTGACCCAAAAGAAAGTTAAGTTCCAGTGGTCAAATTCCTATGAGAAGAGTTTTTAGGATTTGAAGACTCGACTTACTTCAGCCCCTGTGTTGACTTTGCCTGATGGTACAGATGGTTTTGTGGTGTATTGTGATGCCTCTAGAGTTGGTTTGGGTTGTGTATTGATGTAAAAAGGTAAGGTTATAGCCTATGCCTCTAGACACTATCTTTATGGTGTCCATGTTGATGTGTTTACTGATCATAAGAGCCTGCAACATGTGTTTACTCAGAGAGAGTTGAATCATAGGCAGAGAAGGTGGTTAGAGTTGTTAAAATACTATGATATGAGTATGTTGTATCACTCGGGCAAGGCCAATGTAGTGGAAGATGCCCTTAGCAGGTTGTCCATGGGTAGTTTTACTCATATAGAGGAAGGTAAGAAAGAGTTAACTCGTGATGTGAATTTTCTGGCTAGATTAGGTGTTAGGTTTCTTGATTCCGCTGAGGTAAGTACTTTGGTGCAAAGCAGTTCCAAATCCTCCTTAATTTTGGAAGTGAAGGAGAAGCAAGAAAGGGATCCTAGTTTGGTCAGACTGAAGGAGTCAGTTAAGGACCAAAAGGTAGAGGTTTCCTCCCAAAGGGGATATGGCATGTTGAGATTGCAGGGTAGGTTGTGTGTTCCGTGTGTTGATGATCTGAGGCAGAGGATTATGGCTGAAGCACATGGCATATGGTATTCCATTCATCCCGGTGCTACCAAGATATACTGCGACTTGCGGAAAATCTATTGGTGGAATGGTATGAAAAAAGATATAGCTAAGTTTGTAGAAAAGTGTTCAACGTTCCAACAGGTTAAGGTAGAACACCAAAGACCTGGTGGTGTGATGCAAGAGTTTAGAATACCTACTTGGAAGTGGGAAAAGGTGAATATGGATTTTGTGACTGGTTTACCTCTTTCGCGTCGTCATTATGATTCTATTTGGGTTGTTATAGATAGACTGATTAAGTCCACACATTTATTGCCCGTGCATACATCTTATACAACTAAGGATTATGCTAGGTTGTACATCCGAGAGTTTCTCAAGTTGCATGGAGTTCTCGTGTCAATCATTTTGGATAGGGGTACTCAATTTACTTCTCAGTTTTGGAGGGCATTTCAACAGGGTCTTGGTACCCAAGTTCATTTGAGTTTTTCTTTTCATCCGCAGATAGATGGTCAGGCTGAGAGGACCATTCAGACTTTAGAAGATATGTTATGGGCATGTGCTCTTGATTTCAAAGGTAGTTGGGATGAGCATTTGCCATTGATAGAGTTTGCTTATAACAATAGTTACCATGCTAACATCAAGATGGCACCATTTGAGGCTTTGTATGGTAGAATATTTAGATCACCCATAGGTTGGTTTGAAGTGGGTGAAGCGATAGTGATTGGACTTGATGCGGTATTCGAGGCTATGGAAAAAGGTGAAGTTGATTAGAGAAAGGTTGAAGACAACTTAGAGTAGTCAAAAGTCATATGCCAATGTGAGAAGAAGGTATCTTGAGTTTGAGGTGGGTGATTTGGTGTACTTAAAGTTTTCACCCATGAAAGGGGTGAAGAGGTTTGGTAAATAGGGGAAGCTTAGTCCCAGTTATGTGGGCCCCTATAGAGTCTTGAGTTATGTTGGTAAAGTAGCCTATGAAGTTGAGTTGCCCGCAGAGCTATCAGCCGTTCATCTTATTTTTCATGTCTCCATGCTTAAAAAGCATATTGGTGATTCCGTTGTAGTGGATACTTCAGAGAGTGCTGATATTCAGAACAATCTTTCATTCGATGAGATTCCTGTTGAGATTTTAGATTTCCAGATCCGCAGACTGAGGAACAAAGAGGTTTCCTTGGTCAAATTTTTGTGGCGGAACTAGTCAGTTGAGGGCGCTACTTGGGAGACAGAAACAGATATACGCGCCAAGTACCCGCACCTCTTTTCCGCGAGTTCAGATCAAGCCGAAGGTATTATTCTTCCTTACTTCAGCCCTTCTAAATCTAAAGTTCAGCAATGCATCTATTCTTACATGAGTTCTTGCAATTTTTGAAGTATTCAAGAGTTTAGAAAGATTTTGAGCCGTTTAGCAAATTGCTTTAGCTATGTGTACTTAGTTTTCCTGTGTTCTTAGTCTAACAAGTGACATTCGAGGACGAATGTTCCCAAGGGAGAGATATTGTAATACCCCAGAATTTTCTTCAAGTCGAGTTTCATCTCTAAGAAGAGTAAGGGCTGACTTTCTAAGTGAGAAATATTTTAAACCGTGTAGAATTTCCCTAATATCAACTTTTTGTAATGTAGAGAATTGAATTAGCTTTCCAACAATACCAATTTTGTCCAAATCTGGTATCGAGGTGAGAAGTTATGGCCGTTTTACTGAGAGTTGTCGGAACCGCCCAGGTGCGACAGACAAGTTGACGAACCGTTGAGTTTGCAACGGACCGTCGCCCGGACCGTCACAACCAAGGCAGTGACTCCCTCTTCTGGCCCAAGTGCGACAGCCAAGATGACGGACCGTCAAGCTAGTGACGGACCATCGCTAGGACTGCCGCAACTAAGGCAGTGTGGCCTTTTTCTAACCAACGTGTGATGGATGATCCGACGGACCGTCAGACTAGCAACAAAATGTCACTCCGACCGTCGGAAATCCCATTCAGTATTTTAAAGTTGTTTTTAAAAGGATCTTTTGGGATTTTTCCCTTTTAATACCCTGATATATTCACAACAAAGTAGATAACCTCATTATCTCTCAAAACATCCAAGAGCTAGGGTTTCTCCCTCAAGAGAAAAACCAAAACTCTTCTCCAAGAAATTCAAGAACTCACCATAGATTCTACAAATTGAGTTGAGATTTGAGTTCCCCAAGTCCAAGGCTTTAAGAACCCTCTCTCAAAGAGTAACATGAAGAGTTTCAAACAAGCTTGTACATCCAATTACACAATCTAAGGTATGTGGGCTTTTGAATAAGGGTAATCCTTTCACCCTTGTGCCCAAAGACTTATTTTAAACTATAAGTTTTCTGCAATTTATGAGCTTTTACATGAAATTGAATTAGGGTTTTTCACCCATTGTTATTGGTTACAAGCTTTTGATGTTTCCCATGTGAAAGTCAAATAGCATGATTTTACATGTTTTCTTAAGAAATTGAAGCTAGGTTTATACACTATATTGTTATTCCTTGAGAATTTAATAGTTGCAATGCTCTAGAAATTGAAGTATATGAGTACGTTGAGATTTTGAGACAAATTGCTGTAAATTTCAGATTTCTATATGATTTATGAGTCCATATGATATCTAGTATGCATTTTGATGAGCCTTTACTTGAGATTTGATTATGGGTCATTAAGACCTACTTGAGATTTGTAATTTCATGAACTTTTGTGCTATAAGCACTCATGATTTGAGTACTTTGAGATTATTGAGAAAGTTTTGACCTTAATGGTCATAGTAGCTTTGAAATCCACTTTACTACATGAGATTATAGATTTTATAGTTGGGTTCTTTATGAACCACGAGATTATTTTTAAAGTGGATTCCCATGAGATGAGCGTAGCTAACTAAAGGGAGTAGTATTTAGCACCGAGTTGAGTAAGTTACTACGGTTTCATACCCTAGAACTACGTGCCACCATAGGATTGAGATTTATGGGCCTGAGGCCGAGATAAGTGATCACTAAGTTGAGGTTATACTCCCTGGCAAGAGTATGATGCCTCTCCCAAACGTGAGGTTTCTTCCATAGGAGGACAACACGTTGGACTCTATGTATCTCACATGGTTTATGTCGGTTAATAGAACCTCCCTAAAGTATTCTCCCTTGAGATAGAATATTTTCCCTAAAGCTTGAGATAAGTGATTTTCCCTAATAGTAAGATTTTCAAAATAGTTTCTTGAAGTATAATTTTCCCAAGAAGAAAGTAGTTTTCTCTACTAGTAAGAGTTATAGAATTTCAAGTTCCAAGTGTCTTGAGTTTAAAAGAGTTCTAAGTTCTTGAGCATTAAAGAAGTTTTACTCTTCATGAGATATATGCATGTGTTTGAAAGTATTATTTAAATCTTTTTTTAGTCTACGAGTAATGAGAATGAGAGAAGAGTTCAGATTTTAAATATAAAGTATAATGACTCACGAAATTTGTGTTGCATGCTTCATTTTACATGATTTATGAGATTTGTATTGTAGACGTATTCTAGCTATGTGAGTCATTCATATTTGCATGCATGATTTGATTAAAGAGTATGGATATTATTTTATGTACATGCATACACCCCCATTTACTAAGTACATTCCCAAGTGCTGATCCACATATACGTCTATGTGCTACATTATTTTATAATGTAGTTTCAGGTGCTCAGTCCTAGCCTCGTCAGTGATTTCCGAGTACCTTTGTCTATATCTTTACAGTGGTGAGTCCTCATGGTTCGAGGACCTATCTTCAGACATTTCAGTAGTTTAGTATACATATTATTGCTTTCAGTTCAGTTTGAGTCAGTTGGGGACCTGTCCCAATGGCTCTCTAGTAGACTTGAGTAGTAAAGGATTTGTCAGACACGTTATCAGATTGTTAGTATGTTGAGATTTCCAGTTTTGTGGTCGTTTGGACCGAGTATTTTCTTCGTATTTCCTATCATTTGATATGACAGTACCAATGTTTTGTTTATTTCATTTCGAATTGAGTTATTATGTGTAGTAATAGGATTAAAGGGTTATCTTGGGGCTACTTGTAGCCTTAAGCACCGTGTGACATCCCGGGAGGTGATTTCGGGTCGTTACAACTACACCCAGTGTTCCATGTCTCATTGTTGAAAAGTGTATTGGTGATCTAGTTGTAGTTGTTCCCTTAGAATGTGTAGATATTCAGAACAGTCTTTCCTTTGAGGAAGTTCCAGTCAAAATCTTGTTCATCAAGTTTGTAGACTAAGGAACAAAGAAGTTCCATTGGTCAAAGTTCTTTGGCGGAATCAGTTTGTTGAGAGAGCCATTTGGGAAGCAGAAGCAGATATGCGGACCAAGTACCCTCATCTTTTCTCCGCGAATCTAGATTCAATAGAAGGTACTATACTTCTTTAGATTTCTCTGTATCAAGCTCAGTTACAATTACACATCATGTTCATGTCAATAGTATATTTACAAATCAGTTCATTCATGCATTCCATGCATCGGATATGTATGTTTAGTGTGTAAGCTCAGCCCAACAGCTTTTCTCAGCTTTACTAGTTTCATTCGAGGAAGAATGATCCCAAGAGGGAGATATTGTAACACCCCAATTTTCCTAGCATAATCTAAGTCCCGGTGCATGAGTATTCATAAATAAAAATTTCAAAACACTCATCATTTTTCAGTTTAGAGCCTGCCATTGCATAGGAAATTCAATTAGCTTTCCAACGATATAAAATTCGCCGAAATCCGATAACCGGGTAAGAATTTTTGGAGATTTTAAGTTTTAGTTATTAAACATCTTCATTTTAACCCTTAGTGTATCACGGAGACAGTCCAAATGACAATTGTCAATTTCTAGTTAGACTCCGCGAGGTTGGAGCATTGCGGAGCAGGCCAATTTCCAGTGGGCCTTCGCAATGGTGGCGCATCGCGGAGGTGGCCAGATTGGCACTTCAAAGGATTAACTAGATAGCTCCGCATTGCGGTGTTTGTCCAAGTCCTAATTGTCTTTTTTATAGTGGCTTGGAGTGATAGTGGCGCATCGCGCCAAGGCTAAAAATCGGGATCTTCAGTTTTCATCTTCCGTTTTAAAATTTGTTTAGGGGTATTTGGGTCTTTTTCCACGGCCCTAATTAACCCAAAACACGAAATTTAACCTCTAAACACCCTAAGTAGTCATCATTATTTCAATTCCTCACACAATCAAAGATCCCCTTTTCAAGAACAAGAAACACTAGCTCTCAAATTCAAGGCCAATCCTCAAAAACTAACCCAGAACTTCAAGCTATCCCAGGTATGTTAGATGTTCATCCATGGAGTCCAAATATCCTATTTTAATTACCAAGTTATAATATTTTCAAGCTATTTGATTTTAAATTATGATTTCACCCATGAACCTCCATGTACTATTGATTTTATACCATGTTACCATGAAATTATTGATATTATTCAATCCTCTATGTTTTTATATTATTATTTATTGAATAAAACCATGATTTAGTGATATTATGTTTAATTCATTCAATTTTTATAAGTTCCATGGCATTCCTATAATTGTTTTAAACCCTGAACTACAAGTGTCTGATAAAATGCCTACAAGAGTGATTGATTTAAATAAAAGCCTTCATGTTTTGTCCTTCAAGCTTTAGTGTTATTTTACTATTATTGTTTTGAGTCTTGGGGGTATTGAATACCAAAAATCCATAGTTGTTTACTTATTCTAGTTTCAGTACATTACAGAATAGTCTTCAGAACATACTATGAGCATTATCAGAACAGTCAGTTACCAGTCAGATGAACTCAGAACAGTCTAGTATTTCAGTGTCTTTCAGTTGGGAGTAGGATTTAACACCAAGCGAGTGTAGGGATGCAGGCTTTTACATCAGATAGGCAGAGTCATTAGTAGCTGTCTCTATACTCCAGAACTATGTAGCCAGCGTAGGGTATGAGAAGTCACCCGTCAGATTAGGCTTGACTATCTCGCAGGGGTTACCCGTTAGTTCAGGCTTGACACCCTTAGTACTTGGGACATTATATCATTTTAGTGGATCCACAAAACCATCGTTAGTACCTGTGGCATGGTATTAACACCATTTCAACTGGGGTTATAGGTTAGACCCCGATTAGCTCAAATTGGGGAATGTCGGTTAGATGATACCTACCACAGTCTCAGATATAGTCTCAGTTACAGTTTTAGTTCATTTATGCAGTCTTAGAGTTGCTTGACCAAAGCATATAGATATCAGTATTTTTCAGTAGTTCAGTTTACAGATTTTACTCAGTCCATGTTATATGCTTGGTCATGCATCCCCAGTGTCTACAAATTTTCATGTATCTTCAGTATTTATAAACTGTCATGCATACTCTGTATTTATAGATTCTCCATATTTTCAGTATCTACAGATTCCATGTTCTTTACTCAGTATTCCTTATTTTACATGCATATTCAGTTAATTGTTAGTTTTGTTCATGAAACCATGCATATTAGCCTACCTCATTTAGCTTACCAGTACATTCAAAGTACTGATCGCATACCCTTCTTTTGCGCTATGATGTATTATATCTTAGGTGTTGATGCTTAGTTCCCGGACCGCGCTTAGACCTCACTCCTCAGGCTATCAGCAGTACAGTAGCAGTGGTGAGTCCTCATCATTCGAGGATAGATTATTTTACTTCATATCTCTATTTCAGTAGTTAGCATAGTTAGTTGGGGGCTTGTCCCATCAACTCATATTTAGTTAGTCAGTTTTAGAGGCTTTTCAGACATTAGATTTAGTTATCCAGTATTCAGATTTTCAGTTGACATATCAGTTTATCGGTATTTAATCAGATTCAGTCAGTTTTTCTATAGATTCATATTTCTGTATTGATTTAGTTATAAGACCTTATGGAAATATCAGATGTTTTCTGCAATTATGATATTATTATTCAGTGCTCACGAAAGGTACCAACTCATGGGTTAGCTTATGGTCCTTTGGGACTGTAAGCACCGTGTGATGGCCAGGGTATACTCTCGGGGCATTACAGATTCTTATCTCTTTTAAGGGATGATTTAAAAGTAATAAAAACCTTCTATTGATAGAAAAAATTCACTCCTAGTTTCTCTCTAAAAGGTAGATACATCAAATCCTGATAGATATCAACTAGATCTTGATAGATCTTATCTATATTCTTGATATCACAAACTTTCAAGTTACACATTTTCACCGAAAAGCATAACCTTTTTTTTTAAAAAGAAATGACCAGCCACTCAAACCAGTTGTTTAATCAACTAATAGTCACTAGCACAATCAAGGATAGGCGAAGGACTACAAATCGCTCCCAAAAGGTAAAGAAGATTCAAAAGCTATTGAATCTTTTCTTGAATTATTCTTCTCACCAAAAGAGTTATTCTCTTGCTTTTGTAGTGCCTTTTCTCTTCAACATTTTCTTTTCTTCAAACACACATTATGAAGAGTTAATTTTTGAAGATAGTAAAATCATATGTGACAGTTCAGAACCCATTTCATGTCGTCATTCCAATAACTCTGAACAGTGACCAAAATAAATTGGTTGAGACTTGGAGTTCAAAAAATCATGTCATTTGTCTTGTTCAAACACAACTATACTTACTCAAGAATTGTAGGATTATAATTAGTACCTGCACCCAGAGGCGGAGCCAGGATTTCAAGTAAGGGGGTTCAATATTCAAAGAAAACTAAATCTAAGGGGGTTAAAAACCTACTATAACCACATAAAAAATAACTTTAATCATGTATAAATAGTATATTTTTCTATCGAAAGGGGTTTGAACGAACCCCTTAAAGAGGGCTGGCTCCGCCTTTGCCTGTACCATGTCATTTAGATATCTCTCTAGTGCTTACCAAGTATTAACAATTAGTATTACACCACCAGTACACCTCCATTGATGAATATTTCATGCACCAAGAACTCTTGGATTGTTCAAACCGAAAGCAAATTGGTACCAATTTTCACATTTCGTCATCCAAATCTCTTTCTTCCTCATTCAAGGATGACTCAAATTAGAAAGCCTTCAGATTTCGTCCGCAGTGGCCAATCAAATGTCTGCTTCTTGATTTCCTCAGAACATATTACATTTGTATTTTTATAGCTTTGCTGCAACCTATACTATTGCAGCCATTCTTTATGATTTTCCCATTCTCTTGGTTCAAATCAAAGCACTGGTAGAAATATTTGCAAATGTAATGGCATTTGGATTTATCAACAACACAGTGACTTGGGAAAAATTGGCAAAACCATATTTTGGCAAAACTATTTTGCCATATACCCACTTATTTTCTTTTTGATTTAATTTTTAGAGTTAGAGTTAAAAAAGTGGGGAAAAGTTGTAAAACTGGGGCCCATACATAGGCCAAGGGACCATTTTATTATTTTAACAACTTTGCAAATTTAATATAATACACCTAACACCCTTTAGTTATTCCAATATAAAAAAACCTCTCTTTCTTCTCTTCAATTCCCTCCAACTCCCGCTATTCCCAGCAAGCTCTTCCCCAAATGCCATTTTCATCTCTCTTTCTTCTCCAACTGCCAAGGGCTCGTCGTTGCTTTATAAGGTTAGTTAAAATCAAGTTTTGATTATTTTTGATCTATTTAAAAGGGTTTCACTGCTAATTGATTCGTAGTGATGTAGGAATTTTTTTTTTTCAAATTTGGTTGATTAAGTAGTTAAAATATGAGAATTTTATAGGAAATTAGTTTGATTCCAAAGCAATGGTTGAGGTTTTATTCGACAACTTTGACAGATTTTTTCATCGATCACGGTATTGAATTTTGAAATTTTTGTTAAGGAATTTTGGTTTAGTTCTGTTTTTTAGCAATGAGTGTTGAATGGCGGGATAATTATTATTTTAAGAGTTATTTTGGAAATTTGATTCAAACAGTGACCTGTTTCTGTCCGTAGACCTGTGGTCTATGAAATGAGAATGCTCTAGATTGAAATCAATTTTTAGACGTATGAAATTCTTTTAAAATATGATTGCTGAAATAGTGAAATTTGAAAGCTTAATAGCTAATTATTTTGATTTGTAGAACTAGTTTGATTTTAGCAATAGTTGAGTTTTGATACTGCATATTGGATATTGGTTCAGTTATGGTATTTTTGTGTAGTGAAAATTTTAATGGTGGGGTATTTTGTTATTTTTTTGGGGTTTTTCAATTGAGCATTGAGTTATTTCTGTTGGAAGACTTGTGGTTTATGAATTGAAAATGACAGATTTGTTCTATAGGTGTAGATTCTGTTGAAAATGGCTAAAAAAGACCCATTGCTAAACATTAAGCTGGTACCGCATCTGATTTTGCTGGTAGCAGTAGTAAAAGAAAAGCTAAGGCAGTTGAAAATATCTAAAAAAGGAAGAAAATTGAAGAGGCAGTGTCCAAATCAGATTCGGAGTTAAAGGAGATAAATGAATACGTCGATTCTAGTGAAAATATTGCCAAGCATAGTGTTAGTGGTGACAGTGAAGAGAGCGAGGGAAGTGGAAGAAATAGTGCTGATGGGGATAATGATCTCCTATCTGTGCCATCTTGTTCAAGGTTCATTTCTGTGGAGCGGTATGACTTTCAAACGATAATGGATGAGGTTGGATCTTTCGAGGCAAAGATATTGGTCAGATCAAGAATAGTTGCTTATCGAGAATATAAGCAAGTTCTTGTCGGCCAGGAGTTAAAGAAAAGATTCAAGCGGTCCTATTTTAAACACCTGGGAAACCTGCCGGAATATCTCAAATTAAATGGGCAGTTGGTCTATTATTTGTTGTTGCGACACGTCAAGAACGATAAGATACATCATGAGATGTGGTTCTGCGTTAACAACAAGCCTACTTGTTTTAACTTGAAAGAGTTTTGTTTGATCACGAGGCTAAACTACTCATCATACCCCAGTGAATTAAAAAATGAAGAAGGTGTTAGCCAAGGGGAGCATATTTGTTGTAAGGTGATGAAAAATAAAAATATTACGGTGTCTAACTTATTACACTTGATCAGAGGGAATAATCTGAATGAGGAGAAGAAGTTTAAGTGATGTTTACTGTGGTTCTTGCACACCATGTTGCTTGTAAAAGATTCGACGAAGTTGTCGACACAAAACTGATTCAAATAGTCGATTCTTTGAGTTTCTTTGAGAGTTATCCGTGGGGGAAAGAGACATTTTAACTGACCATGGACTATTTGAAGAAGAAAAGTAACATGAAGAAGGAGAGGAAAGTATTTGATGAGAAGTAGAAGGCATCCTATGCTCTATTCAGATTTTCTTGGACATTCATGGTATCTATCATCAACCCTTTAGTGAGATTATCATAGATTCGTGTTTTATTTATACTCTGTCATAGACTCTAAGTTATTTTTTCACTACTATACTGCTTACAGATTTGGATCTATGAGGCCTTTTCTCATCTTGGAAAATTTGCTGGAAAATCAAAGGATGAGCCCTTTCCCATTCCCCGCATCCTTAGATGGCATACTACAAAAAATGACAAGATAATCTAAGGCAACCCATTCAAGTATAAAGGAAAAGTTACCGAGGTTTGAAATTATTTTTTATTATGCAATAATGCTACTGTTGTATCGAATGTTATGTAATTGTTAATTGGTGTTTTGTAGAACGTGCACCCGTACATCATCCCTGCTGTTCATGAGACAAAGATGAATTACATGATTACATTTAATCCATATACGGATGAGGTAAAGAATAATGTCCTCGATGGCTTGAAGAAAGATTTACAAGGGTGACTTTCCTTAATTCAAAAGAGGACAGTGATGATGATGGGGATTTGGGTGATAACCCCATTGGAGTACGTGTTGGTGATGATGCTTCTTTGAGCACCTCCAAAGACTAGCAGTCACCTATGTCAATAGGGATATTCATAAGCGTGTTGCTATGCTCGAGAAAATGGTATTGGATATTGATGCTCATATCAAAGAGAAAAGACTGAACAAAAAAGAAAATGATGAGCGACAACATGAGCGAGGTAACTTTATTTAATAATTAATGTAGTTAAAGAATTTTCAGCTTTAAATATTAGTAACACTTTGTAATATGATGACACAGTGCATGTGGACCTTTGAGAATCGGAAAGGAATGAAGAAGGAGAAAAAAAGAGCAAAATGGATGATTGGCCATTGTTGTGGCAGAAGAGGAAAAAGAAGAAGAAAAGAAGGGTGAAGAAAAAGAAATGGAAGAAGATAGGAGCCAAGAAGAAATTGGAAAAGAAGAAGTTGCAGAGGAAGAAGAAGAAGTTGAAAAAGAAGTAGCAGCAGTTGAACAAGAAGGAAAGGAAAAAAAGAAGCTGAAAAAGAAGCAGCAACAGTTGAAGAAGAAGGCACAAAAAAAGAAGTTGATAAAATAGCAGTAACTGATAAAGAAGAAGAAGAAGAAGAAGAAGAAGTTGACAAAGAAGAAGCTGAGAAACCTGCAACAGATGAAGAAAAAGAAGAAGCTGAGGAAGAAAAGGAAGGTGAAAAAGAAGCAGCTGCAGTGGGTGAAGAAAAATAAGAAGCTGAGGAAGAAAAGGAAGGTAAGAAAAAAGAAACCGCTCAGGTGAAGAAAAAAAAGAAGCTGAGAAAGAAGCAGCTGCTGAAAAAGAAGGAGATGAAGATGAAGATGGAATGGAAGAAATAACAGACAACGAAGAAGGATAAGACAAAAATGATGGACAAAAAGAAGAAAAAAAAAGCAGACAAAAATGTTGTCATGGATTTCATTGATGAAATCAACAATAACTTTTCTGATGATGAGAAAAATGGGGAAAAAACACTTGAATGATAATAGTGTTAATGTGTTGAATGATTTAGTTGTTTGGATATGGACAAATATTTGTTTATTTGACAAATATGGAAGTTGAATGATCTGTTGGTAGGATATTAGAAACATTCTTTTATTTTATGGAAGTTGTTATGATTCTGCACTGAATCTGCTTTTATCAAACTATTTTCTTGCATGGAATTTGAATATGCTTTGTGTTGTCATAATTGGTATAGTGTATGATTGACATCATAAAATGCATATTTAATCTTTCGTATACTGCTTGCATAGTCTATCATTACCATGCTACTCAATTTTAAGTTGTTGTGTTGTTTGATCGACTATGATTCTATGAAAAATAGTATTAATATTATAGAAAATAGAAGTATTTTTATTTATTCAATATCACTACATCCATGTTACACTTTCCAAAAAACGAATACTATCATTATACAACATAACATCATTTTTAGTCCATTCTCCCTTTCTTCGGCCAAAACCAATTTATGTTTTAGTTTATCCCTCTCTATTTGGGTGTCATGTAGCAATACTTTAAAGTGATCCCTCTGATCTTCGGCTTTTTTGATTAAAGTCATGAGAAAATATCTATTTTCTTTGCATTACTGGAGCCTTTGTAGTAGATTAAATTTTGTCAAGCCATGAAAATTTGATGTCTCGGGTCCCGGACTCAATGTTGATGGACTGCTTGGAGGTGATAGCTCATCAAGCCATTTAAAAAATGAGCATGCTCCATTATCCTAGGAAAAAAATAATAATTACATAACGATTTACTTAACTTTATAAAAAAGACATACACGACTCACCTTCCCAATTGCACAATTATAGAATTTGCGTCCTGGATTTGAGTCCGTGCGTGACGTTCTCAAAATAACCCCATTTCCACAATGACAAATTAAAGTCTTTTTAGAATTGGATGATTGAGATCTTGATACATTGTAGAATTTTAAAATAAAAACAAAGTGGATGAAATAAAATAATGAGGGATGGAGGACATTATAAATGAAGTAAAAAGAAGTGTTAACACTGATGGAATACAAAATTAGCCATTTGTTACCGTTGGAACAGTAATTGTATTTTCTGAATTGTTGGTGACACTTAATAGACTATCGTAGATCATGATCTATGTCAGTCATCTACGAGATACTAAAGTCTATCGTAGACACTTGTAATCGATGGACCCTCAATAACATATTTAAAAAAAAAATAATTCAGTAAAAAATATACTTGTGCTTTGAGGGTCCATCGATTCATTTGGACTACCGTAGACTTATACCATTAGGAGTGAATCAATTGATCTCCTGATTATTCGTAGACCACGGAGATCTATGTACACAACTATAGATCATCACTTGGATGTTGTTAATAAATAAATAAATAAATTAAAAATAAATATAGTGTAAGTTTCTACACATATGAAATAGTGTAAACAAGTCACATAATCATATTAAAGCTTATACAAATTAGGGGTGGTGAATTAAGGAGTGTGTGTATGGGTAGTGGTTGAACAAATAATATGCTAAGAGTAATGTTTGTCAAAGCACAAATACAGATTGAGGATGATGATTGTTCAACCACTATCCATTCCATATATTATTTTTATTTGGGGGTGGTGATTGAAGGAGTATGTGGAATGTGTAGTCATCAAATACAATCATCATCCTCAAAACATACTTGTGCTTTGACAAACATTACTCTTAGGATAGTGTTTGTTCAACCACTACACATCCACACACTCCTTAATTCACCACCCCTAATTTGTATAAGCTCTAATATGATTATGTGACCTGTTTACACTCCTTCATATGTGTAGAAACCCACACTAAATTTATTTTTAATTTATTTATTCCTTTTTGAACAACATGCAAGTGATGGTCTATAGCAGTGTACATAGATCACCGTGGTCTACACATAATCAGAAGATCAATCGATGCAGTCTTAACGCTATAAGTCTATGGTAGACCAAATGAATCGATGGACCCTCAAAGCACAAGTATATTTTTTACATGAATTTGACATGGGTCAACATGGACGACAGTCTATTAAGTGTCACCAACAGTTCAAGATTATCTATTTAAATCATTTTTAATTTAATTATTTTCTTCCACCAGCCCCAAAATATGTTATTATCTGTTTAAATTATTTTTAATTTAATTATTTTCTTTCACCAACCCCAAAACATGTGATTATCTATTTAAATATTTTTTAATTTAATTATATTTTTCCACCAGCCCCAAAACATGTTATTATCTGTTTAAATCATTTTTAATTCAATTATTTTGTTCCATCTGCCCTAAAACATGTTATTATTATTTACTTAAATTATTTTTAATTTAATTAATTGGGAACAGGAAATAATGATTCAATGCATCGATTAGAAAGGTATGACGGTAAAAAGGCCCAAACAACGTGTTTGATGAGTAATCATATAACAAATACATAATATTTAATAGACCGTGTAAAAGATATACCATAGAATTATGTTGTCTACCGTAGATAAAGCTTTAAGTCGATTACAACTGAACGTTAAATTCTACAAAAATGCACACTTATCCCCCAAAACAGTAGCTTTACAACTGAAGAAAAAAGCCTATCCAAGATTTGTTGGCCATGCTACACGTGGTTCTTTTGTTCCCAGATTTCTTGTATATTGAACACCTATTCCTTCTTTTGGACTTGAATGTCTCACCGACGCCCTTAATGCGTTTGAATTTCTTCCTTTTGAGTTTGGTATCGTAGGAGGGTGGAGAAATATTAGTGTCTTACAATTCCTATGGCACAGTCCATTCGGCCTCTGGAAGGACAATGTTAATAGCTTCCGAGTATGCAAGGAGGTAATTTTCAACTTTATAAATTGGCGAAGAGTACTCGTAGATGGAATTACCATAACCTTCACCATCACCATACATTGCTCGCAAAGCGGCCATCGCATGTTCTCACAATATTTTTACCAAGTCAAATTTCCGACAAGAACAACTCCTCTCCAAGAGCTTGACCTTGGCAGTAACACCATTGTCGAACATCGTGAATTGGTCGAGACTCCCATTTGCATTAGTCACATATAAGGAATTGCTCGCACTCTTATTATACCTTAGTATCTTTTCCGTATAAGGGACAAATTTGTTGTTTGTACCGTCGACAAAGGCATGTCGTTCCCTAAACTTTTCACCAAATTTTCTAGCAATTGAATTAAGGGAAAAGGTACAAATATACCCTCAAACTTTGATAAATGGTACAAATATACCCTCCCTCATACTTTGGGTACAAATATACCCTCCCTCATACTTTGGGTACAAATATACCCTTACCGTTAATGAAAAGATACAAATATACCCTTATCACTAACGGCGGGACATGTGTCACGATCGTGTTCATCCATTAGTGATAAGGGTATATTTGTACCATTTATCAAAGTTTGAGGGTATATTTGTACCTTTTCCATTTTTATAATTTACTTTCTCAACTCCATAGTCGGATCATTTTATTAAAAATAATTATTTTATATTAATTGTCCATTATACTAAATCAAAAAAGTATTGATTAAATTATAAGTCATTTATGTATTAAAAAATTAATAATATTTAATAAAAAATTAATTATATATTTTTATTTTTTAATAAATAAATATATATGTATATATATATATATATATAATTTTTCAAAGATTAATTAATTCGATAAATTAATAATAGTAATAACTAACTATTCTTTGATGAAAATATTTTCACTTCAAACATGAGTTTGTTTTTGTAAAATGGGACGAATAGAGTACTCTTGTAAGGGCATGAAAAAAATAAACATGATAAATTAATGGATTAAATTGAGTAATCTTTGTGTGGTTTAATTATATTAAAGGATTGAATTGAGTAATCTTTGTGTGGTTTAATCTATAAGGATATTAAATGATAATTAAACCACACAAAGATTACTCAATTCGATCCATTAATTTATCATGGAGCAAGTAGCTGATGAAGCAGGCAGGAGTAGCAGGCTTGCTGACGGAGAGTTTCCTGCTTCCGTGGCCTTTTCCTCTTAAAAATTTCTTGAAAACTTTATAAACAAATGTGAAGACTTGCAGAATGAATTAACTACAAGGATAATATAATTTAAATTTAATCAATACTTTTTTGATTTAGTATAATGGATAATTAATATAAAATAATTATTTTTAATAAAATGATCAATTAATATGGAATGGAGAAAGTAAATTATAAAAATGGAAAAGATACAAATATACCCTCGAACTTTGATAAATGGTACAAACATACCCTTATCACTAATGGAGGAACACTATCGTGACACTTGTCCCGCTGTTAGTGATAATGGTATATTTGTACCTTTTCATTAACGGTAAGGGTATATTTATACCCAAAGTATGACGGAGGGTATATTTGTACCATTTATCAAAGTTCGAGGGTATATTAGTACCTTTTCCCTTGAATTAAATATGTACAACACGGGGTACAACCATTCATCCATCAACACCGAGTTAAGTGATTCTGTGATGTTTGTAGTCATCACATTGTACCTATTTCTCGGGAAGTATGCTCTACTCCATTTCTCAAAACCAAGCACATTTTTAAGGAAATGTGCTGCCTCAGGGAAATTATTCTTCAATTCCGTAAAATGCTCGCTAAACTCATCAATAAAATAAGCCTTTGCCTCAGAATAGAATAGATAAAGATGTTCTCCACAGTGTTGATTTACATGAAGATTTTCAGAAAGGTGCCTCATACAAAGTCTATGATGTGCACGACTGTAAACATGGGAGAAGGCATTGGCAATGATAATGTCCCTATCGGAGATGACACATAGATCTGGTTCATCTTCTACTATAGACTTCAACTTCCCGAAGAAGAAGGTCCAAGAAGGATCGTTCTCTTTATCCATGACACAAAAGAAAATTTTAAAGTTATGATTTTTGGTGTCCTGTGAAACAGCACTCAATAACACACCCCTATACTTGCCATACAAATATGTGCCATCACGATAATTACCTTTCTCATGTAGGCATATCCTCGTATGCAAGCTCCGAATGCTAAAAAGTTATTAAATTAATGATCCATCCATCCGGCTTACCATGATAGAGTAAGAAGACCCAGGATTCAATAACTCCACCATGTGGAAAAAAGCCGACAAGCAAGCACATCCGTGCTCCGGTGTCCCACGAATGATGTTCTTCACAATTACACTTTCTTTCCAACACATCCAATAGCTTACGTTGTAATGTATCTCCTTAAATACAATCCTTTGAATTTCTCTTATGGTTGGACCCTTACCATCCCAAAAATGATTTATGCATAGTGAAACAATCAATTTGGATGAGATTCTATTATTCCTGGGGGTGGCGTGTTCAACACCGCACATTTGCAACCCAACATACTTGTATATCTAAAATTTGTCTGAGGTTTTGTACTTCCTTGCGCACAACAACTAACCAAAACCACGAGATAGGCATTTTGCCATCAATAATTTGGTGCATCTCTTCTCCACACAATAATTAAAATACTTCTTCACCGCTGCTCCGTCTAGTAGCATTTTGAGCTCTTTCTTGTCGGGGAATGTTTGATCACAATAGAAATTGGTTTCGTTGGTGAAGGAATGTCCTAGTTGTGATCCTGTTCCACAATCTTCTTCCGCATCTTGCGAGTCTGATGAAACATCTTCCATATGCATAGAATCATCTTTCATATTAATTAGATAATCGCCATCGTTCTTGTAATTATTCAAATCGTCGTCGACTGTTGGGCGCCGAGGTGGGGGTGGTGATGAATTCAGCGGTCCTTCAAAGGACCTCTCAACTACATTTATCCTTAAAATAGGCCTAAAGCCATCTGCATCAACATTCATCATGTACATCATTATTTATGATAATGGGATTCACCTTTCCCTCGAATGCATTAGATAACTAATCACCACGTCGCTCGACGCACAATCTAGATCCCTACTCTGCATTACACTTGCAACCAATTCATCGTATGAACCATTGCGGCAAACAACAATGGGCAGTATCACCTTGGTAAAAGATCTCCATTTCTAATATTTGGGAGTCTCCACCCTATTTTCCCATGAAATCACCAGAAACCAGAATAAATTCTATAATAGACATCCTAGAATTATGCTTTGATCGACGATTGATTTATGGTCTATGTCGGGATATATGCACGGTCGATGACTGACTATGAGTGGTCGATGACTATGCAGATATCCGTACAAAAACCTTGAAATTACAAATATTGCTTCTAATCAATGATCGTTGGGTTTATGGAATAGAGAAATGAACTTGGGGTCGCCTGAGCTACTGTAATGTTCTTTCTAAAGTGGTTTTGAGTAATGTGAGTGATTTAAAGCTTTTTAACAATGGTGGAAAGTGTGTTTGAGAAGATAACAAACAAATGGGGTAACAATGGATGTAATGGACAAGTTTATGATGTTTGTGGACTGATTTAGAGCTGATCGTCGAAAAATAACACCAAAAAAGTGGCCTAAATCAGAGCTTTTTGGAGGGAAAGAACCTTTTATTTTAAGCTTTTGAATTTTTTTTAATTATTTTTGAAAACCTAGATATTTTCTTATTATATAATGGTGGATGGAGTGGGTTGAAGTGTATTATTAGAAACTTGTGGGTGAATTTGTTAAGTTGGAAATATTAGGTTAAAGTGTATTATTACAAAACTTGTGGGTGAATTTATTGAGTTGGAAAAGTTATTGATGATGTGGATTAAAGTGGGTATATGACAAATTTTTAAAAATTTGTGTCTAAATGGCAAAATAATTTTGAAAAGTGCCTTTTTGGCATGAAAGCCCAGTGACTTGGGATAGTTTACAAAATAGATACTTTCAAAACTTATTTAGACATTTAGACACAAGTCTTGGAAAATTAGGTGTCTAGACACTAATATGACATCATCACTTCTTACATACAAACCTAGCACACAAGTTTTAAACTTTACACTTTAGTCCCCCACCTCATCCATTTAATATTTAATATTTTCCACCATTTTTTCATATTTACCTATTTTAATTAAAAAAATTATCCAAGAAGCCACTAATAGGAGCTCCCTTTTCACCAATAATTTCCAATTTCGGCTACTTTTCTGACTAAAAGTTTCTCATCACAACTGAAAATCTCCATTCTTGATCATTGCCTCCATTGTTGTTCCATCCTTTTTGAAAAAAAATGTAAAAAAAAAAAATTCACCATTTTTACTAGCTTGAAAAGCTTTTCAAATCCACTTACTTTCTCAACATTAGATATATTTCAGTAGTTTAGAAGTTCTACACATACATTTGTTCATCCCAGAGCTAGGAGGGCATTGATTATATCCAAAATCAGTCCATCCACGTCTTTGTACGGATGCTTTCATACCATTGATCGACCAGTCATCGACCAACTATAGACCGATACCTTAATCTATTATTGATTAGTATGGTCAATTATGGCAATAAATGAGGTAATTGTTGTGGGTGGTAATTATATGGATGTATCGGAGGAGGGTCCCAACTATTAGAAGCGAAAATCATCTAGCAAGGAGACAGAGCCTATCTCGCTGCATTGCAATGGTTCATACGAGACATAGTTCAAAGCATAATTGAGAGTGGAGAATTAGATTGCTAGCCAAAGAACATTGTGATTAGCTATGTAATGAATGGGCAGGGTAAAATACATCCCACATTCATAAATAGTGATCGACATGTGTCGTTATATATGTTGGATGTCATTGCCGATGACTCTAGTCCATTATTGAGGATAAAAGTCATCCCAGGGTCTCCGACAATCCCGCCACCACAGGCGACAATCGACGAACATGATTCATTTGAAGATGGGAGTTTGGATGCTCATCCAATATATTCAGAAGATCATTCAATAGAACTGGAAGATTTAATTTTCTCTGAAGAAGCGGGAGAAGAGTGCCGATTAGGAGCACAAACCAACCATACCTTCTCCAACGAAACTAATTTTCAGCTAAATCAAACATTTAGCAGCAAAAAAGAGCTGAAATTATTGTTGGATGTAGCAGTAGTGAGAAATTCTTTTGATTATGCTACATTGAGAAGCTACGGTAAATTTCTCAAGGTGAAATGCGTTTTTCCTAGTTGTGCGTAGATATTGCGGGCGAAGAAATATGAATGCACAGATAGATTTATCATCTATAAATACATCAGTGATCACAGTTGCGGCGTCGAATACACCACGCGCAGCCATATGAACATCACGTCTAAAGTTGTTGCATCACTCTGTGTGAACATGTATCACAAAGAAAAGGGTCCGGACACTAGTGAGATTCGGAGGATCGTTTTCAAGAACTTGAGAAATAGACCAACCTATTGGAAATGTTGGTTGGGGGTTGTGATTGCCAAGGAAATAGTTTGAGAGACCACGAAGCACGGGTATTCTTTCCTGCCGGCTTTTTCATACATGATCGACACTCTTAATGTTGACACTACTTATTCCAACATGGTTAACAAGGTTGATTGTAGGTTTATGTACTACTTTTAGCGTTGGGCCCTTGCATTAGGGAATTCGCCCACATGAGGAAGGTTATTGGGGTCGATGACACTCATTTATACGGCAAGTACGAGGGATGCTGCTAAGCGCAGTTGCACAGAATACCGAGAACGATATTTATCCCATTGCCTTTTGCATCGTTGACAAGGAGAACGATGCATCTTAGATATTCTTCTTTGAGAAGCTGAAGTCTATTGTGGTCGATGGTCCAGATTTGTGCTTTATCTCTGATAGGCACACGAGCATTGCCAACGGAATTGTAAGAGCTTACAACCATGCTCATCACGGGTACTACATGAGGCACCTAGGTGAAAATCTTAGGGTAAATCACCACTGCATAGAACATATCTATTTATCCTACAATACGCAAAGGCATATTCTCTCAAAAATTTTAGCGAAAATTTTGAGGAATTCAAGAACTATTATCCTGAGGTAGCCTTTTTCCTCGAGCATGAACTTGGTTTTGATAAATGAAGCAGGGGATATTTCCCCAGAAATAGGTTTGCGTGATGACCACAAATATTACCAAGTCAATGAACTCTATGTTGATTCCCAAAAGGGAGTACCCCATGGCATCCATATTCAATTCGATTGCTAAGAGGTTTGGTGATATATTTAAGGAGAGGCGTGCCTATGTCCTCAAATCTAAGGATAACAAATTTGTTCCCGCCGCCAAAAAGATCTTAAGGGATAATATGAGGTAAGAAAACTCCTTCTATGTGAAGAATGTAAGCAGGGATGAAAGACAATTCACAGTGTTCAGCAGTGGCTGTACGACCAAAGTTGACCTACTGGAAAGGTCGTGTTCTTGCAGAAAGTTTGAGCTGGTCAAAATACCATGTGCTCATGCGATGATTGCTTTGAGATTGAAGCACAGTGATGATTATGGTTTGAGAGTCTATGATTACTCTTCGCCCATGTATAAAATTGAAGAGTACCTTCTTGCGTATTCGAAATCAATTAATGTTGTTCCTTTGGAGTCCAAATGGCGCATGCCATAAGAATTGCTAGACGAGAATATTATTTCGCCTCTCGTGTTCACCAAGCTAGGAAGGAAGAAAATAAAATGTGTTAAGGGCGTGGGCGAGACTTTCAAGTCGAAGAGGAGGAACAAGTGTTCACTGTGAAAGAGACCCGGGCACCAGAGAACCACTTGTAACAACAACAAATCATAGTTAGACTTGTATGAATTTGTGTTTTTATAAGTCATGGCAGTGTATGCATTTTGACAACACTTCAGTGTTCTGATTAATGTCAGTCTTATCGATTTGACTTTGTGTCTATTATCGACCTTTTAAGGTATTGCATATATTGTGTGTTAGGTCTATTGCTAGTATTCTTTGTACACCACATAGTTTATTATTGATCCCATATAAAGTCTATTAAAAACCCTAAATATACAAAGGGACAGATGAACAGTTGAGCATTTATTACACATGAAAAAAGTTGTTGCACGTCCACTCACACCTTGTATCGATTGGATATATGCTACCTCTTCGAAATTCACCGATCCATGCATCTACCTACCATTGGGCGGGAAGACCAAAGGGTTCTATTTTGGTATATATAAACACCCATCTACTATACCCAAAATTCATCTATATCAACACATAAAATAGATTAAATCGACAAGATGCCAGGCATTCTATTGAGACCAAGAAGGAGGTTCCAGCATAACCACGACCTTCTCCTCCCCCGTAACGACCTAAACCTTCTCTTCTATGGTCTAGGATAGGACTTCCAACGTGAACTTTGGAGTATCGCTCCTTTTTTACGGGCGATTGTGGAGCGGATCAACATGGAGCCTGAGGATATGATCACCCCCCACCATCCCCTTAGTTTAGGTTTTAATTTATGTTTTTTTTTTGTTTTAAGTTCATTGCAATGAGAAGCTTTCATGGTTAGGAATCTGTTAGTTGAAAGCTTCTTTATTTTGTTGTTTTTGTTGTACATATGGTTCTACACCATTGCAATAAAGTATGAATGAAGTATATTTGTTTCCTATATTTATCTCATCTTTAATTTTACAATTTTGTTCTTGTTTGAATTTTTGCAATTTCTCCTGTTAGAAGATGAATCAAATGGTTGTGAGATGTGAAAATTAATTCATATATGATAATGGAAAATGAATCTGGTCTATCCGGGGTTATTTTGTTATAAATATGGTACAAACCATTGCAATGAACCTTTGAATGAAGTATTTTCATGCTTCCTACATTTGTCTCCACTTTTATTTTACAATTTTCTTCTTTTTTGAATTTTTGCA
This sequence comes from Capsicum pubescens, assembly GCA_030864215.1. Lineage (NCBI taxonomy): Eukaryota > Viridiplantae > Streptophyta > Magnoliopsida > Solanales > Solanaceae > Capsicum > Capsicum pubescens. The sequence goes on along the minus strand of CM061538.1, from coordinate 101,795,508 downwards.
ATTTACCCTATTAGAAGATGAATGAAACAGTTGTCAGATGTCAAAATTAATTCATATATGCTAATGGAAAATGAATCTGGTCTATCCGCGACTATGTTGATTTATACAAAATTAAATGCAAAGTCGATGTAGTTTATTATTTACGGAGCTCAATATCTATGCGCGAAGATCTACGTAATCGATGCATTCCGCTATGAGGTCCATCGATTATTTCTAGTGTATATCATAAACTGTAAGCCTTGTCAATAATATACCGTATTGGTTTATTTTCCTTAGTAGTAGATTTGGAAAAAAGAGAATAATTAGTTAATCAAAAAATAAATAATTGAATTTTATGCAATTAAAGGATCTTAAACACGTCATATGATCGTATGAGAGTCCATATAAATTGTAGAAGGTGATCAAGGATGTGTGAGGATGGACTGCGGATGACCAAATGAATTCCTCACAACATACTTGTTGTTTGGTAAACATTGCCCTAAGGATGTTGGTTGTTCAACCACAACTCATCACCTCATACATCTTTGATCAACATTTTTAATTTACGTGGACTCTCATACGATCACATGTCTTATTTAGGCTCATTCGATTGCATAAAATTCAATTACTTAATATTTAATTAATTAAATAATTCTTTTCAAAATATGTGCTAGTCATGGTCTATAAATATGTGTCCTAGTCTAGTTCATTTATTAATGAAGTTGTACACCATGTATGCTAGACTATGCTTAGTTATTTACTCGACCTGATATAGTCTAGCATAGACTGTAAACTACTTCCACAATTAAATAACTAAACTATGATATTTAATCATAGACCACGACTAGCACATATTTTGAGAAAGATTAATTAATTAATAAAATAATAAATAATTGGATATTATACAATTAAATGAGCCTAAAAAAATCATGTGATCGTATGGGAGTCCATATAAATTGAAAGTGGTGATCAACGATGTGAGGTAATGAGTTGTGGTTGAACAAATGAATTCTCCACAACATACTTGTGCTTTGGGTAAACATTGCCCCAAGCATGTTTGTTGTTCATCCACTACCCAACCTCACACATCTTTGATCACCTTATCCAATTTACGTGGACTCTCATACGATCACATAACTTGTTCAATCTCCTTTAATTGCATAAAATCTAATAATTTATTATTTTATTGATTAAATAATCCTTCTCAAAATATGTACTAGTTATGGTCGATGAATATGTCGCATCATCTAGTGCGGTTATTAAGGAATTAACTCTTAGTTTATGCCAGACGGTCTATCTATGCAGTGCATCATCTACCAAAAGCATGAGAAGACATCGATTATAATTAAGGTCAATGAAACAAGTCCAGGAGTAACAAAAATCTAAATGTTAGATTTTTTACAATGGTAATAAAGTACACATCAAATCACATCCAACAGTAATATCTCACTTTTTTATTCTATAAAAGGAAGGCTATTTTTGTATTAACACTCTGATTTTTTTGGCTTTAATTTTGTTAAAAACTACAATGTCTCAAGCATCCCCAAAATCAAATGCAAAAGTGTCCTACATATGTCATTGTGGCAATTCAGATGTTTTTAGGACGTCACGCACCAATTGGAATTCAGGTCAAAAATTCTTTAACTATGCGGTTGAAAAGGATAATGATGGATGCTCTTTTTTTAAGTGGCTTGACGAAGACTCACCAATGAGCAGCCCATCAACATTAAATTTTTGAGGTGATTCCAAGTTTCATATACTCCAAAGGTTTTGGAAATCTAAAGAAAATAGAGATCTACTCATGACATTGCTAAAAGAAGCCAAAGAGCAAAGGGATTACTTGAAAGGATCACTAAAAGAAGTCGAAATAGTGAGGGATCAAGTAAAGCAAATGTTGATTTTGGCCGAGGAAAAAGAGAAAGGCCTAAAAAATTAATTGTATGGTTTGTTATTGTTGTTGGCTTTCTGGAAAAGTGTAATAGGGATATAGGAAACTGAATAAATAGATGTATGATTTCTTAAATCAATCGTGGGTGTAATCTATAATTAATAGAAAATTATGTCTATGTCTTTTATGATCTACCTCTATAAACCATGATACTTACTGTAAATATACGATTTACTCAAACGATAGTATGTTAAGTCTATAAATTATAGAGAACAACTTCTACTATTTTTCAATCAACCACTATAAATTAGGATAATAGCTGAACTGGTAACGCAATGCAGTCAACTATTTAATCTAACGAGATAATGAAATAACTGAAGATTATTTCATTAGTAAATGTCATCATTAACATGCCAAATATATGTAATTCTATTATCCATAAAAAATAAATCACTAAAAACAACAAATCATTAAGAAAATCGTTTGTTCCAAATCCACCAAACTACTTGTTTTCTTGATTGAGTTCCACAACAATGCCCATCACATCCACTTCTTTTTCTTCATTTTTTATCCTTTTCTTCAACTTGTTTCTTCTCATTATCCTTCTCTTCTTATTCTGATGATTTCTTCTCTTCTTTAATGTTTTCAACCTCCTGTTCAACCACTAATTCTTCGTCAACTGCCTTCTCATTTTTATCTTCTTCTTCTGATTTCTTTTCACCATCTTATTTTATTTTCTCCTTATTTTCTTCTTATTCTTCTTCTTCAGCTGTAATCTCCTCATTTTTTTCTTCTTCTTTCGCATCTTATTCATATGCTACATTTTCCTCTTCCATTTCTTCTTCTTCAACTTTCTCATCTGCTGCAGTAATGTCCATCACTGCGACTGCAAGTTCTTCGAGGTTTACTTTATGCCAGCTACGAGGGGGACTGTCGAGGTGCACTGCATTATTTTGAAAAGATTACAAAAATATGCAAGAAAATTAAATTAGAAGAGCAAAAAATAAATTAATTTACCTTTATCTTATTGATTCTTCTTTTTCTTCTCGATTCTCCTCAATCTCTAATCTCTAACAAAAGAAGAAATATCTAGTAGACTTTTCTCTAGCAAAGCAACACGCTCGCACAGGTCATCGTCATTAGAAGCGTCTGGTGTAGTTTTGAGTCCACTTGAACCAGCATGATCACAAGCACGTGCTGGACTTAGAACATAATGGTGGCCACCCATATCTTCGTCTTCGTCTGTGACCTCCGCCAATGAAGTGAGGACAGTCACGCCTTTTAGCTTCACCTTCAACGCATCGATGGACGTATCCTTAACTTCATCCGTGTATGGCTTAAATATTTTCATATATCTCCGCTCCATCTCACGGACAGTAGGGGTAAGGTATGGGTGCACAATCTACAAAAAATAAAAATAAATTACACGACATTCACTAATATAATAATAGTATTATCATATCATAATAAGTATAATTTTACCTTTGTGTTATTTCCTTTGTACTTAAAAGGGTCGCCTTTCATTATGTTATCAGACTTCGACATGTGCCATCTAAGAAGATGGGGAATAGGCAGAGGAGAATCCAATGACTTGGCGGCGTACCTTCCCAGATGAGGAAAGGCCTCATATATCAAAACCTACAATCAATAGAAGCATAAGTAAATCTACAGTGTCTATGTATTATTGCATAAATATGTAGGAGTTTATAATAAAATAATAAGATAGTAGATTATAAGTACCAAAAACGCCCATGAAAAGACAAATAATGCGTACGATGCATTATTTCTCTTGACAAAAGATTATTTCTTCTTGGTCAGATCAGTTTTTTTTTTCTGATAGCTTAAGGTGAGCCCAAAGGACTCTTTTCCCCATGGATACCCCCCGAAGAATTCTAAATCAGCCGCTATCTTGATGTGGTCCGAATCCACCTTCTTTGATGGATCCTTTACTAGCATTATCGCGTGCACGAACCAAACCAAAGCACACTTCAACTTTTGTTGATTGTTCATCCTATTACCTTTCATCAGGCTAATCAACTTTGCAGCAGTACTGCTCTTGTTCTTCATCACCTTAAAATGAAATCTTTCTCCATTTTGGAGGGCTTTGTTCATTTTTGATTCACGGGGATATACTGAACAATTCAGCCTTATAGTCAAAAAGCAAATTCCTTTAAGCTGAAACAATCTGGCTTACCATTCATACAAAATCAAATTTCATGCAGTTTTCTCTGATTCTTTATACGTCGCAGCAACATATAATGGACCATCTGTCCATTAAACTCAAAATATTCCGGCATATGCCTCAAGTGTCCGAACAATGTCTTCTTAAAATCAGAATACAACTTTTGTTCAACAAGAATCTGTCTAAACTCTCGATACACTGTCATTCTTGCTCTCACAGAAATCTTTGTAGAAAAAGAACCTAGATCATCCATCCAGGTAGTTAGGCCCTACGACTCAACGGAGATATCTCTCGCACAAATTGGCAAGGATAGGGGATTCTCCTCCTCGTCTCCGCTATCTCCCCTATCCTCACCTTCCCCGCTATCACTTTCACTTTCTTCTTCGCTTTTCCCCTTGCTTCCACCTTCACTATCCTCAACATCGTCACTCTCGTGTGCACTACATTCGTCATATTCGAAAATATCATAAAGGATTTTTGATTCGGTTTCTGACTCAGATTCATCGACTACGGGTTTTTTCCTCTTGGAAGTTTTCAAAACTTCTTCGGCCTTTTTGCTTCCTACTACTAGAAGTAGTGGAAATAGGCTTTTTAACTGCTCTATAAACTCTTCTCACCATTTATGATCTATAGCAAAAAATGAATCTGTAGTGGTCGATTTATCGACTACTGGTCTATTAATAAAAATAAAAAAATGCAGCAAAAATAAATTTGTAGTGGTCGATATATCGACCACTAGTCTATTAAGAAAAATGGGAAAACGCCTCACATCAAACATGCAAATCAAGTTTTAACTTCACCAGATATTGGCGGTGCAATTCACAACAACAAGAACACCATTAAAATGGGTCCAATTCAGTACAAAAAATTCAAAATCAATATGCAATATAAGTACAAATTTTTTTTTTTTTTACTCATTATCCAAAGCAAAACATGATTAAACATGCGGAATCGACAATGTTAACTAAAAACACTCATTTTTTGACTAATTCAACAAAGAACAATACAATTTTTGTCAAAATGGAAGAACCCCAACACAAAACATCATAAAAAAATTACTAAAATGGATCTAGAGTTGATCGGGGAAGAAGATTAAACTTACCTGAGCAAGAGAAACTGAAAAATTTTGCCTGAGGAAGCAGGAATCGTGCAAAAAAAATTTTCCGAAAAAATCAGGAGAAGGAAGGTTTTTGAGGAGAGAGAAATATAGTTGAAAATATCAAATAGTTTTAATAAATATAAAAAGGGACCATGTTGTATTTTTTAAAAAATTGTATTTTTTTTCAAGTTTTAAAAATGTTAAAGAAGCCCATGACCCCACAATCCTGACCCATTTTTTGCCTATTTCAAACCCGGGTGAATCTAAAAAGTAGACCCAAATTAAGGTGGCTTTCAAATTTTAGCCCCAAATAAAAAAGCTTCCTTAAAATAGCTTTTGCTTATTAACTAATATCTTTTTGGACAAAATTGCTCCTGATCAATGAAGTAAATTACATAAATGATCCTCATAATGGATAACAACTTCATATTTATATCTTTCAACTTTTATTTTTTCTCTTTTTAATTTTACTTTGATTTTTATTTTCTTTTTTTATTTTTAATTTTCTCAACCCTTACTTTTTTTCCTTTTTCCTCTCAACTTCTTCTTTTTTTCTTTTTTCTTTTTTTTTTCTTTCCTTTTTTTTTTGTTCTTTTTAGTTTTTCACAACCCTTTTTTTTTCTTTACACCTCTCAACGTCTACTTTTATAAAAAGAAAACTTTTTTTTTATTTTTCTTTGATTTTTCTTTTTTCTTTTTAAAATTTTCTCGACCTTTATTTTTATTTAATCTTTTTTTTATCAACCTTTATTTTTTTTCCTATTCTCTCTCAACTTCTACATTTTCTTTGATTTTTATTTTTTTAATATTTTTCTTCATTTTTCGCAATTTTTATTATTTTTGTTTTTTCTTCGATTTCTTCCATTCAAATTACATCTCCTGAGCAAGAGTTACACTATCACATTATAAAAGCAAGACTTACGAATTTCGAACAATAAGCTATGTTTATGGGCAAGAGTTGACACTACTACATTGTAGAGACAAGACTTATGACTTTCAAACAACAAGTTATGTTTCATGGGCAAGAGTTGACATTACCACATTGTATTTTGATATATGAGATGTTTTATAACTCTTACCTTAGAGGAAATACTTAGCTCAAGAACTTTCAAACAATAAATTATACCCCACGGACAAAAGTTGACTCTACCACGTTATGTTTTCATTTATGAGATGTTCTACAACTATTGCCTTAGAGGCAAGACTTAGCTCAAGGGCTTTCAAACTACAAATTATTCCCCACGAGCAAGAGTTGACTCTACCACATTATGTTTTCATTTATGAAATATTCTACAACTATTGTCTTAGAGGCAATACTTGGCTCAAGGACTTTCAAACAACAAATTATGCTCCACGGGCAAGAGTTGACTCTACCACGTTATGTTCTTATTTATGAGATGTTCTACAACTGTTATCTTAGAGCAAAGACTTAGCTCAAGGACTTTCTAACATCATTTATGAAATGTTCTACAACTATTGTCTTAGAGGCAAGACTTAGCTCAAGGACTTTCAAACAACAAATTATGCCCCACGGGCAAGAGTTGACTCTACCACATTATGTTTTCATTTATGAAATGTTCTACAACTATTGTCTTAGAGGCAAGACTTAGCTCAAGGACTTTCAAACAACAAATTATGCCCCACGGGCAGGAGTTGACTCTACCACGTTATATTTTCATTTATGAGATATTCTACATCTATTGACTTAGAGACAAGACTTAGCTCAAGGACTTTCAAACAACAAATTATGCCCCACGGGCAAGAGTTGACTCTACCACATTATGTTTTCATTTATGAGATGTTCTAAAACTATTTCCTTAGAGCAAAGACTTAGCTCAAGGACTTTCTAACTACAAATTATGCCCCACGGGCAAGAGTTGACTCTACCACATTATGTTTTCATTTATGAGATGTTCTACAACTATTGCCTTAGAGGCAAAACTTGGCGCAAGGACTTTCAAACTACAAATTATGCCCCACAGGCAAGAGTTGACTTTACCACGTTATGTTTTTATTTATGAGATGTTCTATAACTATTGCCTTAGAGGCAAGAATTAATTAGCTCAAGGACTTTCAATCTACAAATTATTCCCCACGGGCAAGAGTTTACTCTACCACGTTATGTTTTCATTTATGATATGTTCTACAACTATTGCCTTACAGGCAAGACTTAGCTCAAGGACTTTCAAACTACAAATTATGCCCCACGGGCAAGATTTGACACTACCACGTTATATCTTCATTTATGAGATGTTCTACATCGCCTGCCTTAGAGGCAAGACTTAGCTCAAAGACTTTCAAAGTACAAATTATGTCCCACGGGCAAGAATTGACACTATCACGTTATGTCTTCATTTATGGGATGTTCAACAACTCTTGCCTTAGAGGCAAGACTTAGCTCATGGAGTTTCAAATAATAAATTATGCCCCACGGGCAAGAGTTGACACTACTACGTTATGTCTTCATTTATGGGATGTTCTACAACTCTTGCCTTAGAAGCAAGATTTTGCTCAAGGACTTTCAACTAATAAATTATGCCCCATGGGCAAGAGTTGACACTACCACATTATGTCTTTATTTTTGAGATATTCTACAACTCTCGCCTTAGAGACACAACTTATCTCAAGAATTTTCAAAAAACTTCGTAACAACAATTCATGCCCATAAATTTGCTTTGATTAAAATAAAGGAGATCCCTTTGCGGATTATTCAGTTTTTTATTTATTAGCAAAATATAATAGAAGTTGAGAAAAAAGAAAAAAACGATCAAACAAAATAGAGAAATAAAAAAAAGATTGAGAAAAAAAAGGAAAGAAAAAACATAAAGATCAAGAAAAAAAAATGAAGAATTAAAAAATTGAGAAAAATAAAAATGAGAGAAAAAATAAAATAAAGTTTGAAAAAAATGAGGGAAAAAAAGAGAACGGAAAAAAGAAAAAGCGATCAAACAAAATAGTGAAATAAAAAAAAGAGTGAGAAAAAGAAGGCAAGATAAAAATAAAGATTAAGAAAAAAGCGAAGAATTAAAAAATTTGAGAAAATAAAAATGAGGGGAAAAAAGAGAACTGATAAAAACCAAAAATAAAAGAAAAATAAAGGTTAAAGACAAATGAATTAAAAAAAAAAAGAAAAAGAAATAGATAATGCTTGAGAAAAAAGAAAAAAGAGAAAAAAATAAAGGTTGAGACAAATGAATTAAAACATGAAAATAAAATTAAAGGAAAAAAATAAAATTAAAGAAAAAAAGTGAAAAATAAAATAATAAATTAAAGGAAAAATAAAAAGTGAAAATAATAAAAAATAAAATTTGAGGGACAGATAAGTATGGAAAGTTTTAAAAATATATTTGAGGTGTAGAGGGGTAAAATAGTACTTGTACTATACTTAAAAAGTAAGGAAAATTATTCTAAAGACATTTCTTATTGGGGTAAAAAATCTAAAGCCACCCATATTTAAATCTATGACATGCAATTTCCTCTTCAAATCCTAACCTTAAAAAATTAATTAAATTTTTTTTTGGTATCTAACCCTCAAAATAAGTTTTCAAAGTGGGTATTTTTCAAAATAATTTCCAGTGACTAAATAGTACTTCTGGTGAAGTTTTTCAAATTATTATTTTTCCTTTGAATTTGAGAAGCCAAAATGCCACCTAAGGTATTGCTTGGGAAATTTTATAATTTTTATATTGAAGTTTCAAGTTTCTTCTCCAATTAAGACAGTGAAGTGGTTAGGCTACAATGATCAACGGTTGCACCAGTTTACACTAGTAGAACAAGCCTTTGTACATTAGTCCTGTCCTGCTCTCTGTGTCCTTTATCACCCTTTCCTCTTTGGTTGCCGAATGCAATCAAAAGTAACCGCAAAATCCTTTTCTCATATTGCCTCATAGGACAACATTGGCAGAACAAAAAATAAGACAGAACAAAATATAGTTAAATTCCTTAAGATTGTTATTACCAGACATCAAAACTTAATAGTAAATCAGAAAAACAAAAAAGTAATGAACTTATTAAAATATTCGAGTTCATAGTTTTTTTGTGTGTCCTTAATAAATTTAATTTCCTCACTGTACCCAAGGTTATGGATTACTTCATCCCAGTATAAAACGGATATACCTATTATTGATGTAGCGGTACCTCAAACTCCAACAATTTCATTGAACTTAAAGTCAGCAACTAATCATACAAAGACTCAATATTTGTTTATTTGTCAGAAAGCATGCAGGTGAAGTTCAAATTTTTTTTTTTATTTAATTAAAATCTAAGGCTAGTCCTCTCAATTTATAGTCAATGAAGAGGTGCTTGAAAAAGTCAACCTGTGAGAAAAGTCATAACTTATCGAAAAAGTCACAATCTATCAAAAGAGTCACAACCCATTGAAAAAGTCACTACCATTCAAAGTAAAAATAAGCCTTTTAACATGCATCCCTTTCTTTAATGTCTATTCATTTTCCATTCACACATCGTAAAAACAGAAAGATGTTAGTGCTTGATTATTTGTTTTTGGTCTATTAGACTTGGAATCCTATGGAATAAATAAGAAAGTTTTTTTTTCTTGATTTACTAATCTGTTGTTAATTTCTTATATCATGTTACAAGTTTATTTAAACAATTTTTTGTGAATCTATTCTTGGAGACGATGATGTATGGGAAACAATTTTTAACTTTATGCGTGATGTTTTAAAAGAAAAATGTTTGAGCATTTCAGAATGTTTAAAAGTAATGTTTTGTCATTTTCTTTAACTTGAAAGTAAAGAGAAAGAAGGGAGTTAAATGTGTCTTTTTTTTCCTTAACATGTTGCGTGCATGAAAAGAGTTAATTAAGTCTTTTTTTTCCCTTAACATGTTGCATGCATGAAAAGAGAATAATGAAGTACTTCCTCCGTTTAAAAAAGAATGAATTACTTTGACTTGGCATAAAGTTTAAGAAAATAAAGAAGATTTTTGAATCTTGTGGCCTTAAATTAAAGTTATGTCAAATGTACCAAAATGTCCTTTAATCTTGTGGTCCTAAACATGCCATGTGGAAAGTTGAAATTAAAGTATTGCCAAAAAAGGAAAGGAGTCATTCTTGTTTAAATGGACTAAAAAGAAAAGTAGGTTATTCTTTTTAAAACGAAGGGAGTTGTATTTTTTTAAAAAACAGCAAGAGCTGTCAAAGTTGGCTTCTTTACTGAATGATGAAATTGTACCCTTTTTGTTAAACAATAATCGCTTCGTTTAAAAAAGAATTATCTACTTTCTTTTTTAGTCTATTTAAAAAGAATGATCTCTTTCCCTTTTTAGCAACTTTTTAATTTTAACTTTCACATATTTAAGACCACAAGATTGAAGGACATTTTGATACATTTGACATATTTTTAATTTAATTTAACACCACAAGATTCAAAAATCTTCTTTATTTTCTTAAATTTCATGTCAAGTCAAGCTAGATCATTCTTTTTGAAACGAAGGGAGTATGTTTTTGTGTTATATACTTTTACATTTAGTGGCATTAATTGGTGAAGCTTGTAATTGATCTTTTTTAATTTAAATGATAAGTTTGTGTGTGCGTGAGAGAGAAATTTGATTGAACTTGTTTTATAATCCATAAATTGAAAATATTTTGCTTGGTCTTACTGACTGGAAAATTAGCTAAATATAATGTGCTTTGAAGCTGAATCATAATGAGGTTGAGTAGTGAAGTAACTTCTTTATTAGTATTGTGGTTGAGATAAAGTCAACATGATTATAGATTGCGGTTGTCAAGCAACATTAGCTGTAGTAAAAAATTAAACTTTCAATGGCAAGAAAATGCGTGTCAGAAGCATAATTTGGTAAAGTAGCTACTAAGAGATGGAATTGTATTCATAAATATGTAAAATCAGAAGTGAATTTGGCCAATTCACTGACTAAAATTTTAGAAAAATTAATATTTATAAGTGAAAGTTTTAATGAGGATGGGACTTTTGTCAAAGTTGTATATTGAACATGATGGTAACCCAATCTATGTGATTGAAGATATCATATAATAGGTTCATATGGATAATATAACAAGTTAGTGTTTGACCTTGTGCACTATAAAGTTTGTCCCCTCTGTATCTACTTATGCAGTGCATATAGTTAAAAACTGGAAGGAAGTGAAGCTGAGTTAATTATAAACTCTTAATTCATTTCTTTTTCTTTACAGGTGGTGTATTGTTCTATAGATAAGTGAGGGATATTAAAATGAGTTTGCAGCAGAAACAACTTAATTAGATATAAACTCTTATTTCGATAACTTAATCAAAACTGAAAAGATTTGCTTAAATGTCCAAAGTAACATAATTAAATACAAAAAAACGTTTTTCATATTTGGCTTACAGAAACAATTATAATTTCTTCTTGGCATATCTAGCCTTAGCCTTCATGATACCAAAAAATTTCTTGGCTCTATTCTTCCTCTTCTTCATCTACTTTCTGAACTTCTCAAAAGTATGAAATCAATACATAAGCTTTTGAGCTCTCGTAGAAATCTATTCCCACAAGCAATCACCATTGAAGAGCCTTGATTTTCAAGTCAAATTAAAACATGATACTACGACAAATATAACTAATACTACTACTTGAACATAATAGTACATCAAATGTAATTCATTTCTACAACAAAGGAATAAGTTTCATGAGACAAAATTTATGCTTTTATATTGGCAAAATTAAAGGAATACCATAAAGTGCCTTAAATTTCTAAATTAATTATTAGATGCTATGAATACAAAAAGCATGAGAGTTATGAAACTCAATTATACTTTCATAACTGTCTCCTTTTCTATAGATTAATCCATGAAATAATGATGGATTAGCTTTACATACGTTAACCCTCTGCAATCAATTCCTACATTAGAAGATATATAGTGATATGAAATAAGTAACACTAAACAAAGTAATTAGTGTAACTGTTTCTTGGGGCTTTTAATTAAGGGAAAAGGACACAAATGTCAGTTCGTCCAAAATATTTTCAATGCTATAGTCATAGATTTGACAATTCCAATAGATAGCCATTTAGACTTTTCTGTTGCTACTACCCTTTTTTTTTTTGTCTTTTCTTTATTTATTGTTTAATTTTAAATGTCAATTATTTTACATATTACGTTCTCTTTCTTCCTATTTTTTTTTGTTTGATTTTCACTAAATTTTTTTCTTTTAATGTTGTTAATTTTTATTTTTTTTTGAAAAAAGTCCACTCTGTCCATCCATTTATTTTTCAGATGTGATCACGAAAATAAAAACATGAAGTACAAGTCCATCCATAATTATTCTATCTCTTTTCATATGAGTTAACACTATAGTGACACTTCGACTTTTTTTTTTTTCTATTATCTCTCACTTTTTATTCAAAAAAAATTAAGGAATGTTTGGACAATAAAGGTACAGGGTTTAATAAATTTTGTATATGCTTGCACAAATTTTTACAAAAATTTAGGTTAAGTTAACAAATTCACGAATAACGAATTACTATATATGCTTGCATTGATTTTCTCTGTAAAAGGTGTATTTATATGGTATATATACTATATCAACGTGATATAAAAGTGTATCAATCTAGTATAAAAGTGTATCATTGCGGTATCAAAGTCTATTAATGTAATATAAAAGTGTATCAATGTAGTATAAAAGTGTATTAATGTGGTATAAAAGAGTACCAATTGGGTATAGGGACTGCATGTGCTTGCATAGAATTTCCTTTCTCTTTTTTAAAAAGTGTATCAATATAATATAAAAGTGTATCAATTTTGTATAAAAGTGTATCAATTGAGTATAGAGACTGCATGTGCCCAATTGGGCCAAATGGCTAAAAAAAGAAATTAAATATAGCCGACAGGTTACATTTGTCCACCTTTTCAAATTGTGTTCATTTTTTCAAAAAATGGCCACCCCATGTCCTTTTTCCTTTAATTAATAAGGAACACGAAAAATTTCAATAATAATAATTGAGACCATTTAGGCTTTACTGGACATAGTTCAGTCGCTGCTACTTAGACTTTATTGCAAAGGATGGACTTTTCTAAATCCATTTAATTAATAGATTATGTAGATGAAATAAAAGAAAAAAATTCAAAAAAAGGAGAAAAGAGATAAATATGAATGAAGGTCATAGAGAGGTGCCACATCACCTAATCTATAACCTTTTTTTTATATTATATATAGATTAGTTCTGGCTAGCTCCTAATTCAATACTAGACGAGGTTGTTGAATTTTAGGAATTACACTTTAACCAGTGAAGTATTCTTAAGAACAGTGACAGAAGCACGTCTTAAGAACAGTGACAAAAGCACGTCTCAAGCTATGAGATTTTCGTGATTTTTCAACATTTTACAACAATGAATGGGTGGACTTTTAGACGCATGATGTGGTCAAATGCTGAATACTTGTGTGGTACAGCTAAAATTGATTGATCAATTAATTGATTCTTCTGTTATTTTGTGCACATAAGGAATGTAGTAGATTTGAATGTTTAAAGGGCAGAAGATGTACTTACACACAAGCGATTACTACATCTTGCACATGATCCAGCTAATTGACCTGCCTTTGAAGTCCGGTTGGTGCATGTAAGCCCGTGGAGATTGAGGTTCTACAAGCTTGCAAATAACACCTTATAGTTGCTTTTGCTTTTGATATGGTGTACATTAATATATGGAGGTTTTTTGGATGTAAGGAGGGTGTATTAAGGTGTTCTTTCATTCTAAGTAGTTCAGTGGGAATATACAACTCCATGTTATCTCGGTCCTTTGGTTTGATTTTTATAGTTGCTTGTTCAATATCTAATTAATCCCACTTTATGCTAGTTGTGGATTGAATCGAACTTGGCATCACGCAGGTTGCTCCCGTTCCTGATGAAAACTCATCAGATTCTGTTTATCCAAGCTCTGCAAAGAAGGAAGTTAGCAGAAGGTAATTTTACTTTCTGACTATCTAGTGATTAATCTTAGCTTGTTTTCATTGTATAAGTCTCCTTCAGTATAATTTTGAATTCTTCGTTGTCATGAACTATGCTAAATAGTTACCTCCTTTTTGATATGTAGCATCCATCCTCCACCTGCCTTTGGTTCTTCTCCTAATCTTGAAGCCCTTGCTTGCGAAGTTATCAAATCTGAAGTTCAAGATGAGGATGCTGCTCCTCCTTATGCAAATATTACACGGTAAACTTTTGAGATTTCACACTAGTTTATGCAACTACATTTATCCTATACAACACCCAGTACTGCTTTTAGGGTAACGCAGAGAGAGACCTATAACACTTGAGTTAATAATTCAAATGTTCACTCAACTATAAACTTTTATTCCAGAAAGTTACTCAACTTTGGTCTTTACTTCAAAAGTCACTCAACTATGAACTTTTATCCCAAAAAGTCACTCAACATTGGTCTTTACTTCAAAAGTCACTCAACTATGAATTTTTATCCTATAAAGTCACTCAACTTTGATCTTTACTTCAAAAGTCACTCGACTATCACATTTTTACTCAGAAAGTCACTCAACATAATTAATTATTTTTTAAAAATAGAATTTACTTCTGTGAAATTTCTATTTACAAAAAATAAAATAAAATAAATAAAAAGTATCCCTTTAATGACCATTTTATTCATATTCTCCAAAATTAATATCTCTCCCTCCTCTTTCTCATTTTTCTTCTTCTTTTCACTTTCTTCCCATAAATTTTTCAATAAATCACACATTATAATCTAAGAATTGACAATTAAAATTATAGGAAATCAAATTACTACCATATTTTATCTTTGTAGAATTGACAAAATTGAAAGAAATGGTAAGAAATTAGAATAAACTTTTTGATTCTTTTTATATAGAAAAACATTGTTTGCATTTTAAATATTTCCAGCTGATCATCTTTGATACAAAAGATCAAACTTACAACAAAGAATCAAGAGAACAACTAGAACAACATCACTAGAGAATCAAAGGTCCCACTCGACTTCTCTAGGTTTTCAAGGCAACAACGACAATATTCAACAAGATATATAAATAACACAAGATTGCAATAACTATAGTGAATCGAAAGAGCCCCACACGGCTTCACTATATCAAGATACAAACAACAAGATTACAAAATAATGGATAGTAACTTGACACAAAATATCCTAGAATCTAAGAATCCTAACATGAAGATTAGGACCCTAAGACTAAAAGATATTTACACCAAATTCTTACTTGAATCAAGAGGAACTCATGAACCTCAAGACCCCCAAGTTTCTAGCCAAAGAACAACAAAAGTGTTACTACACTTTGTGTCTAGTTTTGGGTTCACTCTCAAGAACAAGAGTGAGAAGTTCTCAAAATATTACAAGACTTGTGTTTCTTCAATAATAGGAATGAACTAAGTCCAAGAAATGGCCCTATTATTGTCTATTTATAGTACTCCACAAAATGAAAGGAAAATGACCATTCTAGCCTTGGTTTTGAGTGGCTTTGGAGTGTAATTAAAAAATATGTTACTACACTTTTTTTGGAGTGTAATAAACTTACACTTCAAATCCCCTCTTCACACTTCAAAATATGGAATCCCTTAGATGAATTAATTACACACTCACACACGATCATTTGCATGAACATGGCTTGGAGTTTTTGTAACTCCCGAGCTTGGCTACGTGTGAATAGTCTTGAACTAGTTGCACTTGTATCATCCTCTCTATCTTGAAAGGAATTTGTCCTCAAATTCGATGGATGTTCATCCTCAACCATGGAAATAGGAGAGAGGTCACATATGTTGAAGGTGTTGTGCACTTGATATTCTGGAGGAAGGTCAATTTTGTAGGCATTATCATTGATTCTTTCAAGTACTTGAAAGGGACCATCACCCCTCGGCATCAACTTGGTTTTTCTTTGTGAAGAAAATCGGTCTTTTCTAAGGTGCACCCAAACCCAATCACCCGGTTCAAGAATAAGCTTTCTTCTCCCCTTGTTTGCTTTCTTAGCATTCTCTTGATTTTTCTTCTCAAGCTTTTGCCTCACTTTCTCATGCAATTTCTTCATGGCTTCGGCCTTCTTGCTTCTATCTAAGCTAATCATAAGATAACTTGGCAAAGAAGTTAAATCCAAAGGGGTGAGGGGGTTGATGCCGTATACACACTCAAAGGGAGTCATTCCCGTACTTGAGTGTATAACCCGATTGTATGCAAATTCCACCAAAGGTAGGTGGTCCTCCCATGAAGTCATTTTGACTTTAACCATTGATCGTAACATAGAACCCAAAGTCCTATTTACAACCTCAGTTTGTCCATCGGTTTGTGGGTGGAAAGATGTAGAGAATAGCAATCTAGTGCCAAGCCTACCCCATATTGACTTCCAAAAGTGACTAAGGAACTTAGAGTCCCTATCACTTACAATGGTCCTCGGAACACCATGCAATTTGACAATATTTTCAACAAATAAAGAAGCCACACTTGATGCATCTTCACTTTTTGAACAAGTAATGAAGTGTGCCATCTTAGAAAACTGATCAACTACAACAAAAATGTTATCCCTACCTTGTCTAGTCCTCGGGAATCCTAACACAAAATCCATAGATATATCAAGCCAAAGATGTAAAGGAGTGGAAAGCGGGGTATATAATCTGTGAGGGAGGAGCCGAGACTTGGCTCCCTTACAATCTACATATTGGCCACTAATCCTAGCCACATCCTTGTGTATTCTAGGCTAATAGAATTGCTCCTCCAATATCCCGAGGGTCTTGTCAATCCCAAAATAACCCATTAGACCGTCATCGTGTGCTTCCCTCACAAATAAATCTCTCCAAGATCTAGAAGGTACACACAATCGTCTACCTTTAAACAAGTAACCATCAAACTTGGCATAGGGATTTGAACCCCTATCCGAAACCCACTTATCCCTACCTAATTCTTTGCATTCCCTAAATATAGAAGCAAAGTGAGGATCCTCGGGATATAATACCTTTAGGCTCTCAAAACCCATTAACTTTGAAGACAAAGTGGATACAAGTACATGTTTTTTAGACAAGGCATCGACAACCACATTGTCCTTACCCTTCTTGTATTCAATAACATAAGGGAAGGTTTCTAGAAAATCAATCCATTTGGCGTGCCATTTGTTAAGATTGTCTTGTTCCCGTAAGTATTTCAAGGATTCATGGTCCGTCTGGATCACAAATTCCTTGGGCCACAAGTAGTATTGCCAATTGCCCAATGCTCTAATCAAGGCATACAACTCTAAATCATATGTGGAGTAGTATAGAGTATCACCCTTGAGCTTTTCACTAAAATAAGCAACGAGTTTTAAGTCTTGCATCAAAAAATCCCCCATGCCTACTTTACTAGCATCGCATTCAACTTCGAACGTCTTATCAAAGTTGGGCAATTATAACAAAGGCGTGGAAATGCGCATATCTTTCAAAGCTTCAAAAGCCTTAGCTTTCTCTTCACCCCACTTGAAGGGTTGGTCTTTCTGAATGACCTCAGTCAAGGGGGCGGCTATGGTGCTAAATCCTTTGACAAACCTTCTATAAAAACTAGCCAACCCGTGAAAGCTTCTTACTTCACCAACGGTTTGTGGGATTGGCCAATTTTTGATAACGTCTATGTTGGATTTATCCACTTCGACCCCTCTTGAAATAACAACAAAACCTAAGAAAACAACTTCATTAACACCAAAGGAATACTTTTCAAGATTGGAATACAACTTCTCTTTTCTAAGCACATCAAAGACACATTGTAAATGTAATACATGCTCATCTATGGACTTGCTATATACCAAGAAATCATCAAAATAAACAACAACAAACTTTCTAATAAAAGGCTTCATCACATGATTCATTAGCCGCATGAAAGTACTTGGAGCATTGGTTACGCCGAATGGCATAACCATCCATTCATAGAGACCAAATTTGATCTTCAAAGCAGTTTTCCATTCATCACCGGGTTGCATACGAATTTGGTAATAACCACTCCGAAGATCTATCTTGGAAAATATACAAGAACCATTAAACTCATCAAGCATGTCATCTAATCTAGGAATAGGGTGATGATATTTTACTGTAATCTTGTTGATGGCTCGACAGTCCACACACATACACCAAGTTCCATCTTTCTTTGGCACTAATAATAACGGAACCGCACATGGACTCATGCTCTCTTTGATGTACCCTTTGTTGAGAAGTTCTTCAACTTGTCATTGTAGTTCTTTGGTGTCCGTAGGGTTGCTTCTATAAGTCAATTTGTTTGGCAATTGTGAGCCCGACACAAAGTCAATTTTATGCTCAATACCCCAAAGTGGGGGCAACCCTTGCGGAAGTTCTTTGGGAAAAACATCTTCATAATCCTATAACACAAGAGAAATCAAAGGAGAAATAGAAGAATTAGCGAGGTTAGTGTTAAAACAATGTGCCAAAAGAAGCATGGGTGTGTCCTCATCATGATCCACGAAGAGTTCCTTTTTTCTAACCAACATCACCATATTTTCTTTTCCATTTGATGTTGAGGCAGCCCCGGATACCCCCACTACCCCACCTACGGGTTCCCCTTCCTTTTCTTTATTTTCAGATTTCTTTCTCTTTTCTTTCAATTCCCTCATCCTTTGATGCAACTCGTTCACTTGTGAAGACAAAAGTGGATGAAGTGTGACCTTTCGGCCATCCCTCTCAAGTGTATATCGATTAGACCTCCCATCATATTTAGTAGACCTATCATATTGCCAAGGTCTACCTAACAACAAGTGACACGCTTTCATTGGTATTACGTCACAAAGCACTTCGTCATGGTAGTTTTCTACCTTAAACCGTATCACACATTGCCTTATGACTTTCAATTCACCACATTCATTCAACCATTTCAACTTATAAGGGCTAGTATGAAGTGTAGTGGACAATTTCAAGAAGTTCACCATAGTAACACTAACAACATTTGCACAACTACCACTATCTATCACCAAAGTACACACACTACCCTTCACAAGGCACTTAGTATGGAATAGATTCTCCCTTTGGCTAGGATTATATATTTCCTTACTAATCATGGCACGCCTCACTACAAAGTTAGGAACAACACACTCTCCTTCTTGTAGATAAACATCTTCCCCATCATCATCATCATGTGGCTCACCCTCAGTTTCCTCTCTATCTTGACGCTCAACCTCATTTTACTCTCTTTTAACCCACTTCTTCACCAAGAAAATACAATCTACCTTTACTTAGGATTACATTGCATTGGTTAGGGCCTTCATTGGCTTTTTGCCCCCAACCTTGGCACTTGAAGCATTGGAACCCTTTAGGATTAGGATACTTGTGAACTTCTTGCCTCGGAGGAATTTTGGAGATTGTTTTAGGCTCGGGCAGCCTAGTAATGTCGGGTTGGACCTTATTTTTGGGCCAACCCGAAGAGGATTGAACCATATCCTTTCCCCTTGGCCAACCCGAGGTCGATTGTCCTTTTTCTTTGAACGACGACCTTTCTTTAAGTTCCCTTTCCATCTCAAGAGCCGCTTGGAAAATACCTTTGACTGTATCAAACTTATGAAGTGTCAAATGAGTGGAGATCTCTTTGTTCAACCCACACTTGAACCGAATGATGTCATGACTAATTTTTTCTCCACGATGATCAAGCTTCAACATGAGTTGTTGAAACTCATCAAAATATGCCATCACACTTCGATTCCCTTGTCGCAAATTGTACAACCTAGCAAGAAAATCATGACAATAACTTTTGGGAAGATACCATTGCCTTATTAGATACCTCAACCGAAACCATGGTGGTGGTTTTCCATCAATCAACTCATTACCAAACCGTTTGACATATTCCCACCATGTGTTAGCATAACCTTCAAAGTGAGCTATGGCGTAACAACTCTTCTTCTCTTCTGAGATATCATTCACTTGAAACACTTTTATCGCACGCCGATTCCCAAGCAAGATAAACCTCGGGGTCACTTTCACCCTTAAAGATAGGTAGGCTCAATTTGATAGTATTGATTCCTATGTCTCTCTCTTGGTGTTGGTTTCCCCTTTCTCCATACCCTCGGTATCTTCTTGGATCCACACGTACCCCTCTCATCTCTTCTTCTCTTATGTAAGCCTCATCAAAGGCTTCATACCTTTCATAATCTGCTCTACCATATTCCTCAAAGTGGATGAGATAGTTTTGGACATTTGGGACTTGATTTGGAGGAATTGTAATTTTGTGGAGGTGGTGGTATTTGGTTTACTGGAGCTCGGAAGAGAGGGTTTGGATTTAGTAGAGGTATTGTACGCCCAAGTCCTTCTTGCAGAACTTGAGGATTTTGGTAATGGGTTGGTCTATTGGAGTCTCGGGTTACGGGGTTATGGGTCATTTAGCTTGCAACATTTAGTGGAGCTAGTGAAGGATTTGGCAATTGTGGCCATGTTTCGGGAGTAACGGTGGCGGAGGAATTTCTATCATGTCCACTTGAGAAAACATGTCGAGGGGTATAAGGATGAGAGTTTCTTTGACTCTCCACTTGTTCTAACTTCCCATTAATAGTCGTTACTTCTCCCCTTATGGCTCCCACTCCCGTACTCAACCTTTCAAGAGTTCGGGTCATAGCCTCAAGAGTGACCCTCATATTCTCCATTTCATTAGAATCCACGGTTTGAGATGTGGTTCCCTCCATTGTTAAGGTATCACCTACACAAGAAACAAATAAGTTGGTTTAAAACCTCTCCTCACTCACACTCTCTAGGTTCACTCACACTCAAGCTCCACAAGTGTTGTAGATTGGCTAGTAACCCGTGAATCCTTAAGATATGAGTATGCTCTTTTCCGAAATGGATTCTTGTTTGAAACTCAAAGAATTCTCATTGGACTAGAGCCAAGAGTTACAACGTATTCAAGCAATAAAAGCACACAAACAAATGTTGACACAAATACTAAGCTTCAAAGGACGAATTGACAAGCTAGTAGGAATGTACTAGTTTGTTAATTAGTTCTCAAGTCAATTAGATGAAACAAGAAATCAATTATTAGAAACTAGAACATCCAAATTTGAGATTAATTATCATGTGAAAAGTAAATAGGGTGACGTGGTAGCATGTCATTGGCCACGGGTCCACATACGTTGTTCATCAACTTGAAGCCTTGGTCCCTTTATATCATGTGTAATGGATGACTTGTTATTGGGAGGGAAACATATAGTTTTGTAACTTTTTTTTTCAACTTTTCAAACTCAAAAGGTGATGTTTGACCTTACCAGTTCCACAAGACAAGGTTCCTTGTTTTAAGGGAAATGTGGTTGTCAAGTCTAGAAATGTGATGTTGGCAAGTCTTCTCACAAACAACTTTTTCAATTTTGTCTTGCAACCTTTTTGGATCTATTGCTCTTTTAAGACATAGGATGAAGAGAAACTTTTAAGATAAACACAACATCAACACCTTTAAGAACAAAATAACAATACACCACAATGGCACTCCAACATCCAACAGAAGTCAAACTCAAGGCCACTTCAAGTTTTCACAACAAGTCTCTTCTTATTAAGCTCAACTTTAGATTTAGATACTTTTTCTGTGTTGGTAAGGAAGAGACCAACACAAGAAACAAACTAAACAAGTAAAATCTTTTGTAGATCTACAACCAATTTTCGATCAAAATATTCAAGAACACAATTTTTGGTAAGAGCTTCCCAAAATTGGTTTTGTAAGAACAAAACCAAGCCTTGAGCTTTGATACCAAATGATACAAAAGATCAAACTTACAACAAGAATCAAGAGAACAACTAGAACAATATCACTAGAGAATCAAAGGCCCCATTCGACTTCTCTAGGTTTTCAAGGCAACAACGACAATATTCAACAAGATAGGTAAATAACACAAGATTGCAATAACTATAGTTAATCGAAAGAGCCCCACACGACTTCACTATATCAAAATACAAACAACAAAATTACAAAATAATAGATAGTAACTTGACACAAAATATCCTAGAATCTAAGAACCCTAACATAAAGATTAGGACCCTAAGAATAAAAGATATTTACACCAAATTCTTACTTGAATCAAGAGGAACTCATGAACCTCAAGACCCCCAAGTTTCTATCCAAAGAACAACAAAAGTGTTACTACACTTTGTGTCTAGTTTTGGGTTCACTCTCAAGAACAAGAGAGAAGTTCTCAAATTATTAAAAGACTTGTATTTCTTTAATAATAGGAATGAACTAAGTCCAAGAAATAGCCCTATTATTGTCTATTTATAGTACTCCACAAAATGAAAGGAAAATAACCATTCTAGCCTTGGTCTTGAGTGGCTTTGGAGTGTAATTAAAAAAAGTGTTACTAAACTTTTTTTAGAGTGTAATAAACTTACACTTCAAATCCCCTCTTCACACTTCAAAACATGGAATCCCTTAGATGAATTAATTACACACTCACAAACGGCCATTTGCATGAACATGGCTTGGAGTTTTTGTAACTCCCGAGCTTGGCTACGTGTGAATGGTCTTGAACTACTTGCACTTGTATCAATATTTAATCATTTTAAATATTTAAGTATATTTAATTTTAATTATCAATTTCTAGATTATAATGTGTGATTTATTAAAAAAATTATGGGAAGAAACAAAAAAGAAGAAGAAAAATAAGAAAGAGAAGAGAGAGATATTAATTTAGGGGAATATGAATAAAACGGTCATTAAAGGGATTAATTACCATAATTTTATTTTTAAATTGAAATTTCACGTAAGCAAATTCTATTTTTAAAAAATAATTTAATAGGTTAAGTGACTTTCTGAGTTAAAATGTGATAGTTGAGTGACTTTTAAAGTAAAAACTAAAATTGAGTTACTTTCTGAGATAAAAGTCCATAGTTGAGTGACTTTCTGAGATAAAAGTCCATTGAGTGACTTTCTGAGATAAAAGTTTATAGTTGAGTGACTTTTGAGATAAAGACCAAAGTTAAGTGACTTTTAAAGATAAAAGTTCATAGTTGAGTGAGCATTTGAGATATTAACTCTATAACACTTCTTGAAAAATAACCAATTTACATCAAAATCTATGCATCTCTTGTAATTATTGTGTTGTCCAAGCATGACATAACCCACTTATTGACAGTTTTGGTATCAAAATTTATCAAGTACTTTCACTTCATTCTCCAATCAGAATAACTTCTTCAACCTTAGACTTACTTAAAGCTTCTTAGTGCTAGGATCTTTCAGTCAAATAATCTTTCCTAATGATCAATTGCTGCATCATGGCAGATTGAATTTGTGTGTTCAAACTGTGCTGTTATTACTATTACTCCTCAGGTCAAAAGCCTTCTGTTGGTTTTTACTTTTTTGTTAGTAATTTTTTCTCTGCCGAGACAATTGTGTTAAGTCCTAATGTTATATATGCTGCTAGATTAAGTTTTCAATATAGTTCATTCAAGCAAAGTTTGGTTACACAAGATGCATAAACATCTAAACATCTAGTTAAGTTGACAAGTCAATTATAAAATAATGTATGTGAAGATAGTTCCATAGTTGCATTTTGTTCCCCATGAAATTGTGAAATACTAGCTCACGAGCTCCCCGTTATTAGTACTTCTATTGTGT
This sequence comes from Capsicum pubescens, assembly GCA_030864215.1. Lineage (NCBI taxonomy): Eukaryota > Viridiplantae > Streptophyta > Magnoliopsida > Solanales > Solanaceae > Capsicum > Capsicum pubescens. Next base: position 101,771,836 of record CM061538.1, on the reverse strand, counting down.
TTCTTATATGTGGGTCAATAAGAAAGAAAATACCTGATTTCTTCCTAAAGGTGCCTTCATGATCTTAAGGGACAACAACATACCCACTGTATTCCCACAAAGTCGAGTTTGGGGATGATTGTTGTTTAAGTCTTTGATTTTGTGATTGACAAACTACAAATGTTGGGACCTGGTTCATGAGGAGGTAAATTTTCATTGATCAGGGACGAGGTTCATCGTGACTACAACTCTTGCACTCAGTCAGCAATATAGCTGGAAAAAATATGGCTTGCAGAAAGTTGGTGACAAAACTTTAGTATTTCCTTTGTTCCAGTCAATGAGAAGAGTCCTAGGTTTTCTTTTCTCATATATATGCAACATATTACAACAAGAAAACCGAAGTTTCCATATGTAAACAACATCAAATCTCTCTTGATGTATTTCATCATCTAAAGCCTCACTTGCAATAGGGACCTGCTCAGTCGTCATTTATGTTGTATTTGAGTTTTTACTTTGTGGATTGTAAACATCTAGCCTACTGCTCTCTTCCATTAATAGTAGGTTTGTTCTTGTCACGACCCAAACTGAGGCCTCTGCCATGACGAGCATCCCGAACTATGAAGGCTCAGGAGCCATTCTAACTGGCATCCATGTACACAATTCAAATACAATAAGAAAAATGCGGAAAATAAACAGACGGAATCATGGTCATGTTCTGAGTTCAATTTGATACTACTAAATTTAGTTCATAAACATCCGAAACCAAATGGAAACTAGTTTGCGAAATCTCTAACAATCTAAAAACCAACATCTGTCTAAATACTAGGACAAGGCCCCCAGTCTGACCATGGGACAAAATAAAATAGTACTATCCAAAAGAAAACCAAGGCCTTCCGAAATAAGGGAGGCTCACCAACTGTAAACTTCAGACAATCAAGCTACTGGTTAGCGGGACCCCTGGACTGTGCCTCAGATCCTGAAATATAGGGGGTCAATACAAATGTACTGGTATGCAGATCAATCCAAAATTATGTACTTTTATATATAACATAAGTGAGAGCAATTTATGAAATGTTTTACATACTATTAAAAAAAGAAAAATGCATGGGCATATTTCAAGGACTTTGAGATGTTTCTTGAAAATATGACACCCTTTTTACTTTACTTCTGAGTTAGGTGGTACACTCTATAATTCTACAACCCTACGGGATACATGGAGTCCGCCCCTTAACTCGGCGTCCAAGCTCCAAACACAAGTTTTCTGCAAGAGTTGGTGTTTCTAATTAAGATATGCTAAAGGGCACTAGGCCAACGTATCATACCTCTTGGGGACATAATAACCCATATCGGCAAAACACGATTTTAGGCAATGAGTTTTTTTGAATTCGTTCCTTCTTCGGGTAACCACCTAACATCTCTTAAGCCCATTTTATTAATATTTTTAGCATGCATCTTTCTGAAACCGATTCTGAAAATCTGAATGAAATCTAACTTCTATTCTATTCTGAGTCGGTCATGGTATTATCTATTTTGGTATCGTCATACCAACACTTGCAAGTCATATCTTTACGCCATAAAATATCATGTACTGCTCTTTCATTCAAAATAATGTTCACACCACCAAAACATTCAAACAGTACAAAAGGATTCATATTTCAAAACATGTGTCAAACTATGCAAAGATTCTCATCTTTTCAACATTTCAACAAATGGTGGTCAATTTTTCAACACAATCATGCACTTCCTTCGTTTATCATATTTAGCATTTAAAACAAGGAAATATCCCTCTCTTCAATTCACAATCAACATAAAATTCATAATTGGTAGTAAAACCCTTGGGTCATGCTTTAAGATATGCAATTGAGTAATCCATGACTTGTCAATAAGAAAATAACACCATGAGGGGGAAATTCGTTATTCATGCCCTCAATTTATACTTTTCAAAACATCGAATGCATATATATATATATATATATATATATAAATAAAAATCAAATTTAAGGGAGAGGCCTCAAGACTAAAGCACTATCATCAAAAGGGTTCACCATGCATGTGTTATTGTAAATTCAAACCCTTCGTAAATATATGAATTATCAACATTCAAAACATTATTAAACAGATTTCACCATGCCCATGTAGTTTAGGAAAACCCCACATACCTTAGGTTACTTAGTTCGAAGAATAAAAATCTAAATCTTGATTTGTTTCTTGGAAACCTTGACCTAAGAGCTTGATTCTTGATCTTTGGGGCTCTAGGATTTTCTTGAAGTGGAAAAAGAGAATAATGATGTAAAAATGCTCTTTGGGGGGCTCAAATCTTGTGTTTTGGATGGTTTTGGTTGAGGTAAATGACCCTATTGCCCTCAAATATGCGAAATCAGAAGCTAGAAAATACGGGAGCATACTATGGAGCGTGTGTCGCATGCTCTGGAGCCCCAAAATAGAGCGTACGCCGCATGCTTCCCCGGGGGTGAATTGGTGAGTGCGTAGCACACTAATCGTGCACAACTGTTGTTTTGGACTTCCAAACATGTCCTTACGCTTGTTCAAAAATTACGAAACTCACCTGAGAGGTACCTTTGACACCCCCGATTATGAATCAATTCAAAATTGATATTGTAAGGCCGGGAAGGTCGAAAATAAAATCATCAAAGTTTAGGAGCTTAAAATGTGACTAAGTCCTTTTTAACACTTAGAAAATTTTCAAGTTGTTAGCTCCTTAAGCATGCTACTAAGTGTGGTATCAAGTCGAGATTTCTATCGGTTTTTACATTATCCCCCTTTTGGGATCATTCTCCCCCGAAGGATGACTTAGGACACAGATAAGCTCGATTTCAAGAACACTAAGAAAAAAATGGAGAGAGTAGTATGTGATTCATACCTTCTATGTCGTCACCCATTGTCTCAAAGAGGTTTGGATATCTAGTTAGCATGCCATATTCTGAATCCTAAGTAACTTCCTCTTCTTTTTGATTCTTCCACCACACTTTAACCGAAACTATCTCTTTACTTCTCAGCTTTCGAACTTGGCAATCCAAAATGGCAATAGGTTCTTCCTCATATGACAAGGAGTCCTTCACATTGATCTCCTCTACAGGAAATACTAGGAAATGGTCTCCAATATACTTTTTCAACATGGATACATGGAATACTGGGTGTACGAAAACTAGACTTGCGGGCAAATCCAATTCATAAGAAAACCCACCTATTCTTCTCACAATCTGATACGGTCCTATATAACGAGAACTAAGTTTCTCTTTCTTTCCGAATTGCATGACTCCCTTCATAGGGGAGACCTTTAGAAATACCCAATCATCAACTTCAAATTCTAAATCTCTCTTTCTAACATCGGCATAAGACTTCTGGTGAATCTGAGCAGTCTTAAGTCACTTCCTAATGATCTTTACCTTCTCCATCGCCTGATGGACAAGATCAATCCCAAAAAACCGGGTTTCTCCAACTTCATACCATCCAATTGGTGACCTACACCTGCTTCCATAAAACACCTTAAAAAGAGCCATCTGAATACTATAATAGTAGTTGTTGTTGTAGGTAAATTCTATAAACGGAAAATGATCCACCCAACTACCCTTGAAATTAATCACACAAGCTCTCAACATATCTTCTAAGGTCTGAATGGTGCGTTCAGCCTGCCCATCAGTCTGAGGGTGGAAGGCAGTACTTAGGTTCACTTGGGTGCATAAACCCTTCTGAAAAGATCGCCAAAACTGCGAAGAGAATTGCATACCTCGATTGGATATAGTAGACACAAGAGTAACATGCAATCGGAATATCTCACGAATGTACAACTTAGCATAGTCATCCCTCGAATAATCTATCTGCACCGGAAGAAAATGGGCAGACTTGGTCATCCTATCTACAATCACCCAAATGGAGCATATCGATTTTGGGACCTCAGAAGTCCTATAATGAAGTCCATGTTGACTATCTCCCATTTTCTCATAGGCAACTCTATCTCTTAGGAAGAACCATTGGCCTCAGATGCTCTACCTTGACTTATTAACATTTTAAACACTTTGAAAAAAAGTTAACAATATCTCTTTTCATATTATTCCACCAATAAATAGACTTAAGGTCATGATACATTTTTGTAGAGCCTGGGTGAACAATATACCTCGAAGTGTGATCTTCATCAAGAATTCTTTCCCGCAACCCATCTACATTCAGTACACATATCCTACCTTGATATCTCAAAATCCCATCATCTCCAATTTCAAATGCCATAACCTTTTGTTGACCAACATCCTTTTAATCTGCATCAGGATAAGATATTCGGCCTGCTTCTCCTTAACTTCAACACACAAGGAGGATTTAGATATCTCATGAACAAATACTCCTCCATCTTTAGAATTTAGGAGTCGAACTCTTATTCGCAAGAAGGTGAATATCTTTCACCATCTCCCTCTTTCCTTTCTCCAAATGAGAAAGACTACCAATTGACAACCTGCTAAGGGCATCGGCCACTACATTGGCCTTGCCCGAATAATAGTGCAAGCTCATGTCATAATCCTTCAAAATTTCCAACCACCGCCTCTGCCTAAGATTCAATTCTTTCTGCGTGAAAACATACTGTAAGATTTTGTGATCAGTGAATATATCAACATGTACTCCATACAAATAATGCCGCCATAGCTTAAGTACAAACACCACAACCGGTAACTCTAAGTCATGGGTGGGATAATTTCGCTCATGCACCTTCAACTGCCTAGATGCAAAGCCACTACCTTATCGTGCTGCATAAGCGCACACCTAAGTCCCACCCGGGATGCATCACAGTATACAACAAAATATTTTGTACCTTCGAGAAGGGTCAAAATTAGCGCAGTAGTCAATTTGTCCTTCAGTTTCTCAAAGCTATTCTCGCAAGAGTCGGACCATGAGAATTTCACCTTTTTGCATCAATTTGGTAAGTGGAGCATCTATGGAGGAAAAACTCTCTACAAACCTTCTGTATTACCCTGGCAAACCCAAGAAGCTCCGAATATCGATTGGAGTTGTGGGTCTGGGCCATTTTCTCACTACCTCTATATTTTGGGGATCAACCTTAACTCCCTCACTAGAAACAATATGTCCCAAGAAAGTAATCACACTAAGACAAAATTCACACTTAGAAAACTTGACATACAATTCATAATCTTTGAGGGTCGGAAGGATGATTCAGAGGTGATTGGCATGCTCCTCCTTACTCTTGTAGTAGACCAAAATATAGTAAATGGAGACTATGATGAACAAATTAAGAAAGCAACGAAATACTCTATTCATTAGATCCATGAAAGTTGCAGGGGCATTAGTCAATCCAAAGGACATGACTAGGAATTCATAATGGCCATATCTGGTTTGGAAAGTTGTCTTGGGAATATCAGCCTCCCTAACCTTCAACTGATGATACCCTGAGAGAAGGTCTATTTTTGAGAAATATTTGGCACCGTGAAGTTGGTCAAAAAGATCATTAATTCTATGAAGAGGATATTTATTCTTAACAGTGACCTTATTGAGCTGACGGTAGTCTATACACATACGGAGTGAACTGACCTTCTTATGCACGAAGTGCACCGGAACCCCCCAGGGAGAGATACTTGGACGGATAAAGACTTTATCAAGAAGGTTTTCTAACTGTTCCTTTAACTCTTTTTGTTCTAAAGGAGCTATTCTGTATGGCAGAATTGAAATAGGACGAGTGTCCGACAACAAACCAATACCAAAATCTATCTGTCTGTCGGGAGATCATCGGGGAAAACTTTTGGGAATTCATTTACATAGGGATAGACTGGAGGAAAGGACTTTCAGTATTGGAATCCTTGACCTGAATGAGATGATACAGACAACCCTTTGATATAAGCTTCCGGGCTCTATGATAAGATATGAACTTCCCCCTAGGTGCTAAAGAATACCTCTTCTACTCAATCACTGGTTCATTTGGAAAGGAAAAATTAACCTTTTGGGTTCTACAATCTAATGTGGCATAACATGAATGGAGCTAATCCATTTCGAAAATGGCATCAAAGTCAATCATATCAAGCTCAATAAGGTCTGCCACAACATCACAATTGCAAATAAATATAACACAATTTCTATACACTCTCCTACCCACAATGGAGTCACCAACAGGGGTGGAAATAGAGAAAGGTTCCAGAATGATTTCAGGCTCAAAACCAAAACTAACGGCCACATATGGGGCCACATAAGATAAGTAGACCCTGGGTCAAGCAACACATACACATCACGGGAGAAGATTTGTAACATACCCATCACCATGTCTATCAAATCCACTGGTCCTGGCGGTTAGACAAAGCATACATCCGATTGCGACCGCCCCTAGTAACTGAAGTGGTACCCTTGGGAGGTAGTGGCGCTGAGGAATTTTCTTGGGACCTAGAACTACCAAAATTTCCAATTGCGGAAGGAATATCTCTTTGAAAATGGACCAACTGACCATAAGTATGACACACCAACCTTCCCAACTAACACCTACCTGGGTGATATTTATCGCAAGTTTCACATCGTGGAAATATCCGATACGATTGAGCTACACTACCTTGAGATTGGGTACCCTGCATTCCCGATCCATTATTAGGCTAAGAATTCTGGAATCGCTGATCAACTGGAGGTTTGGGCACTGGGGTGCTAGTCGAAGACTAAGCAATACTCCAAAACTTTTCCTTCGACGACTTATGTAATACCCTATACTTTTCTTAGTCCCGTTTAGCTCCTAGTGTGTCAAGGGTAAATAATGTATAACTCTTGATACATATAGAATTTTCCATCTCTAGACCCACCAAATTGTAGATAATTGAATCAGCTTTCCAATGATACTAATTTCACCTTAATCCGATACTCGAGTGAGAAGTTATGACGTTTGTAGTAAAAAATAGTAGTCCACCGCGATAACATCGCATCGCGGTGAAGTACAGATTCGCAATTTTCCATTTTCTAGTGAAGCACCGTGATTACACTGCATCGTATTGAAGCCCAAAATCCCGTTCATCCCTTTCCAGTAGCCTACCGCGATTGGCCAGTGTCGCGCTTGAAATCGCGATGGAGCATAGCACCACATTGCGGTGGAGTGCAAAATGGCACTCGTCCTTTTCCAGTGACACAATGCGATTACACCGCATCGCGCCAGAGCCCAGAATAACACTCGTCCCTTTTCCAGTAAGCCATCGTGATATCGCCATGTCGCGGTGGAGTGCAAAATCGAGATTTCCAGTTCCAAACTTAATTTTTGAAAGGGCAAAATAGTCATTTCCCAAGCACCTAAATCGTGTAAAACACTAGTTTAAACCTATTCTAAGCATTATACGTTGATTTTCATCAAAATTTCTCTCCAAGAAACCCTAGAACTTTAAATTTTAAACCTCAAGAAATCCAAATTCCACCATTCTTTTTTCCAAGATAACCACAACACAATATTTCCAATTTATGATCTTCAAGAATCAATCTTCAAGAGCACAAATAGGAACTCAAACTTCAAGCTTCTTCATCCATTTATTCATTAAGGTATGTGGGGTTTTTAATAAGGATAATGCTTTTATCCTTGTGTCCAAAATTAATTTTTGAAGTTAATTTCACATGAATTTACATGAGTTTCAAATTAGGGTTCATACCCAAATATTGTTATTTGAAGATTTTGATATTACAAGTTATTTAGATGTTGAATTGCATGTCTACTTTCATATTTTTATGCGTGTGGCATTAAATTCCATATTTAGAATTGAATTTCCAAGATTTTCATTATTTATTATGAACTTTATGATGATTGACATGAATTAGAAGCATGGGTTATTTAGCCCTAGTTTAAATGTTGATATTTCAAGAATATTATGCTTTTAAGCATCCCATAATTAGTTTATATCCAGATTTTGAACAAGATTTGATCTTTTAATCCTCAGCTTAAATATGGAATCCACTTTTCAATTTTAATTACAGTTTATAGTAAGCAAATACACAAGTGGTTTGTGCTAAAACCCTTATAATAGTTTTAAAAATGGATTTCCTATAGAATGAGCATACAGATTAAAGGGAGTAGTATTTAGCACCGAGTTGGGTATGTCTACATGCCCCAAAACTATAAGCCAACGTAGGTTCAGATTATCAGATTATTCTCATTTCTATATGGATGATAGTTACAGATGTGATCACTTAGCTTAGGTTATACTCCCTGACAAGAGTATGACACCTCTCCCCAATATGAGATTTTCCCATAAGGGAAGTAGACATTAGAAACTATGATAACTCACATAGTGTATATCTGTTGGAAGAACCTCCCTACAGAAAAGAGTAAAGACTAAAGAAAATCTTTTAAAAACTAAGTGTAAAGATCTGATATTGTTTTATATAAGTCACTAGCTACTAGATTTCAACTTTCAATTTACAAATACAGAGGTGAGTCTTTTTACACTTAGCATGTATGCTTTGAAAATAGATTTCAAGTACAAATTTAGAACTAAGTGTGGTGGCTCAAAATATTCATATAGTATGTTTTATCATTCATGATTTATGATTACAGTTTTCAATTACTTAAGCCTAAGTGAGCCATTATTACTTAGCATGCATTGTTTATGAGAAAAAATTATATAGTTACTCATTGTTTTACTTAAGCATTCACCCCCATATGCTCAGTACATTCCAGAAGTATTGATCCACATATATGTCTATGTGTTACATTGTTTAATAATGTAGGTTAAGGTGCTCAGTTTTAGCAGCATGAGTGATTTCAAGCATCTCCATCTACATCCCGATAGTTGGTGAGTCCTCATAGTTTGGGGACCTAGTTATTCAGATTTTCTAGCTTATTAGTGTAGTTGATTCAGTATTTTTAGTCAGTTTGAATCTGATGGGGGCTATTCCCAGTAGCTCTCTAGTTATTAGTAGTAGAGGCTTATCAGACTACTAGACATAATTCATATTTTCAGTATTGATTGTTCAGACTTTTGAGTCTAACACTTTCAGATATTATGTTTAGATAATTATTGCTTAGATCAAATAGACTTTCACATTGATTATATGTTTTTATTTTCCAATTTTGAGTTACAAATTTTGTAGAAGGCTTACAGGGTTAGCTTGAGGCTTCTCGTAATCTTGAGCACTGTGTGACATCTCGGGACTCATTTTCGAACATTACAAACTTGGTATCAGAGCCTAAGGTTATAAGAGTCTGAGGAAGTCAGACATGCCACGTTACGTAGAGTCTTAATCATGGGTGTGAAGTGTGCTACATTTATGAGCAAGAGTCTATAGGATGTTTTAGGAAATCATCCTTTTCTTTCATTATCTATCGTGCTTATAGTGTCTCTTTATGCTTTTACCTCATTCTCTTATGTGACAATTGAAAATGCCTCCTCACCGAGCTAATAGACGTAGAAATAATAACCAGCCAGTCCAGCCCGCTGACCCTCTGAATGAGAATGTATCCCATACTGAATTTTGAACTGCTTTACAGGCGTTAGCCCAAGCTTTGGCTGCCAATATTCAGGGCAACCATCAGGCGGCATTCCCACTTCAGTAGAATAGGGATTTGCAGTAGCCAGAATTTGTGACTTTATGAGAATGAATCTGCCTGAGTTCTTTGGGTCAAAAACAGGTGAGGACCTACAACTTTACTTAGATAAGAAAAGAAAGATCACCCAGATTATGTATGTTACTGAGGAGGAGAGTGTAGAGTTGACATCATATAAGCTAAAGGATATGACATATAATTGGGTAGTTATGTGGAAGAATGGTAGAGGTGAGAATGCAGCTCCTATGAGTTGGTAGGTATTTTAAGATGCGTTTCTAGACAGGTTCTTTCCACGTGAAATAAGATAAGCTAAGGTAGAATATTTTGTGAACCTAAGGTAGGGCTCGATGATAGTAAAAGAGTAGTTCCTTAAGTTCAACCAGTTGTCTAAGTATGCCCCTGATACAATTGCTGACCGTAGATCGAGTATGAGTAAGTTTGTTACTGGAGTATCTGGTTTGGTAGTTAAAGAGTGTAGGACTGCCATACTTATAGTGGATATGGATCTTTCTAGGCTGATGATTGATGCTCAATAGATTAAGGTGGAACATTTGAGAAAGGAGAGAGGGGAAATAAGAAGGCTAGAACTAGACAGTTTGATTATGGCCAGACAAAGTTTGGAGGGGAAATCATTCGCAGTTTCAGTCACTCATCTATGACAGTGCCATCTTCAGCCAGTGCTCTCGTCCCCAGAGCTAGGCAGGAACACTGGGGTAAGATTTCTATGTCCAGATCTCAGAATAGTGTTAGTGGAAAACCCAGTTATCCTTCATGTGCTAAGTGTGGTAAGAATCATCTTGGCATGTGTTTGTTGGGATAGAAAGGTTGTTATGGTTGTGGTAAGTTGGGATGTCAAATCAAAGAGTATCTAAATTCTTAGTAAGGAAACAGAGACATTCGTCCCTAGGACCAGGCTACTAGCGCACCAGCTTCTTTAGGTTCCCCAGTCCCTCATCAGGATGCATCATCCAATACCGGTAGCAGTCAACGTCAGAATCAATTTTATGCTTTACCAACCCATTAGGAGTAGGAGAGTTCACCAGATGTTGTTACTGGTGTGCTTCGTGTATTTCATCTTGATGTTTATGAGTTGTTATACCTAGGGATAAATCTCTCTTATGTGACCCCACTAGTTGCAGTAAATTTTGAAGTGGGTCCTGAAAAGCTTTCTAAGCCCTTCTTAGTTTCTACCCCAGTGGGTGAGTCAGTTGTTGCCAAATAGACCTATAGAAAATGTCCTATCACCGTCCTTCATAAGATCATGTCATTAGACTTAATAGAGCTAGATATGGTCAACTTTGACCTTATTTTGGGTATGGATTGGCTCCATTCCTGTTATGCATCTATAGATTGTTGCACCCGAGTGATAAAGTTTCAGTTTTCAGATAAGCCAGTCTTTTAATGGGAAGGTAATTCAGTGTCTCCCAAGAGTCATTTTATATCCTATATTAAGGCCAGAAAGTTGATCTCAAAAGGGTGAATCTATCATCCAGTTCGAGTCAAAAACACTAAGTCTAAGGTTCTAACAATTCAATCAGTCTGTGTAGTTAATGAGTTTCCTGAAGTTTTTCCCGAAGATTTACCAGGGATACCTCCTGATAGAGAAATAGAATTCGGTATTAACCTTCTTCCAAATACTCAGCCTATCTTCATTTTTCCATATCGTATGGCTCCAGCCGAGCTTAAGGACTTAAAAGAGAAGCTTAAAGATCTCATAGATAAAGGTTTCATAAGTCCTAGTGTCTCTCCATGGGGCGCTCTCATCCTATTCATGTGAAAGAAAGATGGTTCTTTGTGAATATGCATTGACTATCGTCAGCTGAATATAGTCACAATCAAAAACAAATATCCTCTTCCTAGGATTGATGACTTATTCGACCAACTCCAGGGTGCAAGTTATTACTCCAAGATAGATCTTAGATCTGGCTATCATCAACTTAGAGTAAGGGAATGTGATATTCCAAAAACTGCTTTTGTAACCCTCTATGGTCATTTTGAGTTTCTAGTCATGTCCTTCGGGTTGACAAATGCCCCAACAACCTTCATGAACTTGATGAACATAGTGTTTAAATAGTATTTGGATATATTTGTTATAGTAGTTATCGATGATATTCTTGTCTATTCTCGTAGTGAGGATGACCATGCCGACCACCTTAGAATTGTGTTGCAAACTCTTAGGGATCACCAGTTGTTTGTAAAATTTAACAAATATGAATTTTGGCTAAGGCCAGTAGCTTTCCTTGATCACATTATCTTCAGTGAAGACATTAGAGTTGATCCCCAAAAGGCAGAAGCAGTGACAAACTGGCCTAGACTTATCTCTCCATCTGACATCCAAAGTTTCTTGGGTTTAGCTGGCAATTAGAAACATTTTGTTGAGTTTTTTTCATCTATTTCATCCCCTGTGTCTAGATTAACTCAGAAGAAAGTTAAGTTTCTATAATGACCCGAGACTACCCCCTAGTCATTATACGGTGCTTACGGCCCCGAGAGACCCCAAGCTAACCCATGAGATGGTACCGGTTGTGAGCACTGAATAATGTAATCATTAATACGGAAGAATACTGAAATGCATAAGGTTTTAAATATATGAATTCAAACTAAAATATGAATCTAGAAAAAATAATTTTCTGAATCTGATAAAGTACTGATAAACCAAACAACTAACTGCCTGTAATGTCGGAAAAGCCTCTAAGACTGACTGACTGAGAGATGGGGGTTGATGGGACAAACCCCCAACTAACTCTACTGACTACTGAAATAAAGTTATGAAATAATATAGTCTACCCTCAGGTGATGAGAACTTACCACTGCTACTGTACTGCCAAGAATATGAGGGACTAAGTGCGATCTGGGAACTGAGTGTCAACACCTATGATATGAGACATCATAGCACAAAAAAAAGGTATGCATCAGTACTTTGAATGTACTGGTATGCTAAATGAGGTACCATAACATACAAGGTTTCATGAATAGGAGTAATGATCTATCTGAATACACATGTAAAGCATGGAATACTGAATAGAGAGCATGAAATCTATAGATACTGAACATGCATGAAAGTCTGTAAAATACTGAAAATACATAAAAATCTATAGACACTGAGGATGTATGACATAGCATATGACATAAATCAAGTAAAATTTGTAAACTGAAATACTAAAATGACTAAAATCTGTATGTTTCGGTCAAACAACACTAAGACTAAATAAATGATCTGAGACTGTAACTAAGACTATATCTGAGACTATGAGAGGTATCATTTAACTGACATTTCCCAATCTGAGCTAATTGGGGACCAACATGTAACCCCAATTGAAAGGATGTTAATACCATGCCACGGGTACTAACTCTGGCTATGCGGATCCACTAAACTGATATAATGTCCAAAGGACTACGGGGGTCAAGCCTGAACTGACGGGTGGCCCCTACAAGACAGTCAAGCCTAATCTGATGGGTGACTACTCATATCCTACGCTGGCTTCGTAGTTCTGGAGTATAGGGATTGCAACTAGCGACTCTGCTTATCTAAAGAAGAAGCCGCCATCCCTATACTCGCTCGGTGTTAAATCCTACTCCCAACCGAAAGACACTGAAATACTAGACCGTTCTGAGTTTAACTAACTTGTATTTGACTATTCTGAAGTGCTCATCGTATATTCTGAAGACTGTTCTATAATGCACTGAGACTAGACTAAATAAACAGCTATGGATTTCGGGTATTCAATACCCCCAGGACTAAATACAATTGTAGTAGCATGACACTAAAACATTGAAGGACATAGCATGAGGGCTCTTATTAAATTAATTGCTCTTGTAGGCATTTTATCAAACACTTATAGCTCATGGTTTAAAATAATCATAGAATTAACAAAGGAATGGCATAATTGAATTGAAATTCTCATGTAAAACACTAAGTAATGATTGAATTCAAAAAATGATAACACTAAAACATGAAGAATCGAATAACCACAAAAACTTCATTAAAATATGGTGTTAAATCAAAGTTCATGGAGATTAATGGATGAAATCATGATTTAAAATCAAATAACTTAAAAAGATCATAACTTTATAATTAAAAAGGTAACTTTGGCTCCATGGATGAAAGGAGTCCATAGATGAACATCTAACATACCTGGGATGATGAATTTGGAAGGATGGATGGAGAGTTCTTGAGAAATTACTTTGAATTTGAGGGCTAGGGTTTCTTGTTCTTGAAAAGAGAATCTTTAATTTTGAAGAATAATTGAATATTGATGACTACTTAGGGTGTTTAGGGGTTAAATTCCATGTTTTAGCTTAATTAGGGTCGTGGAAAAAGACCCAAATACCCTAAAATGAATTTAAAAATGGAAGCTGAAAACTGACCATTTTGATTTTTGGCCTTGAAGTGACGTGCCACTATCACGCCAAGCCACTGGAAATGGGACAACAAGGAACTGAGGGCATGGCGCGATGTGAAGTAATAGCGGTTCCCTTTTGATTCTGAAATTCACCCTTGGCGCGCCGCGCCATTATCGCGACAGAACACTGGAAAAGGACAATTGGGAGTTTTGCTGACGGCGCGACCCGGTGGTTTTGCGGAGCTTCACTGAAAATTGATAATCGAAATTTATGCCAGCTCCGCGATGCGCTAAGGTTAAAAATGACAGTGTTAAACGATTGAAATTTAAAATCGCCAGAACTTCTTACCCGGTTATCAGGATTTAGGCAAGTTTTATATCGTTGGAAAGCTAACTGAATTTCCTTTACAATGGCAGGATCTAAACTGAAAAATAATGAGTTCTTCAAAAATTTCATATATAAATACTCATGTATTGGGACTTAGATTAAGCTAGGGAAATATGGGGTGTTACAATATCTCCCTCTTGGGATCATTCGTCCCCGAATGAAACTGGTTAAGCTGAAAAAACTGATGGACTGAGCTTACACACTGAATATACATGTATGATGCATGGAATGCATGACTGAACTGATTCTTGAATGCACGACTGACATGATCATGATGTGCGACTGAAACTGAGCATAAAAAATGTTAAGAAGATTTGGCACCTTATATTGAATCTGGATTCGCGGAGAAGAGATGAGGGTACTTGGTTCGCATATCTGCCTCTAATTCCCAAGTGGCTCCCTCAATGGAATGATTCTGCCAAAGAACTGTGACTAGTGGAACTTCTTTGTTCCTTAGTCTATGAACTTGATGATCAATAATTTCGACTGGGACTTCCTTAAAGGAAACACTGTTCTGAATATCTACACTTTCTAAGGGAATAACTACAACCGGATCACCAATGCACTTTTTCAACAACGATACATGGAATAGTGGGTGTACTGAGGCTAAATCTGAAGGCAACTCAAGCTTGTAAGCTACCTTTTAGAAACGACTGAGAATTCTGAAGGGATCGGCATATCGGGGACTAAGTTTCCCTTTCTTGCCGAATCTCTTCACTCCCTTCATGGGAGATATTTTCCAGTACATGAAGTCACCGACCTCAAACTCGAGATCCTTTCTCCTTATATCTGCATATGATTTCTGTCAGTTCTGGGCAGTCTTAAGCCTTTCTCTAATTAACTGAACCTTTTCTAACGCATCAAACACCAAGTCAGGCCCTACTATTGCAGCTTCACCTACTTTAAACTAACCAATTAGAGATCTACATCTCCTACCATAGAGAGCCTCAAATGGAGCCATACGGATACTGGAATAATAGTTGTTATTGTATGCGAATTCAATTGAAGGCAAATGGTCATCCCAACTACCTTTAAAATCAACAACGCATGCTCTTAGCATATCCTCAAGAGTCTGGATGGTCCTTTCTAGTTGATCGTCTGTCTAAGGGTGGAAGGTTGTATTGAGGTGGACTTGGATACTAAGACCCTTTTGGAACACTTTTTAGAAGTGAGAGGTAAACTGAGTATCTCTATCTGAGATGATAGATAAGGGAACACCGTGAAACCTAACCAACTCTCTAAGATAGATATTACCATAGTCCTCGTCTGAATAAGAGGTATGGACTAACAAGAAATGAGTTGATTTGGTAATACTATCTACGATAACCAAAATAGAGTCATGTTGACGACGGGTACGAGTCAAACCTGTTACAAAGTCCATGTTCACTTCCTCCCATTTCCATATAGGAATGCTGAACTCCTGCATAGACCCACTTAGCTACAAACTTTGTAATATCTCTCTTTATCCTACTCTACTAATAGATCTCTCACGAATCGTGGTACATCTTAGTGGACCTAGATAAATAGAGTAACGCGCACCATGTGCCTCTGTAAGAATTTATTGCCTCAAATCATCTATACCAGGCGCACACAATCTACCCTGATAATGAAAAACACCATCTTCCCCTTGGGAGAAAACCTCCACCTTTTGATCTCTGTCTAATTTTTTCAACTTAACTAGACTGGGATCTCTATCCTTCTTTTCCTTCACCTCGAAAACTAGAGATAATTTTGAGCTACTCTGCACCCACACACTACCTTCTGCTGAATCGAGTAAACGAACACCTAGTTGGGCAAGATGATGAACTTCCTGAGCTAACTTCTTCTTACCACCCTCAACATGAGCTACACTACCCATGGACAATCTACTGAGAGCATCATCCACTACATTGGCCTTGCCCGGATGATACAGAACACTCATGTCATAATTCTTCAATAACTCCAACCACCTTATCTGATGCAGATTTAAATCTTTTCGAGAGAACACATATTGAAGGCTTTTGTGATCTGTGAACACATCTACATGCACCCCACATAAGTAATGCCTCTAAATCTTTAAGCCAAACACCACAACTGCTATCTTAAGATCATGAGTCGTATAATTCTTCTCATGGGGTTTAAGCTGTCTGGAGGCCTAGGCTATGACCTTACCTCTTTGTATGAGGACACAACCCAAACCTACTCTGGATGTATCGCAGTACACAACAAAACCATCTGAACCATCTGGTAAAGTCAAGACTGATCCTAAGGTGAGTCGAGTCTTCAACTCCTGAAAACTCTTCTCGCAGGAATCTGACCACTGAAACTTAACTTTCTTCTGAGTCAATCTGGACATAGGGGACGCAATAGAAGAAAACTCTTCAACAGACCAATGGTAATAGCCAGCTAAACCCAAGAAACTTCTGATATCTAATGGAGAGATGGGTTTACGCTAGTTTCTCACCGCTTTAATCTTTTGATGATCAACTCGAATACCATCACAAAAAATAATATGACCAAGGAATGCCACTGATCTTAGCCAGAATTCATACATACTGAATTTAGCGAACAATTGATGATCTCTAAGAGTCTGAACCACTATGATGAGATGGTATGGATGATCTCTTTTGCTATGAGAATAGACAAGAATGTCATCAATGAAGACTATGACGAACATGTCCAAGTACTGCTTGAACATTCGGTTCATCAAGTCCATGAAGGCTGCTGGGGCATTTGTAAGACCAAAAGATATGACTAGAAATTTAAAGTGACCATACCGAGTTTGGAAAGCTATTTTTGGAATGTCACATTCTCTGAATCTAGCTGTTGATAGCCTGATCTGAGGTCTATCTTGGAAAAGTAGCTGGCACCCTAAAGTTTGTCGAACAAGTCATCAATTCTAGGAAGTGGATATTTATTTTTGACTATAACCCTGTTCAACTAACGGTAGTCTACGCACATTCTGAGAGAATCTTCTTTCTTATGCATGAATAGAATAGGTGTGCCCTACCAGGAGACACTGGGTCTGATGAATCCCTTATCTAAGAGATCCTTCAACTATTCTTCAGTTCTTTGAGTTCAGTTAGTGCCATTTTATATGGCGGTATAGATATAGACTGAGTATCTGGGAGAAGGTTTATTCTGAAGTCGATTTCCCTTTCGGGAGGAACTCTGAGAAGATCATTAGGAAATACATCTGAGAATTCTTTTACTACTGGGACTGAATCAAGAGTAGAAGTTTCTGAGTTAGAGTTTTTGACTTGCACGAGATGGTAAATACACCCCTTCAATATAATCTTTCTGGCCCTAAGGTACGAAATCAACTGACCTCTAAGAGCCGTAGTACTACCCCTACATTCAAGGAATGGTTCATTTGGAAATTAAAAATGAACTATTCTGTTTCTACAATCAACTGAGGCATAGCATGAGTGGAGCCAATCCATGCAAGGAATGACGTCAAAATCCATCATCTGTAACTCCACAAGATCAACTGAAGTAACTTTTTAAGATATTATGACTGGTAGTTCCTGTATACCTGTCTGTCTACAATGGAAATGCCTACTGGGGTAGACACTGAAAAGGGCTCTGCTAGATTTTTGGGACTGACTTCAAAATTTACAACTATGAATGGAGTTACAAAAGAAAGAGAAGCTCCAGGGTCTAGTAAATCATAAACATGTAAGTGAAAGACCTGCAATGTACCAGTAACTATGTTAGGAGAATTTTCCTGATCTTGAAAGGAATGAAGAACATATAATTTGTTCGAAAAATGACCACTGGTAGCACTGGAAGTGACACCTTGTTGAGTTGGGTGTCCAGATGGAACTAGAAACTAATGGGATTGGCCGTGTTGGTGCACATCCCTACCTTTCTAAGAAACTACCCGACACTATCAAATTTGATGGCCTGGCTTGCCACACCCGAAGCATATATCACTACCCGCTCTACACTCACCCTGATGGTGTGTGCCACACTTCTGACATAAAGGATTGGTATGAGTACTACTAACACTGACCTGTTACTTAGATCCAGGTGCCCTATCCCTATTGTCATTTCTGAATTTGGGTACTGGGACACTGGCTGAAGAAGGTACTGGGGATGAAGACTTCTGATGAAACTGAGGACAGTTACCACCTTCTGACTTTAGCTGATTAAAATTAAAACTACCCATCCTAGCTCTCTTGTTTCCTTTCTCTCTTTCTTTAATCTTTTGCTCCTCTATCTGTTGAGCATAAACCATCAGCCTAGACAAGTCCATCTCACTAATCAGCATTGCGATCCTGCACTCTTTGACCATAGTATCAGACACGCTAGACATAAACTTACTCATCTTGGACCTACTGTCAGCCACCACATGATGAGCATATCTAGATAACTGAGTGAACTTGAGAGAATACTCCCTCATGCTCATGCTACCTTGCCTCAAATTAATAAATTATAACACCTTGGCCCCCTTCAACTCTAATGGAAAGAATCTGTCCAAGAAAGTTGTGGCAAACTCTTCCCATTCTATAAGCCCTGCATCAACACCTCTATTAACTTTCCACTGCTAAATCCAAGTATGGTTTACATCCTACAATTGATATACAACCAAATCGGCACTCTGACTAGATGTCACCCCTATAGTATCCGTTACCTTCTGAACCATATCTAAGAATTCCTGAGGATCCTCTTCAGACTTGGATCCCATGAAAGAAGGAGGATCCATCCGAGTGAAAAACAAATTCTATTTACAACATTATTGGCCATTGGGTTGGCCGGAAAAATAGTAGGACATTCATTCTGCGCTGCTACGGAGTTTTCTAGAGTAGTGAACACAACCTTGAATTTTGTGTGAGAGACATGATCATCCAGAGGATCTTCCTGGATGGGCTGAGGGGCTGGATGAGTTCCTATTCTTCTTTTGTTCTTCTTGGGAGGCATGTTCTATAAACAGAAGGGAGAAATAGATTAGACAGGGATTTTAACTTGAGATCATGCTCAATCGTACTACATGAATACTGAAAGAAGGGAAACTTTTCCTAAATGCCTTGTAGCCTCTCGTCCATAAGTGTGGCGCATTACACATCCATGCAAAAGACTCTACTCGGTGCGGCTTTCAGACTTCTTAGGACGCACTTAGTCGTTACACGGTGCTTATGGTCCCAAGAGACCCTAAGCTAACCCATGAGATGGTACCTGTTGTCAGCACTAAATAATGTAATCATAAATATGCAAGAATACTGACATGCCATAAGGTTTTAAATATCTAAATTTAAACTGAAATATGCATCTAGGAAAAATGACTATCTGAATCTTATAAAGTACTGATAAACTGAAAAACTAACTAACTGTAATGTCTGAAAAGCCTCTAAGACTGACTGACTGAGAGTTGATAGGACAAGCCCCCAACTAACTCTGCTGACTACTGAAATAAAGACATAAAATAAGATAGTCTGCCTTCGGGTGATGAGGACTCACCACTGCTACTTTACTGACGAGAATCTGAGGGACTAAGTATGATCTGGGAACTAAGCGTCAACACCAATAATATGAGACATCATAGCGCAAAAGAAAGGTATACGATAATGTAACACCCCAAAAATCTATCCCGAGATGTCACACGGTGCTTAGACCATAAGTGATCCAAAGCTAACCCTTCTACTGGCATAACTCATAAGCAACTGAATAATATGTATAAAATGACTGAGATTATTATGTGGAAACATAATAATGGTGGAATCTAAGAAAATACAATACTGATATAACTTTTACATTCTGATAAAGTCTGAAAGAGGGACTAAAAATACATAACTGACTCTAATTAACATCTGTGAAGCCTCTACTATACTGACTATAGATATCTGGGATGCGAACCCAACTATCATAAATTAATACATATGAAAAAAAGAATAAATTACATCAATAACATCTACCTAAAGTCCTCGAAATAGCAGGACTCTTTATCTGCTGGCTGGAATCTGCGATTTGTCTGAATATAGTATACGTGCTACTACTGAGATGATACCTACATTATAAGACAATGTAGCACATAGACATCTATGTGGATCAGTACTTTGAGGATGTATTAGTATATGGGGGGTTAAATTCATAAGTAAAACATGATATAAATCATCATAATTTGTAAAACAATGTATGCTAAATGTAAATGACTCACATAAGATGGAATATCTGAAACACTGAAAATAATAATCATGAGAAACAAATCATGCTTGAAAATCTAGTGAGCCATAACATTTAGTTCTAAAATTTGTGCTAATACTCTTTCTTTAAATCATACTGTCTAAGTGTAGAAAGGACTCACTATAAATCTGAAATCTGAAAGCTGATATCTTTCTGTAAAGCATAATCTAAACAAATTCGTGAGCCTTTACACTTAGTTTTCTAAAATCTTTTCTGTAAGACTCTCCTCTTTAGGAAAACACTTTAACAGAAGGGGAATGCTTTAAAACAACTTTCTGCATATTAAACACTTTATCACAAGACTTTAATTAACTAAAATTGTTTTAAGAGTGGGGACATCTTTTGGGAGGTTCTTCTAGTCTACATGTACACTATGTTAGCATCCATGGTGTCCCAAGACTAGCCCCGTAAGGTTAGGGTTGTTCTACCTTTGCCATCATAATAGAACAATCTCATCTCAGTGATCACAATCTCAGTCATCCACGTAGAAGTGACAATAATTTAAATCCTACGTTAGCACATAGTTCTGGGGTATGAAACTGTAGTAACGTACCCATATCGGTGCTAAATACTACTCCCATTATCATGCTCAAAATCTCAAGAAAAATCCACTTTAAAAGTAGTCTAAATGGTTTATAATGAAAATTAACTATAAATCTGTAATCTGAATCTGTAAAGTGGATTTTAAATCTATTCTGAGACCAAAAGGTCAAATCTTTTTTAAAAGTAGTCTAAATGGTTTATAATGAAAATTAACCATAAATTTGTAATCTGAATCTGTAAAGTGGATTTTAAATCTATTCTGAGACCAAAAGGTCAAATCTTTCTCAATAATCTGAAAGCATTCTAATCATAGGGTGCTTATAGCACAACAATTCTTTGAATAGCAATCTTTAAATAGGGCTTAATGACCCGTATACCAATATCATGATAAAACATCTCAAAATTCATGCTTTATAATATAATTGGTTATAATTCATCGTAAAATCTGGAAATTTCAGCAATAAGCATAATAATATGAACATACTCATGTAATTCAATTTCTAAATCATGGAAAATCTCAAGATCTTGAAAATAATGATAATGGGCATAAACCCTAACTTGAATCTCATGGAAAATCATATTAATTGCAGTAAATTTGTATTTAAGGTAATGTTTTAGGCACAAGGACGAAAGGATTGTCCTTGTTCATAACTCCACATACCTTAATTGATGATCTTTGATGAAAGGCTTGAATCTTTCATTCCTATTGATGCTTTAGAGATGATCTTAGTGTTATTGTATTGAGAAATCTCAATCTTGAGTTATCTTGGAGAGCTAATAGAGGAATTTTGGATTTCTTAGGGAGAAAGTTGATGAACTAGGGTTTTACTTTGAGACGGAATGACAAATAATGCAAAATATTCTCTCAAATATGAGTGATCTTGTTTTTTTGGATGGATTGGGGGTTGGGTAATTTACCAAAATACCCCCTATAAACTCTTAAACGAAACTGGAAAATATTTATTTTTCTGATTTGGATGGCCACCGCAATGCGCCACTATCGCAGTGGCTCACTGGAAAAAGGACGAGCAGGAATTGGGCACTCACTGCAATGCACCACAATCGCGGTGCCCCTTGGATTGCCATTTTGTCCCTTGGCGCGATGCGCCAGAATCACAGAGTTTCAATGGAATGGGACAATTAGGAAAATAGGCTTCTCCGTAATGCGAGGCTATTGCAGAGGGCCACTCAAATTTGACAATTGCCAATTTGCTTAGCTCCACGATGTGCTGAGAGTCCAGGTAATACACTGTCAACTTAAAAATGCCATAACTCCTTCACCTAGTGCCAGATTTAGGCGAATTTGGTATCGACGAAAAGCTTATTTAATTTCTCATATAATAAAAAGTTGAAATCTTGAGAATATAGCATAAAATAAATGGTATTTATCTTTGAAGCAAATTCTTGATATTTTAGGGACAAATTTAAGCTAGAAAAAATATGGGGTATTACAGATCAGTACTTTGAATGTACTAGTATGCTAAATGAGGTAGGATAACATACAAGGTTTCATGAATAAGAGTAATGATCTATCTGAAAACACATGTAAATCATAGAATACTGAATAGAGAGCATAAAATCTGTAGATACTAAACATGCATGAAAGTCTATAAAATACTAAAAATACATGAAAATTTGTAGACACTGAGGATGCATGACCAAGCATATGAAATAAATCGAGTAAAATTGTAAACTAAAATACTGGAATGACTGAAATTTGTATGCTTTGGTCAAATAACACTAAGATCAAATAACTGAACTGAGACTGTAACTGAGACTATATCTGAGACTGTGGGAGGTATCATCTAACCGACATTCCCCAATCTGAGCTAATTGGGGTCCAACCTGTAACCCCAGTTGGAAAGGTATTAATACCGTTTCATGGGTACTAACACTGGATGTGTGGATCCACTTAATTTATATAATGTCCAAAGGACTACGGGTGTTAAGCCTAAACTGATGGGTGACCCCTGCATGATAGTTAAGCCTAATCTGATGGGTGGCTACTCATATCCTATGCTGGATACGTAGTTCTGGAGGATAGGGACTGATACTAATGACTCTGCCTATCTGATAGAGAATCTTCCATCCCTACACTCGCTCAGTGCTAAATCCTACTCCCAACTGAAAGACACTGAAATACTAGACCATTCTGAGTTTAACTGACTGGTATTTGACTATTCTGAAGTATTCATAGTATATTCTGAAGACTGTTCTATAATGCACTAAGGCTAGACTAAATAAACAGCTATGGATTTCAGGTATTCAATACCCTCAGTACTCAAAACAATAGTAGTATCATGACACTAAAACATTGAAGGACATAGCATGAAGGCTCTTATTAAATCAATTGCTCTTGTAGGCATTTTATCAAACACTTATAGTTCATGGTTTAAAATAATCGTAGAATTACTAAAGGACTGACATAATTGATATGAAATTATCATGGAAAACACTAAGTCATGATTTAATTCAACAAATAATAACACTAAAACATGATAAATTGAATAACCACAATAACTTCATTAAAACATGGTGTTAAATCAAAGTTCATGGAGATTAATGGATGAAATAATGATTTAAAATCAAATAACTTGAAAATATCATAACTTTATTATTAAAAAAGTTACTTGGATTCCATGGATGAAAGAAATCCATAGATAAACATCTAACATACCCGGGATGATGAATTTGGAAGGATGTATGGAGAGTTATTGAGAAGTTGCCTTGAATTTGAGGGCTAGAGTTTTTTGTTCTTGAAAAGGGGATCTTTAATTTTAAAGAAGAATTGAATAAAGATGACTAATTAGGGTGTTTAGGGTTTTAATTTTGTGTTTTAGGTTAATTAGGACCGTGGAAAAAAACCCAACTACTCTAAAACAAATTTAAAAATGGAAGCTGAAAACTGACCATTTCAACTTTTGGACTTGGCGCGATGCGTCACTATCGTGCCAAGCCATTGGAAAAGGGAAAACTAGGAACTGAGGGCATGGCGTGACGCGGAGGACTTATGGTTCCCTTTTGATTCTGTAATTCATCCTTGGCGCGATGCGCCATTATCGCGACAGGACACTGGAAAAGGACAATTAGGATTTTGGCTGACGGCGCGAAGTGGTGGTTTCATGGATCTTTACTGGAAATTGACAATCGTCATTTATGCTGGCTCCACAATTTGCTAACGTTAAAAATGACGGTGTTAAATGACTGAAACTTAAAATCGCCATAACTTCTTACCCGATTATCGAATTTTAGGCAAATTTTATATCATTGAAAAGCTAACTGAATTTCCTACACAATGGCAGGCTCTAAACTGAAAAATAATGAGTGCTTCAAAAATTTCATATATGAATACTCCTGTATTGGGACTTAGATTAAACTAGGGAAATACGGGGTGTTACAATTTTAGTGGTCAGATTCTTGTGAGAAGAGTTTTCAGGAGTTGAAGACTTAACTCATTTTAGCAACAGTTTTATTTCTACCTGATGGTATACATGGGTTCATTGTCTATTGTGATGCTTCTAGAATCAGTCTGGGTTGTTTTTTTATGTAGATAGGTAAGGTTATAGCCTATGCCTCTAGGTAGCATAAGCCTCACGAAAAGAAATACCCTACCCCTGATCTTGAGCTAGCTATTATGGTATTTGCATTGAAAATCTGGAGACACTATATTTATGGGGTACATGTCGACGTATTCACGTATCACAAAATCTTGAAATATGTGTTCACTCAGAGGGAGTTAGATCTTTGTCAGAGAAGGTGGTTAGAATTATTGAAGTATTATGATACGAGTGTGTTGTATTATCCAAGCAAGGCCAATGTAGTATAAGGCTCCCTTAGTAGATTATCTATGGGAAGTAATGCTCATGTAGAGAATGATAAGAGAGAACTAGTTAGCGAAGTTCACCGGTTATCTAGATTGGGTGTGAGGTTGGTTGACTCAGCTGAAGAAAATGTTTGGGTCCAGTGTAGTTCAGAATCTTCTCTTGTTTTTGAAGTGAAAGTGAAATAGGATAAGGACTCTAGTTTGGTCAACCTGAAAGGTTCAATTAAAGACCAAAAGGTAGAGATTTTCTCCCAAAGGGGATATAGTGTGTTAAGATACCAGAATAGATTGTGTGTGACATGTGTTGATGATTTGAGGTAGTGGATTATGGGAGAAGTGCATGGTACGCGTTACTCCATTCATCCAGGAGCCACCAAGATGTACCGTGATTTGAGAAAAGTCTATTGGCGGACTGGGATGAAGAAATATATCACAAAATTTGTAGCTAAGTGTGAAACTTGTCACCAGGTTAAGGTAGAGCACCAAAAACCTGGTGGCACATTACAGGAATTTGGTATTCCCACTTGGAAGTGGAAAGAGGTTAACATGGACTTTGTGAAAGGGTTAACCCATTCGCGTCGTCATCATGATTCAATTTGG
The DNA here is from genome assembly GCA_030864215.1 of Capsicum pubescens. NCBI lineage: Eukaryota > Viridiplantae > Streptophyta > Magnoliopsida > Solanales > Solanaceae > Capsicum > Capsicum pubescens. The sequence goes on along the minus strand of CM061538.1, from coordinate 101,746,481 downwards.
GTTATTATAGATAGATTGACCAAATCAACCCATTTCTTGCCAATTCACACGTCCTACACAGCTGAAGATTATGCTAAGTTGTATATCAGAGAGTTAGTTAGATTACACAGAGTTCCCCTATCTATCATCTCAGATAGGGGTACTCAGTTTATCTCTTAATTTTGGAAAGCCTTTCAGAAGGGTCTTGGTACCCAAATTTATCTCAATTCATCTTTTCACATGTAAAAAGATGGTCTGGTAGAGAGGATCATTCAGACCTTAGAAGATATATTGAGGGCTTGTGTTCTTGATTTCAAAGGCAGTTGGGATAATCACTTGTCGTTGATAGAGTTTACCTATAATAACAATTACCATTCTAGTATTCAAATGGCCTCTTTTGAGGCTCTATATAGGCAGAGGTGTAGATCACCCATCGGTTGGTTCAAAGTAGGTGAGGATATTTTAATTTGGCCAGATATGGTGTTAAAGCCATGGAGAAAGTTCAATTGATTCGAGAGAGATTAAAAGCAGCTCAGAGTTGTTAGAAATATTATACAGACGTAAGAAGGAGAGATCTTGAGTTTGAAGTAGATGATCTTGTGTATTTAAAGGTTTCATTTATGAAAGAGGTAAAGAGATTTGGAGAAAAGGGGAATCTTAGTCCCCGATATATGGGTCCCTACAGGATATTGAGTCGTATGGGGAAGGTAGTGTATGAGCTTGAGCTACCTGCAGACTTATCATCAGTTCACCTGGTGTTCCATGTATCCTTATTGAAGAAGTGCACGGATGATCAGTTGTTGTAGTCCCTCTATAAAACACAGACATTCAGAATAGCCTTTCATATGAAGAACTTCCAATAGAGATTCTTGATCACCACATCCGTAGACTAAGGAACAAAGAAGTTCCCTTAGTCAAAGTTCTGTGGAAAAATCACTCTGTTGTGGATGCTACTTGGGAAGCAAAAGTGGACATACGTACCAAGTATCCTCACCTCTTCTCCACAAACTCAGATTCAGCCTAAGGTAATAGTCTTCCTTAATTCAGTTCTTTTGCAGTCTCAGTTGTAGCCATGTGATTATCTTCATGTCAAGTTATGCATTCACAGACTACTATAGATTCTTGGTATGATTTAGATTCAGCCACACAGTTTTGTTTCAGTTGTGCATGCCAGTATATAGTCTCAAATCCTCAGTATCCTCAGTTTAACTAGTATCATTCGAGGACGAATGTTCCCAAGGGGGAAATATTGTAATGCCCCGTACTTTTCTTAGTCCCATTTAGCTCCTAGTGTGTCAAGGGTCAACTTTAAAAAATATATAACTCTTGATATGTGTTGAATTTTCTATATCTAGACCCACCAAATTGTAGATAATTGAACCAACTTTCCAGCGATACCAATTTAACTTAATTCGATACTCGGGTGAGAAGTTATGGCATTTTTAGTGAAAAATAGTAGTCCACCAAAATAGCATCGCGTTGCGGTGTAGTGAAGATTCACAATTGTCCATTTTCCAGCGAAGTACTGCGATTATGCCGCATCGTAGTGAAGCCCAAAATTCCATTCGTCCTTTCCAGTAACCCACCATGATTGGAAAGTGTCACGCCTGAAATTGCGATGGAGCATAGCACAGCGTCGTGGTGGAGTGCAAAATAGCACTCGTTATTTTTTAGTGACGCAATACGATAACACCGCGTCGCGCCAGAGCCCAAAATAGAACTCGTCCATTTTCCCGTAAGCCACAGTGATGGCACTGCAATGCGGTAGAGTGCAAAATCGAGATTTTCAGTTTCTAACTTAATTTTCCATAGGGCAACCTAGTCATTTCCCAAGCACCCATGTGACGTCTTGGGACCCATTTTTGGGGCGTTACAACTTACTATCCCAATTGTTACCACTATGGTGTTGACTGTTATTTTGGTATGTGGATCTGGCCCTCTTGGTCTGCCTATCTTTCTCCCTTGCCTTTGCCAGCCTTTTCTTCTGCTCCTCAACCTGTTGCATATGAATGGACAACCTGGAGAAATCCATGTCTCTATTCAACATAGATCCTTTACATTCCAACATTAGATCATCTGAAAGACCTGATGCAAACTTCCTCACGCAAGCTCTCATGTTACCCTCCAATTCTGGAGTATATCGGAACATCTGGGTAAACTTTAATGTGTACTCCTTAACACTCATTTTTCCCTGCATCAATTTCATAAATTCCTCAGCCTTTGACTCCCTCAGTTCCTGGGGGAAGAAATGGTCCTGGAAAGTTTCCACAAACTCGCCCCACACATAAGGATCAACATCGCTACCCTTAGAATACCCCCATTCATTATACCACTTATTGGACACATCCTTCAACTGGTAGGCTTCCAACTTAACCCCTTTAACTTCATTCGCATGCATAACTCAGAATATTTTCTCCAACTCATCAAAGAACCCTTGGGGGTCCTTCTCAACCTTCGTGCCAGTAAATATAGGTGGGTTCAGCCTCATGAATTAACCGACCCATGAAATCTCAGATGAACCAGACGTAGAACCCACATCTTCAGAACGACGGGTCTGAGAGGCCACCAACTAAGTTGTTATATGGATGGACTGTCAAAACTTTGCATTTGAAATTTCTCTAGGAGGTTACGGATGGTTAACACCGGTCCATGGAGTTTGAGGTGGACTAGTCAGAACTAGAGGAACTCTCAGAGTAGCAACAAACTCTGGGGTACGAGCTCTATTACAGATTAGTATCCCATGAGTAGGAAGGGTATTCTCAGCTTGGGTTTTTTGCTCATTAGTTTTATGAGGAGTCATGATCAATTTTAGAAATATAGGAAATCATTGATTAGAGGACATTCAGGCTCTATAGTACGGACAAAATCAAGAAAGAAAGAGAGACATTCCTAAACGTCTTGTAGCCTCTTACTTATAAGTGTGGCGTGCTACACATCCATAAATAGGAATCTACCCAACGTTATTTCGTATACACCCTGGGACCATGAACCATGCTTTGATACCAAGTTTATCATGACCCAAATCGAGGCCTTGGCCGTGACGAGCATCCCGAACCATAAAGGCCCGAGAGCCCTTCTAAATGACATTCATGTACACAATTCAAATACAATAAGAAAAATGCAGAAAATAAACAGGCGGAATCATGGTCATGTTCTGAGTTCAATTTAATACTATGGAATTTAGTTCATAAACATCCGAAACCACATCGAAACTATTTTTTAAAATATCTAAAAATCCAATAACCAATATCTATCTAAATACTGGGACAAGGCCCCCAGTCTGACCATAGGACAAAATAAAATAGTACAGTCCAAAAGAAAACCAAGGCCTTCCGAAATAATGGAGGCTCACCAACGGCAAACTTCAGACAACCAATCTACTGTTTAGCAGGACCCTGGGACTGTGCCTCAGATTCTAAAATATGGGGGGTCAATATAGATGTACTGGTACGCATATCAATCCAAAATAATGTACTTTTATATATAACATAAGTGAGAGAAATTTATGAAATATTTTACATACTATAAAAAAAAGGAAAACACATGGGCATATTTCAAGGACTTTGAGATATTTCTTGAAAACATGACACCCTCTTTACTCTACTTCTAAGTTAGGTGGTACACCCTATAATTCTACGACCCCACGGTCTATATGGAGTCCACCCTTAACTCAGCGGCCAAGCCCCCAACCTAAGTTTGCCGCAAGAGTTGGTGTTTTTTATTCTGATATACCACTGGGCACTAGGCCAGCGTATAATCCCTCTTGGGGACATAATAACCCATATCGACAAAATACGATTTTGAGCAATGAGTTTTTCTGAACTCGTTCCTTCCTCGGTTAACCACCAAATATATCTTAAGCCTATTTATTTAATATTTTAAGCATGCATCTTTCTAAAACTAAAAATTCTTAAAATCTGAATAAAATCTGACTTCTATTCTATTCTGAGTCTGTTATGGCATTATTTGTTTTGGTAACGTTATACCAAGACTTGCAAGTGATATCTCTATGCCATAAAATATCATGCACCGCTCTTTCATTCAAAATAATGTTCAGACCACCAAAACATTCAAATAGTACAAAAGGATTTATATTTCAAAACATGTGTCAAACTATGAATAGATTCTCATTTTTTCAACATTCCAACAAATGGTGGTCAATTTCTCAAAACAATCATGATATTATTTTGTTTATGATATTTAACATTTAAAAGAAGGAAATATCTCTCTCTTCAATTCACAATCGACATAAAATTCATAATTGTTAGTAAAACCCTTAGGTTATTCTTTAAGATATGCAATTGAGTAATCCATGACTTGTCAATCAAGAAATAACACCATGAGAGGGAAATTCGTTATTCATGCTCTCAATATATACTTTTCAAAACATCGAACGTATATATATATATATATATATATATATATATATATATATATATATATATATACATAAACAAAAATCAAATTTAAGGAGGAGGCCTCAAGACCAAAGCATTATCATCCAAAGGGTTCACCATGCATGTGTTATTGTAAATTCAAACCCTTAGTAAATATATGAATTATCAACATTCAAAACATTATTAAAAATATTTCACCATGCCCATGTAGTTTAGGAAAACCCCACATACCTTAGGTTACTTAGTTTGAAGAATAAAAATCTGAATCCTAATTTGTTTCTTGGAAACCTTGACCAAAGAGCTTGATTCTCGATCTTTGGGAATCTAGGATTTTCTTGAAGTGGAAAAAGAGAATAATGATGTAACAATGCTCTTTGGGGGCTCAAATTTTGTGTTTTGGACAGTTTTGGTTGAGGTAAATGACCCTATTTCCCTCAAATACGTGAAATCAAAAGCTGGAAAATACAGGAACGTGCGTCGTATGCTCTGGAGCCCTGAAATGGAGTGTGCACCGCATGCGCTATCTCATGCTCTCTCAAGGGTGAATTGGAGCATGCGTAGCACTCTAATCACATGCAGCTGTTGTTTTAGACTTCCGAATATGTCCTTATCCAAAAATTCTGAAACTTACCCTAGAGGTACATTTGACACCCCCAATTATGAATCAACTCAAAAATCAATATTCTATGGTCGGGAAGGTTGAATATAAAACCATCAAAGTTTAGGAGCTTAAAATATGATAATTCCTTTTTAACACTTAGAAAATTTTCTAGCTGTTACCTCCTTAAGCATGCTTAAGTGAGGTATCAAGTTCAGATTTTTACGGGCTGTTAAAGTTCTTTGTGTTGATTGTGTCATCTAGAGTTAGTTGACATATAATCTAGAGCTATCTTGGTACAAATTTAGTTACAGTTAGTTGTGTCAGTTAGTCCTGTAGAGTTATTGCATTGGAGTCTCCTTTTGTAATAGAGTTATTACAAGTTGAAGATATTGCAAGTTGAAGAAGATTAAGAGGTTAATCCTAGAATCATAGAGTCTGTATTCAATGTTGCTTGAACATAGTGAAGTGGTTGAAAATCATACATGGTAGGTAATTGTTTCACTCTTTTGAGCAAAGAGGTTTCGATGTAAAATATTATGTGTGTGCACTATTCTTTATGTTTACTTTACTTTTAGTCTTGTTCATTACTGCATACAATAATTTGGGACCAGGTCCTTAAATTGGTAGGCGATTTGTGTCGTTCTTCATTTGGGATCAGAGCTGGTTCTTTCAAAATGGTTAACACCAAGGAAAGATATTTTATATGGCTACACCACCAAATCTCAAAGAAGGTTAATCAACCACTAGACTACCCATATTTAATGGTCAATATTATGGGTGGTGAAAAACTCGTATGCATGACTTCATCATGAATGAGGACTATGAACTATGGGATGTCATTATTGATGGGCCTTTTATTCCCACAAGCCAATGAAAGTGGGTGATGTCACTTCAAATGTTCCCAAAATAAGGAAATGTTCCCAAAATAAGAAAGGAATACGATGAGGCTGACAGGAATCATGTGTGGAATTGGTCCTGATGAATATAAAAAGATCTCAGCTTGTAAAACAACTAATGAAATATGAGAATTCTTGCAAACTTCTCATGAAAAAATGAGTTAAGTTAAAGAGTCAAAGGTAGATAAGTTGACTATGCAATATGAAGCCTTCAACATGAAGGAAGGTGAAACCATTTGACAAATGCATACCAGGTTCACCTCTATTACCAATGAACTCTATTACCTTGGTGAGGTAATCAGACCTACCAAATAGGTTCGTAAAATCCTTAGTATTTTGCCAAAATTATGGGAAAGCAGGTTAATTCCATAACTGAAGCTAGGGACCTAAAGATCCTAACTATCGATGAGTTGATAGGGAACCTAAAGACCTATGAACATAAGAAACAATAAGATAAAGCAAGAAGTGAGAAGAATAAAGAAAAGAACTTGGAGCTAAAGTCTACAAAAGGAGAGTATAGTGAAGAAGATGAAGAAACAACTTTAACACCAAAATATTCCATAAGATTATGAGGAGGAATGGTGGGATACCCAGAAAAGGTGAATCAAGCAAGAACAACAGGGACAATAAGGTGTAACGACCCAAAATCACCTCCCGGGACATCACATGTTGCTTAAGGCAACAAGTAGCCCCAAGCTAACCCTTTGAGCTTGTTTTTACCAATAATACTCATTTTAAGATAAAATAATTCAAACACTAGCATAGTCATATCATCTAAAGGGAGATATAGAGAAAGTACTCGGTCCAAACGACCACAATACTGGAATTCTCAACATAATCACAATCTGGTAACTAGTTTGACAAAGCCTATACAAATCCCTGAACTAGAGAGCCATTGGGACAGGTCCCCAACTGACTCGAAATGAACTGAAAATAACAACATAGTCTCTCAAAATATGAAGATGTCTGAACATAGGTCCTTGAACCATGAGGACTCACAACTGCAGTAATGTAGATAGAGGTACTCAAAAATCACTGACGAAGCTGGGACTGAACACCTGAACCTACATTAAAAGACATTGTAGCACATAGACGTCTATGAGGATCAACACTTGGGAATGTACTGAGTATGTGGGGGTGCATGCATTTATATAAAATAACATCAATACTCTTTAATAAAATCATGCATGTAATAAGTAATGACTCACATAGCTTGAATAAGTATAAAATGTATAGCTCATGAATCATGTAAAATGGAACATGTAACACAATTTCGTGAGTCATTATGCTTTTAGCTTTGAAATTTGAACTCTTCTCTTATTCTCATTACTCAAGGCTAAAGAAAACTTTAAGCAATACTTTCAACTCTTGCATGTGTCTCATGGAGAGTAAAACTTCTTCAATGCTCAAGAACTCATAACTCTTTTGAACTCAAATACTTAGAATTCGAAATCATATATCTTTGGAACATACTTGAAGGCATTTCATTCACGTTAGGAAAATATCTTATTTCAAGATTTAGGGAAAAATACTCATAACAAGGGAAAGTATTTTAGTTTTTAAAGGAAAATATCTTATCTCAATGGAAAATACTTTAGTTTAGGGAGTTTCTCTTAACCGACATAAACCATGCGAGCTACATGGAGTCCAATATTTTGTCCTCCTAAGGAAGAAACCTCATGTTGGGGAGAGGCGTCATACTCTTGCCAAGGAGTATAACCTAGGTCCAGTGATCACTAAACAAACTCGGCCTCGGGCCCAATATCAACTCGACCTTAGGCCCGATAAAAATCATAAACTCGGCCTAAGGTCCAACCTACGGTGGCACGTAGTTTTGGGGTAAGAAACCATAGTAACTTACCTGCTCGGTGCTAAATACTACTCCCTTTAGATTATCTGCGATCATCTCATAAAAATCCACTTTTAGAAATAATCTCATGGTTCACCATGAACCCAATAATCAAATTGGTAATCTCATATAGTAGAGTGGATTTCAAAACTCAATGACCATTAGGTCAAAACATTTCTCAATAATCTCAGAATACTCAAATCATGGGTGCTTATAGCACAATAGTTCATAAAATCTAAAGTTTCAAGTAGGGCTTAATAACCCATAATTCAATCTCAAGTTAAAACTCATCCAAAACATAATAGATAGCATATAGATTCATAACTCATGTAGAAATCTGGAAATTTCAGCAATTATTCTCAAAATCTCAACATACTCATATACTTCAATATCTCAAACATTTCAACTATTAACTTCTCAAGGATTAAAATCATGGGTTATAGACCCGGCTATAATTGCTCAAGAAAACATGTAAAAATAATGTCATTAGACTCTCAATTCAAGGAAAACATCAAAATCTTGCAACCAATAACAATGGGTGAAAAACCCCAATTCAATTTTATGTAAAGTCTCATAAATTGCAGAGAATTGTAGTTTAAATAAGCCTTTGGGCACAAGGGTAAAAGGATTACCCTTGTTCAAAACCCCACATACCTTATATTATGAAATTGGATGAACAAGCTTGCTCTAAACTCTTCTTCTTACTCTTGAGAGAGGGTTCTTACAACCCTTGAACTTGGAGAACTCAAATCTCAACTCAATTTGTTGAATCTATGGTGAGTTCTTGGATTTCTTGGAGAAGGGTTTTAGATTTGCTCTTGAGAGAGAAACCCTAGCCTTTGGATGTTTTGGGAGATAATGAGGCTATCAAGTTCGTTTGGAATATATCTGAGGGTTAAAAGGGAAAAGACTCAAAAGCCCCTTTTAAAAAGGACTTAAAAATACTGAACGGGGGCTGCGACGGTCCGTCGGGTTGTCCGTCGCATGCTGGCCAAAATAAGGATACACTACTTTGATGCGACGGTCAAAGTGACGGCCCGTAGCAAAACTGGTGGTCCGTTAGGTCGCCCGTCGCATGTTGGCCAGGATGAGGACACATTATCTCGAAGTGACGGTCCAAGCGATGATCCGTCGCTGACCCGATGCTTCGTCGGATCATCTGTCGAACTTGGGCAAAAAAAAGTGTTACTTTCTTGGTTGCGACGGTCCGTTGCACACTTGATGGTCCGTCGGATCATCCGTCGCACCTGGGCGGTTTTGACTACTCTTGGTAAAATGACCATAACTTCTCACCCCGATATCAGATTTGGACAAAATTGGTATCATTGAAAAGCTAATTCAATTCTCTACATGAAAAAAGTCAAATTTAAGAAAAATTTTGTATGGTTTAATCACCAATCACTTAGGAAGTCACTTCTCAATCTTTTAGGGCCAGAATTACACTTTGCTTGACATGCTCTAAGGCTCAGACTACGAGGGAACTTTGCAGGGTCTTATAATATCTCCCCCTTGGAAACATTCGTCCTTGAATGTTGCTAGTTAGAGTAGGAACACAGGAAAACAAAGTATGCATAGCTGGAGCAAGTAGATAAAATGGATTCAAAATCTCTCTAAACTCTCGAATGCCTCAGAAATTGCAAGAACTCATGCAAGAACAGATACATATAGCCAAACTTTAGATTAGAAGGTCTGAATTAAAAGGAAGAAAAATACCTTCGAATTGATCTGAACTCACAGAAAAGAGGTACGGGTACTTGGCTCGCATGTCTGCTTCTTCCTCCCACATAGCGCCCTCAACTGACTGGTTCCGCCACAACATTTTGACCAAGGAAACCTCTTTGTTCCTCAGTCTACAGATCTGAAAATCTAGGATCTCAATGGGAACCTCATCGAATGAAAGACTATTCTGAATATCGGCACTCTCTGAGGGATCTACTACAATGGAATCACTAATATACTATTTAAGCATGGAGACATGAAAAATAGGATAAACGGCTAACAAATTTGAGGGAAACTCAACCTCATAGGCTACTTTTCCAAAACGGATCAAGACTCTATACGGGCCAATATAACGGGGACTAAGCTTTCCCTTTTTACCAAACCTCTTCACCCCTTTCATGGGTGAAATCTTCAAGTATACAAAATCACCAAACTCAAACTCAAGATATCTTCTCCTCACACTAGCATAAGACTTTTGATGACTCCGAGCTATCTTCAACCTTTATCTAATCAACTTAACTTTCTCCATAACTTCAAATACTGTATCAGGTCCAATCACAGCAGCTTCACCCACTTCAAACCAACCTATGGGTGACCTATATCTCCTACCATACAAGGCCTCAAATGGTGTCATCCTGATGCTAGCATGATAACTATTGTTATAGGCGAACTCTATCAATGTTAAATGCTCAACCCAACTACCTTTGAAATAAAGAGCACATGTCTTCAACATATCTTCTAGGGTTTGAATGGTTCTCTCAGCCTGACCATCTGTCTGTGGGTGAAAAATGGAACTCAAAAGAACTTGGGTACCAAGACCCTACTGAAATGCCCTCCAAAATTGAGAAGTAAATTGGGTGCCCCTATCTGAAATAATGGATGACGGAACTCCATGCAGCCTGACTAACTCCCGGATATACAATCTAGCATAATCCTCAGCTGTATAAGATGTATGCACGGGAAAGAAATGCGCAGACTTAGTCAGCCTATCCATAACAACCCAAATTGAATCATGATGAAGACACGAAAGAGGCAACCTATTCCCAAAGTCCATATTCACCACCTCTTACTTCCAAGTGGGTATACCAAACTCTTGTATCACACCACCAATTCTTTGGTGCTCTACCTTAACCTGTTGGCACGTTGCACACTTTGCTACAAACTCGGCTATATCTTTCTTCATATCATTCAACCAATAGATTTCCCGCAAGTCGCGGTATATCTTGGCAGTGCCGGGATGAATGGAATATCGAGCGCCATGCGCTTCAGCCATAATCATCTGCCTCAGATCATCAACACACAGAACACACAATATACCTTTCACTCTCAACACGCCATATCCCCCTTGGGAGAAAACCTCTACCTTTTGGTCCTGAAATGACTCCTTCAGTCTGACCAAACTAGGATCCTTATCTTGTTTCTCCTTCACTTTTGAAACTAAAGAGGATTCGGAACTACTGTGCACCAAAGTACTTCCCTCAGCTGAATCAAGCAACCTAACACCCAATCTAGCTAGACAATGGATATCATAAGGTAAATCTTTCTTACCCTCCTCTACATGAGAAACGCTACCCATAGACAATCTGCTAAGGGCATCCGCTACTACATTGGCCTTGCCCGAGTGATACAACACACTCATATTATAGTCTTTTAACAACTCTAACCTTAATTACCTAAGATTCAACTCTCTCTGAGTAAACTAATACTGCAGGCTCTTATGATCAGTAAACACATCAACATAAACACCATAAAGATAGTGTCTCCAGATTTTCAAAGCAAAGACTACTGCAGCTAACTCAAGATCATTGGTTGGGTAATTCTTCTCATGCGGCTTTAACTATCTAGAGGTGTAGGCTATAACCTTACTCTTTGCATCAACATACAACCCAAACCAATTCTAGAGGCATCACAATACACCACAAAACCATCTGTACCATCCGGCAAAGTTAACACAGGGGCTGAAGTAAGTCGAGTCTTCAACTCCTAAAAACACTTCTCACAGGAATCTGACCACAGGAACTTAACTTTATTTTGGGTCAACCGGGTCATGGGAGATGTAATAGATAAGAAACCCTCAACAAAATGATGGTAGTAGCTCGTTAGACCCAAGAAACTCCTAAGGTCAGACGAAGAGATAGGTCTAGGCCAATTTTTTATAGCTTCTATCTTTTGGGGATCAACTCTAATACCTTTGGCTGAAACAACATGAACCAAAAAGTCTACAGACCTTAGCCAAAATTCAAACTTACTGAATTTGGCAAACAACTGGTGATCTCTAAGAGTTTCCAATACAACTCTAAGGTGGTTCGCATGGTCATTCTTATTACGGGAGTACACAAAGATGTCATCTATGAAGATAATGACAAAAATATTGAGATATTGCTTGAATACTCGGTTCATGAGGTCCATGAAGGCTGCTGGGGCATTGGTTAGCCTGAAAGACATGACTAGAAACTCAAAGTGACCATAGTGGGTTTGAAAAGCTATCTTTGGAATATCACATTCCCTGACTTTAAGCTGGTAATAGCCGGATCTAAGGTCTATCTTGGAGAAATAACTTGCACCTTGCACCTGATTAAACAGGTCATCAATTCTCAGAAGAGGATACTTGTTCTTAACGGTGACCTTGTTAAGATGATGATAGTCAATGCACATACGCAAAGAACCGTCTTTCTTTTGCACAAATAATACAGGTGTACCCCAAGGAGAAATACTGGGCCTAATGAATCCTTTGTCTAAAACTTCTTTGAGTTGCTCTTTCAACTCCTTAAGCTCTGGAGGTGGCATATGGTATGGCAGAATAGAAATGGGATGAGTGTCGGGAAGAAGGTCAATCCTGAATTCTACCTCTTTATCGGGAGGTTCCCCTGGGAGGTCTTCCAGAAAAATATTTGGAAACTCATTAACAATATCGACTGACTGAATAGTTGGAGCCTCAGACTTAGTGTCATTGACTCTAACTAGGTGATAGATGCAACCCTTGGATATTAGCTTTCTGTCTATGAGATAGGAGATAAATGACTCTTGGGAGATACCAAACTCCTGAACCACTCAAACGTTAGTTTATCAAGAAACTAAAACTTTACCACACGGGTACGACAATCTATAGATACATAACAAGAATGAAGCCAATCCATACCCAGAATAAGGTCAAAATCCACCATGTCTAACTCTATTAAATTCGTAAGTATGACCCTATGAAGAACCGTAACAGGACAATCTTTGTACACTTGTTTAGCAACAACTGACTCCCCTACTAGTGTAGAAACTAGGAAGGGCTCAGAAATCTTTTTGGGATTCATTTTGAAATTCACAGCTATAAGTGGGGTCACATAAGAGAGACTTGACCCAGGGTCCAAAAAAACATAGACATCAAAACAAAAAACACAGAGAATACTAGTAACAACATCGGGAGAGGCCTATTGCTCCTGACGAGATTGTAAGGCATAGAATCTGTTCTCGGCAGTAGGGCTAGATGAAGCGCCCTGAGTAGGGGCGGGATAAGGTACAGGAGCTGGTGCACTAGTAGCCTGTGCCTGAGGTCGGGCATCTCTGTTCCCCTGTCTATCATGAGGATAATCTCTAAGTCAGCGGACCTACTTTCCATAGCCAAAACAAACCCTCAGATCTACGAAACACTCACCGGGATGATCCCTACCACATTTAGCACAAGGAAGATAACAGGGCCTATTACCAACACTGTTCTGCGACCTAGACATAAAAGACCTGCCCCCTTGCTCTGGCCTGCCTCTACGATCGAGAGCACTAGCTGATGAAAACGCTAGCATAGATAGATGTTTCAAAAATTGAGGTTGGTTTCCTCTATAGAACCTAGGCTGGCTAAACTCATGCTGCTCAGATCTAGCTCTCTTGTTACCCCTCACTGTATCTCTCTCTCTAATCTTATCCACCTCTATCTACTGGGCATGCATCATCAACCTAGCTAGATCTATATCCCTATGCAACATCCCAGTCCTACACTCCTTCAGTACCAAACCAAAAACACCTGTCACAAACTTGCTCATACTAGATCGGGTGTCAGAAATCAAATCAAGAGCACACTTGGCCAATTGGTTGAACATCAAGCAGTACTTCTTAACAGTCATGGATCCCTGCCTCAAGTTCATAAACTCCTCAATCTTTGCCTCCCTCATCTTAAGCGGAAATAACTTATCCAAGAATTCATCTTGGAATACCTGCCAAGTTATAGGAGCGACATTCTCGCCTATACCCTTCCACCACGATACAACCCAGTCATAAGTAATGTCCTTCAGCCTGTAGGATGCCAACTCAACACTCTCTTCCTAAGAAATATACATCACCTGCGTGATCTTTCTCACCTCTTCAAGGTACAACTGTGGGTCCTCATCTACCTTAGACCCATATAACTTTAGCAGATTTATCCGCATAAAATCACGAATCCTATCTGTAGCTACATCACCTCTTTGCTGATTAACAACTGCAGCCTGGTTATTAGGTCGAACATTTATGGTGACAGCTTGGGCTAATGCCTGAAAGGCCACCCAAAACTCAGCATGAGATACCATATCATTCAAAGGATCAATAGGTGGGGGTTGTTCATCATTGTTTCTGTGGACATTCATTCTTCGGAGAGGTATTTTCTGAAAATAGAAGAGCACAAATTATTAGATGAGAGGGAAAACTATAGGCAAGATAGAATCTGAAAGAAGAAATAAGTTTTTCCTAAAACGTCTTGTAGCCTCTTGCTAATAGATATGGTGCTATACACACCGATGATCAAGAATCTACTTAACGCGGCTTGTTAGACTCCCTAGAACTCCTTAAAACCTTAGGCTCTGATACAAAGTTTGTAACGACCTAAAATCGCCTCCCGAGATGTCACATGGTGCTTAAGGCTACAAGTAGCCCCAAGCTAACCCTTTGATCCTATTTCTACTAATAATACTCATTTCAAGATAAAATAATTCAAACACTAGCATAGTCATATCATATGAAGGGATATACAGAGAAAGTACTCGGTCCAAACGACCACAATACTAGAATTCTCAACACAATCACAATCTGGTAAATAGTCTGACAAAGCCTCTACAAATCCATGAACTAGAGAGCCGATGGGACAGGTCCCTAAATCACTCGAAATGAACTGTAAATAACAATATAGTCTCTCAAAATATGGAGATGTCTGAGCATAGGTCCTCGAACAATGAGGACTCACCACTGCAAGAATATAGATAGAGGTACTCGAAAATCACTGAAGAGGCTGGGACTGAGCACCTGAACCTACATTATAAGACAATGTAGCACATAGATGTATATGTGGATCAGCACTTGAGAATGAACTGAGTATGTGGGGGTGCATGCATTTAGATAAAACAATATCAATACTCTTTAATCAAATTAGTATGTAATAAGTAATATCTCAAATGGCTTGAATAAGTATAAAATGCAAAGCTCATGAATCATGTAAAATGGAATATGTAACACAATCTCGTGAGTCATTATACGTTTAGCTTTGACATTTGTACTCTTCTCTTATTCTCATTACGCAAGGCTAAAGGAAACTTTAAGCAATACTTTCAACTCATGCATATGTCCCATGGAGAGTAAAACTTCTTCAATGCTTAAGAACTCATAACTCTTTTGAACTCAAATACTTGGAATTCAAAATCATATAACTTTGGAACATACTTGAAGGCATTTCATTCACGTTAGGAAAATATCTCATTTCAGGATTTAGGGAAAAATACTCATAACAAGGGAAAGTATTTTAGTTTTTAAAGGAAAATATCTTATCTCAATGGAAAATACTTTAGTTTAGGGAGTTTCTCTTAACCGACATAAACCATACGAGCTACATGGAGTCCAACGTTTTGTCCTCCTAAGGAAGAGACCTTACGTTGGGGAAATGAGTCATTCTCTTGCCAAGAAGTATAACCTAGGTCTAGTGATCACTAAATAAACTCGGCCTTAGGCCCAATATCAACTCAATCTTAGGCCCAATAATAATCATAAACTCGACCTCAGGCCTAACCTACGGTGGCACATAGTTTTGGGGTAAGAAATCATAGTAACTTACAAGCTCGGTGCTAAATACTACTCCCTTTAGATTATCTGCGCTCATCTCGTAAAAATCCACTTTTAGAAATAATCTCATGATTCACCACGAACCCAATAATTAAATCGGTAATCTCATGTAGTAGAGTGGATTTCAAAACTCAATGACCATAAGGTCAAAATATTTCTCAATAATCTCAGAATACTCAAATCATGAGTTCTTATAGAACAATAGTTCATAAAATCTCAAGTCTCAAGTGGGGATTAATAACCCATAATTCAATCTCAAGTTAAAACTCATCAAAGGCATAATAGATAGCATATAGATTCATAACTCATCTAGAAATCTGGAAATTTCAGCAATTTGTCTCAAAATGTCAACATACTCATATACTTCAATCTCTCAAACATTTCAACTATTAACTTCTTAAGGATTAAAATCATGGGATGTAGACCCAGCTGTAATTTCTCAAGAAAACATATTAAAATCATGTCATTAGACTCTCAATTCAAGGGAAACATCAAAATCTTGCTAACAAAAACAATGGGTGAAAACCCTCAATTCAGTTTCATGTAAAATCTCATAAATTACAGAGAATTGTAGTTTAAATAAGCCTTTGGGCACAAGGGTGAAAGGATTACCCTTGTTCAAAACCCCACTTACCATAGATTATGAAATTAAATGAATAAGATTTCTCTAAACTCTTCTTCTTACTCTTGAGAGAGGGTTCTTGCAACCCTTGAACTTGGGGAACTCAAATCTTAAATCAATTTTTTAAATCTATGGTGAGTTCTTGGATTTCTTAGAGAAGGGTTTTAGATTTGATCTTGAGAGAGAAATTGTAGCCTTTGGATGTTTTGGGAGATAATGAGGCTATCAAGTTTGTTTGGAATATATATGAGGGTTAAAAATGAAAGACCCAAAAGCCCATTTTAAAAAGGACTTAAAAATACTGAATGGGGGCTGCGACGGTCGAAGCGATGGTCCGTCGCTAACCTGACGGTCCGTCGGATCGTCTGTCGTACGTTGTTCAAAATAAGCACATATTGCCTCGATGCGATGGTCAAAGTGATGGCCCGTAGTAAACCTGACGGTCTGTCCGGTCGCCCGTCGGACGTTGGCCAGAATGAGGACAGACTGTCTTGAAGTGACGATAAAACGATGATTCGTGGCAGACCTGACGGTCCGTCGGATCGTCCATCGCACTTGGGCCAAAAAAAAGAGTTATTGTCTTGGTAGTGACGGTCCGAACGACGGTCTGTCTCACACTCGACGGTCCATCGGATCATCCATCACACCTGGGTGGTTCCGACTACTCTCGATAAAATAGCCATAACTTCTCACCCCGATACCGGATTTGGATGAAATTGGTATCGTTGAAAAGATAATTCAATTATCTACATGAAAAAATTCAAATTTAAGAAAATTCTATATGGTTTAAACAATAATCACTTGGAAAGTCACTTCTCAATCTTTTAGGGCTGAAATTACACTTTACTTTATATACTCTAAGGCTCAGACTACGAGGGAACTTTGCGGTGTCTTACAAAAGGGAAATGACACATGTCACTAGTATGGAAAAAATGGTCACTTCATCAAATATTATCCTCTTCACAAGGTAGAATACAAGGAGTATGTGAAGAATACTGGAGTAAAAGAAAAAAAAGGACCGGGTTCCTAAGAGATGTAGTAAAAGAGTTGTTTCTGACAGAGTGGTGAAACAATACTGCTTGGGAAGATACATCTAGAGATTCAGGTGAATCAGAAAAGGAGTATGTCTCAATGATGGTTTTTAAAGATGATGTTCAGATTTACGATTAACTCTTTGACTTGATGGC
This sequence comes from Capsicum pubescens, assembly GCA_030864215.1. Lineage (NCBI taxonomy): Eukaryota > Viridiplantae > Streptophyta > Magnoliopsida > Solanales > Solanaceae > Capsicum > Capsicum pubescens. Next base: position 101,729,165 of record CM061538.1, on the reverse strand, counting down.
CAAGTCTGATAATAAAGAAGATGATAAGGTAACTCTTCTGGATATAAAATAAAATCTTAAAGATTATTCACTTAAGGAGTTAAGGTCCCTTCCCATTATATTGATAGACTCTATCTTTGAGCTAACTAAAGAAAAGGATTTATTGAACAAAACTTTTGATAGATTTAAAGTAGAAAAGGTGGAGTCAATTGAATAATTATCCCAAGTTGTAAGAAATATACCAATCCCTCTCTTTTGAAAATATATTGTTGAATGAAAGATTTAATGAAATAGCTAAGTCTAGTTATAAAGAAAAAGGTGAGGGCAACAAAATTCAATTTGAATTGGAAGAAAAATTGACAAAAGATAATTTATATTTAATTGCAACCTTGGAAAAGAACTTTGAGCTTGAGATGGACCTGGTTTGGATTAAAGCTAAACTTTAAAAGGCTCATAAATAGACCATTTCCACTTAAGATTTGATAAGTCTTACTAATTAAAAATCAAATAATGGAGTTGGTCTTCACTTCCATAGTTCAAGTTTACCTTATAATCCTTATAGCAAGTATGTTTCTATGAAGAACAATCTCTTGTGCACCCACTATGGTAGAAGTGGTCATATAAAGGACACCAACTCTTCAAGATTAGCTGTTATAAAGAAGTTGAGAAGTTTTTTTTAATCAAAGAAAAATAGTGGTATCTTACCTGCTTGAACCAAGAAGAATTTAATCTTTCTCTTGTTATCCTACTGGGAACTAAAATTGCTATGGGTTCCCAAGGTTAACAAATGATTATGGTTTTAGGGTAGATCAAGAGGAAGCAACCATTATTGGTAAATGGATAGTGGCTGTTCTAGGTATATTACTAGAAGATTTGAAGATCTCCTCTCGCTCAAGGACTATGAATGAGGCAGTGTCTCCTCTGGTGATGGAAAAAAGATACTTTCTAGGGACTGGTAAAGTTGGTGAGAGTTTGAGTCAAGCTATTGATGATGTGCACTATCTGGATGGACTCAAATTCAGTTTGTTGAGCATGTCACAAATCTGTGACAAGGGAAATAAAGTAAAGTTTATGTCAGATAAGTGTATAGTTTCAAGCCTCAAAGATGTCAAGTTATACTTACTGCATGGAAAAATAAGAACATGTATGTTGCTGATTTGGGTTTATCCAACACCAAGAATATCACATGTCTCAGTGTTCAAGAAGATATTATTGGTTATGTAATTTGCTATTCGCTGAACAAATTGGTCAGTAAGGACCTGGTTCGAGGAATACCAAAGCTGAAGTTTGCCTGTTCTAAAGTATATAATGCTTACGTGAAAGAAAAGTAGACCAGGTCTTTCTTCAAGTTAAAGAAACATTCCAGGCCCCTACAATTTCTTCATATGGACTTATGTGGATCTGTTAAGGTTACAAGTAGAGGGGAAAGAAGTATATTATTATTATAGTTGATTATCATTCCAGATTTACCTGGACAATGTTTTTGAGATATAAAGAGGAAACCTTTCCAGTGTTTAAAGCCTTTGCTAAGTAGGTGCAAGTGAAGTACAATGAGAAGATTTCTGGGATCAGGTCTGACTATGGCACAGAATTTATAAATGATAAGTTCAATTAATTCTGAAATGAGTTTAGGGTTAACATAATTTTTTAGCTTCTAGAACACCTTAACTAAATGGTGTTGTAGAGAGGAAAAATAGATTCTTGGTGGACATTGCTAGGACTATGTTGATTGATGCAAGAAAAACACAAAAATTTTAGGCAGAATCATTTATCATAGCTTGTCATGTGAAATGTCTCACCAGGTCCATTCTTAATAAAACTCCATATGAGCTCATGAAAAAAATGAAGCCCGAATTGAGATACTTTAAACCTTGTGGTTATAAGTGTTTTGTGCTTAACAATGGTAAGAATGATCTTGGAAAATTCAACCCAAGAAGTGATGAAGGAGTATTTGTTGTGTATTCCCCAAAGCAAATCTTACAGAACGTAAAATAAAAGAATTCAATGTATAGAGGAGAATGTACATATTGTGTTTGATGAGGCTGGAAATGCTAATCAAGGTTATACTAATGATGATACAGATCTTAAAGAGATTCTTAATGATTCATCTAAGTCAAATGGTAATGACAATAAGTTAGAAGAAGGAACCAAGGATGGTGAAAACTCCTAGGGACCAGGTTCAAACCATGAAGATGAAGATGATTCATCAGATCACCAGGAACCTGTTTCATGACATCCCCTTATTAAGATCCCAATCCTCGTTCTAGCTCAGTGGATCAACAGTCCCCTTAGGGTAATGCTTTCATGTAATCTAGTCCCACATCAACCCAACCTACCTATCAAAGATCTAGCTGGAAACATCATTCTTCACATCCTCTTCATAACTTACTCACACCTCTAGATTCAGGCATACAAACTAGGAATTAAGCCAAAAAATTATGTATTTTTTTAGAGTTATTGTCTCAAGTCGAGTCCAAGAATATGAAAGAGGACTTGAAAGATGCTAATTAAATAAACACCATGAAGGACTAGTTGCATTAGTTTAAGAGAAGCAAGGTATAACACATGGTCCCTTGCCCTGCAAACAAAACTGTCATAGGGACCAGGTGGATCTATAGGACCAAAGAAGATGAGCATGGTAGCACTATTAGGAACAATTCAAGGTTGGTTGTGCAAGTATATAATCGGGAGAAAGAAATAAATTATGATGAAACATTTACTTCTATTGATAGAAAAGAATCATATTTGAATTCTTATTAATTTTGCTTCTTATATTGAGTTCAAACTGTTCCAAATAGGTGTAAAGAGTGCCTTTCTCAATGGATTTCTAAAATAAGAAGTGTATGTGAAGCAAACTCCAGGATTTAAAGATGTTGACTTTCCAAATCACGTGTTCAAGCTTGAAAAAACTCTTTATAGTTTGAAACAAGCCCCTAGGTCTTGGTATGAAAGACTCTCAAAATTCTTTCTGGACCATGGCTTTAAAAGAGGAATTATTGACAACATGCTCTTCTTGATGGTCGGGGGAAAAAAACTGCTAATTGTTCAAGTCTATATTGATGGCATTATATTTGGAGTTATAACTAGTTCTCTATGTGGTGAATTTTCCAAGTTTATGAGCAGTGAATTCGAGATGAGTATGATGGGAGAGCTTAACTTCTTCCTTGGATTACACATAAAGCAAAGGGCAACTAGTTCAATCATTTTCCAACAAAAGTATATCTATGAGCTATTGAAAAGGTTCCACATAGAGGATGCAAAACCCATTGATATTCCTATGGACACTTTTTAAAAATTGGACCTGGATGAACCTGGTCCCTCTGTAATTAAAACTATATATAGAGGAATCATTGGTTCATTTATATATCTTACTGCTAGCTGACCTGACATTGTGTTTAGTATTGGCATGTGTGCTAGATTCTAAGAAAGCTCAAAGGAATCTCATTTAAAGGCTACCAAATAAATTTTAAGGTATCTCAAAGGGACTCCAAGCCTGGTCCTCCTCTATCCTGCTGGTGACTTGATCTAGTTGGATGTGTAGATACAGACTATGCTAGGTACCTGGTTGATAGGAAATTACTTTAGGAATGAATTACTTCTAGGGTTTTCCTTAATTTCCCGGGGTTACCAAAAAATAGAATTTAGTGGCCTTTTCCACTACTAAAGATGAGTATGTGAAAGTTGGTTTATGTTGTGCTTAGTTACATTGGATCAAAAAACAACTTGAAGATTTTAGGATTCTCTCAGACTGTGATAACACAAGTGTAATTAATATAGAAAAGAATCATGTTCAGCATAAGAGGACTAAGCACATAGACATTACACATCACTTTCTTAGAGATAATATGGAGAAAAGACTGATCAAAATGGTCTTCTGTGACACTTAGGACCAAATAGTCGATATCTTCACTAAAGCACTTGGCAAGAACCATTTTGAAAAAGAATAGGATAAAGTTGGGTCTAATGAGGCAAAATCGACTACATACTGTACTTCCTATTCTTTTAGGATGGATATGAATTGGTAAGCAGGTATTCATGTGAGGTAATGTTACACATGTCTAACTTAGTCTCATATCTACTGTAGATATACACCCGTGGTAAGGAGAAAAAAATTGAGGAGGGGGATGAGACAGCTTCAAGCATAAAAAGTTTAAAAAATAATATGGGGACCAATTCTCTCATCAGGTTAGTATCATGCCTTGTGTTTTAATAAGAGTGTTTTTAAAATTTGGGTCGGGTATACCACGTAGACTTCCCACCTTGTCCTAAAAGTTGCAAATGATTGCTTTAAGTCCAAAGGTCATGACCATTTATCCAAATATATCACATCCCTCACACCTTCTCAAATCTAGACAATTTCCTTTCTTCGCTATTTAAACCCCATCCCCCCTCTCTCTTTCTTCCTATTTAAATTCCGATTCATACCATATTAGTTCCTTAAAATCTCTCTCACTCCTCACATTCTCTCAGACACATAATTTTCAAAAACATCAATAACCATGTCTTAGTCAACTCTTTCGTCTTTTTTTTCAAATGAAACCCAACCTCTTCAAGTTATTTTTCCTCCATCTCCCCATGATATAGAACTATAAGACCCTTTGCTATAATCCAGCTCACTCAATCTTCACTTTTGAGTAATGTCAGTCTCTCTGCTCCCCAAAAGACAATAATACAACATCTTCTTCTCCTTAAGCAAGGGTTAGTCAAGCTACCCCCTATCGTTGATCCAAATATCTCTTCGCCTTTCAAAAAAGGGTTAGATTTTTTTCCCATATCACCAACCCAACCTGGTATTTATGCTACTCATTAATTTCTCATATCCAGATTCCTGATTTCCAGGAATATTTTCCATCAAATTCTTTAGAGTGCCATGCCATTGAGGAACACATATCTGATGGAGATCTTTCTATTGAAAAAAAGGAACTATTATAATATTTTATCCATGAGGTAAGGCTATGGTCACCTAAGGGTTGATTGTCATAAGCGAGGAGGCACCTCATAAAATTGGTTCTCCCATCCCTCTTAAGTGAGGCAACACTTATGGATCCTTGTCAACAAACGACAAAATAACGCTAGTAAGTCTATTGAGGAGTACACTGAGATTTTTCTCCCTTTTTTTGACGTGATTGATAAGGCTAAGAAAGAGAAAAAACCCACTGACAGTGATGACGATAAGCCTTTGTCATAGAAGTCACCTAATAAAGGGTGTTTTCTACTACGAGGCTGCCATCAAGAGCTTGCAAAACTCATAGGACCAGTTCAAGTTTCAAGAAGAGGCTGTCTTAGTTGAAAGCAAGTGTAGCACCCCAAAAAGACAAATCTGAAAGAGAGAGACATTGTTGAGTTTGATATAACCACAATAGATGTTGTAGTTATGGAGCATTCTAAGGAAACTGAGAGTGATAGTGATTTTTAAGAAAAGAGTGATGAAGATATAGCAAGGACGTGGCCTCTCAAAGGGCTAAAGTTAAGGCTGATACTGTTGTTTCACCAAAAAAGGCCAAGGGAGTAATAATAAAGAAGCTAGTGTCTACTAGTGGATGAAAAAAGAAAGAGTGAGGAGACACAAAGCTCCAAGGGATCAGGTCTTAGTTTTGAGATTACTAAGACTTCCAAAGAGTCTGGCATATCTGTTAAGGGAACTGGTCCCAGTTGGAAAGCCTCTACATCTGAAGAAAGAGGGAAGGTACTTTTTAGAGAAGAGAGACAAGAAATCCTTAAGACACAAAATAGTCTTAAGAGGGTGTGTATTTGATCCAAAGATTTCTTCCCTACCAGGTATGGTTGAGTTAATTGACATGGTATATTTTAGAGTTGGGAGTACTTTTTTTAGCCATCTGTTCCTACTCTACTTGAAAAGGATGTAAGGATGTTTTACCACAACCTCACTTTCTCTGATGATGCTTTGTATTTGATGATGAGAGTTCATGATGTGAACATTTCTCTAGACGATCAAGTATTGGAAAAGATGTTAGAAGTACCCACGAAAGAGACCAGGTCCCTAAAGCATAAGAGTGGGTCTAATGAATTTCCAAATCTCTATGATAAGCTAGATGATTTGAACATCAAGAATGTGACAAAGAAGCTCAAAGGTGAATTTCAGCTCCTATTTAAACTAGTTGAGAAAGCCTTTCTTCCTAGATCTGAGAAGCGTACTATTTTCACAGGTCCCGTCTATTCCTAATGGAATCTTTGAAAATGTTTAAGCATGTAAACCTTCTTTTTATTATCATTGAACATATGCATAAGGTTATGACATCGAAGGATGGTAAGCACAAATTTGCCTGTGCCCTATGGGTTTTGGTTAACTAGTGCATTTGTATATTTTGAGGTTCAGTATGGGCTTGAAAAGATGGGTTTGTCATTAAATTTTTCACAGTGTCCACTTTAAAGGACAGTGAGTGAATCCCTAGACAAAGTAGTGTAAAGTCAAAGTCTGTAGTGGCCGACCTGATCGAAGTTTAGACAAGCTTAATCGGGGAATTAGAATAAATAACTGCTCTCTTAACCCAAAAAGATTCTAAGAATGTGAGTTTGAAGGCTGCAAATTTGAAGGGTTAAGAGAAGGGACCAGGTGAAAACGAAGGTCTCTATGCTAAAAACAAAATATTGCGGGCCAAGGTCTAGCTATTGGAAGCTGAAGTTAAGGAGCTAAGTCAACAACTATTGAAGAATCATTCAGCTGAAAATGAGAGAATCACCCTTCTTCCTTGACAATTGTTCAATCCTAGTCTGGTCCTACTGCCTGATGTTTGTCCAATCGAGTCCTAGTCATGTCCTAGTCCTTATGCCCATTCTTTCAGTTTTCTTGTCCTATTCTCTTTAAGCTCCACTTTGTTCATGGTCTATTATAGTGGTTTTACCTATGCTTGGTTTTATAATACTTATATTTCTGGATAATGTATACTGCTGACTTTGAATAATTAATGAATATCTTGTATTTTGATGTTATTATTCTTCTTACTTTTTATGATTTTTCATACTCATGTTAATGTTGCCTCAATGTAAATGAGTTAATATTTGTGCTCATCTTTATGTGGTTTACTGCTTTATCTCTTTGATGATGACAAAAGGGGGGAAGATGAGATATTTCATATGAGGTATTGTGTGTGAGATGAGGTCTATGTATGAGGTATTGTAAGGTTAGAGGTCAGCAACCATAAACCAGGTCCCTCTACACAGAGGGAAGAAATGTGTGGAAGGAGTATCAATGACAGAGGGATGAAGTGAGACCCGTAGTAGTGGATGATTGTGTGCAAAGTAAATTATGGGTTTGTCATTATCAAAAAGGGGAAAATTGTTAAATCCTTGATTTTGATGATTGAAAAACTACAAATATTGGGACCTGGTTCATGAAGAGATAAATTTACATTACTTAGGTACTAGGTTCATTGCGACTGCAACTCTTGTATTTAGTCAACAATATAGCTGGAAAAAGTACGATTTACAGAAAGTTGGTGGCAAAGCTGCAGTACTTCCTTTGTTCCAGCTAATAAGAAGAGTCCTGGGTTTTCTTGTCTCATATATATGCAACATATTACAATACAAAAACCTAAGCTTTCATCGTCCAAAGCCTCATTTGTAAAAGGGACCTGCTCAGTCATCATTTGTTTCTCAAGCTCTTGTTGTATTTGAGTCTTTGCTTTGTGGATTGTAAACGTCTAACCTAATGCTCTCGTCCATTAATAGTAGGTTTGTTCTCATTATTGATTGTGTCATCTAGATCTAGTTTACATAGAATCTAGAGTTAGCTTGGTGCTGATTAAGTTAGAGTTAGTTGTTTCAGTTAGTGTGATAGAGTTATTGCATTGGAGTCTCCTTTTGTAATAGAGTTATTACAAGTTAAAGAGGATTAATAGGTTACTACTAGAACCTTAGAATTTGTACTCGAGGTTGGTTGAACATTGTGAAGGGGTTGGAAATTCGACGTGGTATGTTATTGTTTTCCTCCCTTGAGTAAGGAGGTTTCTACGTCAAATATTGTGTGTGTGCACTGTTTTTATGTTTATTTTACTTTTAAGCTTGTTCATTACTGCATACAATAGTTTGGGACCAGATCACTAAGTTGGTGGGTAATTCGTGTAGTTCTTCAGTAGTGTACGCAGACTTTACCTCTACCCTAGATGTGAAGTAGATAGGTTGTTTCTTAAAGACCCAACATAAGATAAGAATAGGCTAGAAAAAGACGTAATGAAAATACAAGAGACAATAAGTAGTAACAAAAACAATAGATAGTAGCAAACATTACTACAATAAATATTAATACAATAGAACTATACAAAACAATAGAGATGAACATAGACCAAACATTAAGAAACTATAAGCCTAGTCCTACGACTACTAGTAAGGGAAACAAGATAATCCTATCTTAAGGGACATCAACTTAAAACATATGGAGTAATGGATAAAGAATAGCTTGCACATGATTAGTGTCCCCAAAATTATAATTTGGTTTTGTTCTATGTTTGTGTCCAAACCTATCGGCTTCTGGATGCTGCCATGAGATCTCAAAATAGGGAAAGGAACAGTCAAGACTTAACCATGTATTGATCATTTATTAGTACCTTGCGCGTATTTATTCCTTTAAGTTTATATCTTATACCATTGCAATCATTACATCTGAGGCATCACATGAATGTGGACTTATGCTTATTTGAGTGCAGAATTATACTTTAGGGCTTCAACGTAATGCCTCAGAAGTTATCATCTTGTCTTCACTCTTATGTTCATAATAAGAAGGTTCTCGTTCCCAATGGCTTGCTATCTGTATTGACAGATCCAATTGTATATAACTTTTGAATTAAAGTTCCTATATCTTGGAATAATATACTAGAAGCTGTACTAAGAATGGATATTTTGTTGTTTTCATAATGATAATACTTCCATAGTTTCTAGGGATAAATTATTTCCTTTCTTTCCTTTCTGAGTAAATATACGTTTTTTTGCCAATTGTCTGCAAGTTTTGTGTACTTATCATTAAAAAGGGTATCTCTATGTAGAAATCATGGCCAAACCCATCAAATCACTAATAAAGCAGGAGCAATACTTGATCAAATGTGAATTTACCATTTGACAATACCTTTTGATGGCATTGATATTTGGGAAATTGATCATCAGCTTTTAAAATTTGAATACAAGATTGCATCTGGTTCATATGATGACTTTTTAGTTTGTTATAAGCTAAATCATTCCTGTTGACATTTTGGTTTCGTGGAGACTCAATTAATTAGGTAATTGTTTCAGATACAAAGGTACATACTGCAGTCAGTAAGTATCTATCAAAATCCTAAAATCTGAGCGCTTGAACACAAAATTGCAGATGACGGAGTTCGCCCAAGAAGTGTATTATCATGAGGTATGTTGGATTACCTCTCTATGAAGCTTATGACTATTATCTTTGATGTATTTCTTTTTTCTTAAATTGTGTTCATACTATGTAGTATTTATTATCACTTTCCAATATCCTTTACTTTTCAGGACACAAAGACTATATCAAGTCGTTATCTTTCCTCTGATACTCTATTTCACTTATACTTGCAGAAAAGTTTGTTGCAAGAACATTGTGTAGTTCATAAGGGCCTGTATTAGTCTTCCCAACTTATCTATAGTGACAGGTATTAAATGTCAAATTCAAGACCACTCAATTGGCAGAATTGTTTCTCGCCGGTTGTTACTATTTTCAAAACCATTTCTCAATATCAATTTTAGTTTTAAGTCACTTTTTATTTACTTATTTTACATTTTATTTGACTGTAGAGTACATGTCTGGGGAAAGCGTATATGACTATTTACACAAACAAAATGGTAGTTTTAAACTACCCACTCTACTTAAAGTAACGACTGATGTATCCAAAGGGTTGAACTACCTGCATCAAAATAATATTATACATAGGGACATGAAGGCTTCCAATTTAATGATGGATGAAAATAAAGTACGATGTTATTTTGAATTAGACTGAACATGTATACTTTGTGTGCTGTATTATTGCCTAATGTTTTCACTTAATGTGGTACATCAATGATTGGTAAATTTGTACTAGTCTGTTAGTACTCAAGGGCCAACAACAGAAAGAGGCTTGTTTCTTAAACAATATAGAGTAGCTGTTAAATTGATGATTATACTTCACTATGTCATTTTTACTGTTTTACTTGTTTGCTGTATTACCAGTGAATGAGTTAGTTGCATTAGCTTATGAATGAGTTAGTTGATTGCTTAGTTAGTTGATTGTTAGTGTTTGTTGATTGGTAGTGGTGCTTAGATGCATAGTGATCCAGTACAGTGAGCTGGCATACAAGAATGTTCTACAACAAGTTGGTTACTCTAACAACTCAGTCTATATGAGGCTGAATATATACCTTATTGTACCAACTTAAAAAAGTAATAATAAAACTCTCTATTGGTCTTTATTTCTTCTTCAAAGCTTCATTAATGGAGTCCTAGCTGCTCAAGCTAGTTTTCACATGGTATCAGAGCAATTGATACTGGTTGTCTCTATGCTGCATTTCACTTAAGTTTTTTAAGTTGTCGAGTTGAGATCTCTCAGCTAGATTGAAATATATAGTGGCACCAAAAATTGATCAAAACGATCCTCTATTAATTCGAGCCTCATATGTTACAAGGGTTGTGTTGATCCCAATCAAATTGACAAGATCTAAGAACTATGGAGTTTGGAGCAGATCCATGAAAATTGCATTATTGGGCAAATGAAAGTACGGCTTTATTACTGGGACATGTACAAAGAAATCGTGTAGGGACGATTTGCACGAGCAATGATAGACATAAAATGCAATCGTACTATCATGGTTGATGAACACAGTAAGTGAGGAACTCCTCAATGGAATAGTGCATGCTACGAATACATTGACAGTATGGGATTATTTAAAAGAAAGGTTTGACAAGGTCAATCGATTATGAGTGTACCAACTACAGAGGAAAATTATCACACTCTCATAAGGTACTGCTTCTGTATCCCAGTGTTATACAAACCTAAAGACCTTATGGAATAAGTGTGATTCTGTTATTCCTTCACCTAGCTTTGATTGTCCACGATCAAGGGACTATATGGAACATCTATGACAAATAAGGATTATATAGGTTTTAAGTGGCTTGAACAAATCCTATGATCAAGCACGAAGGCAGATTCTATTGAAGAGAACTGCTCCTACACTAAACTAGGCATATGCAATGCTAATTGAGGATGAGATACAACACTCAACATGTGTAGCCACATTGGTTGGAGTCAGATCAACTTGTATGGATGTTAATATGATCCAACGAAAAGAGTATTACAAAGGGAAGAAATGTGAATTTTGCAATTTCACTGGTTGCACCAAAGAAAATTGTTACAAATTAATAGGATATACAGTGGATTGAAAGCAAAGAAAGAAGCCTAGTAATGGTAATGGTATTTACTGGAATCTGCCTAACCACTCAAATTTTAGTAGTAGTGCAGGGCATAAATACAAAAATCATGAGCATGTTGTTCAAAGAAGAAATTTTACAGCAAACAATATATCTAGTGGGTCATGTGACCTTGCTCAAGCAGCATCACCTAACACAACATTATTTAACCATGAGGGTAGCACTGCTACACTTGCAAACGGACAAGACTTTATTAATGAAGAGTATAGACAAATTCTCACTATGCTTTACCGAGATACTTTGGAGACTAAGCAGGCCAATATGTCAGGTATCACCACTTGCTTAATGTCACATGTTGCATTTATACAAGATTGGATTATAGATTCAGGTTCTTTTCACCGCATATTATCTAGTAAATGCATGTTGAGGGATATTCATAAACTGACCAAGTCACAGAAGGATCAAATTTATTTACCTACAAAATATAAGGTGGAAGTAACTCATGTAGGTACAATAGATAATTTTTCAGATGCAAGAGTGAAGAATTTCCTATTAGTTCTAGATTTCAAATTTAATTTGTTATCTGTTTCTAAAATCACAAGAGAATTATCTTGCTTTGTCTCTTTTTAACCTGAATTTTGTGCCTTCCAGGACCTCTTGGGTGGCGGGGTAAGGGGTATTGGTAAGGAGAATGGTTGATTGTACATCTTCAAAACTGAGACTGTGCTAACAAATCTGAACAAAGATAGTACTAACTCAAAAGGACCAGTAACTGCAAATATGACAATACCTGATGTCAAATTTTGGTATTCCAGGCTTGGACATCCTTATTCTAAAGCCTACCTAAAGTTGATGAAATGCAGTAATGAAAGTGAGTTTCTTAATAACTGTCTTGTTTGTACCCTAGAAAAAAAGCTAGACTTCATTTCCTTTCTAGTACTTCTAGAGCATCTGCTTTATTTGAGGTTGTTCTCACGGATCTCTAGGGACCATATCAAGTCCCTTCTATTGACAAGAAACATTATTTTCTTACAGTTGAGGGTGATCATAGTAGATTTGTATGGGTTTATCCTGTGCAATTAAAATTTGAAACTACTATTGTCATTAAAAAATTTTTGTTGATGATCAAGTCTCAATTTGACTCTTATGTTAAGGTTGTGAGATCGTACAATGGTACTGAGTTTTCTAACCATCAATGTACTAAGTTGTTTCACCATCATGGAATATTTCATCAAAGTAGTTGTGCTTATACTCCACAACAGAGTGACATTATGAAAAGAAAGCATAGACAGATTCTAGAGATTTCCAGAGCTATCAGATTTCAATAAAAACTACCTATTAAGTTTTGGGGTTTTCATATTAAAGCTACAGTGTACTTGAAGAATAGATTACCATCTTTAGTTCTAGGCCATAAGACACCATATGAACTATTGTATTGTAAGGAGCCTATGCTGGTAGACTTAAGGGTCATTGGGTTCCTTTGTCATGCCTCAAACTTACCTACAGGCGATAATTTTTCAGTTAGAGTTGTCCCAACTATCATTCTAGGTTTCTCAGAGTTGCAAAAAGATTACATATTGTGGGATAATTCTATAAGAAAGATCTTTTTGTCTAGGGATGTGTCTTTCAAAGAACATATTTTTTCTTTTAATGATCCTCACCTTGACAATTCTTCTCTATTACCAGCTTTACATGGTTCTCCTTTGGATGTAGTGCATGGTTCATGTTCACATGATGACATCGACAATGAATATGTAGTTGACTGTATTCCTAATACCGGTACATCTTTATCACCAGTAGCAGAAGGACATAATTGTTCCATCCTTATTATAGAAGAAGCACTATTAGATAAATCACCTCATTGTGACCCATCACATGTTGTAGAGAGTTTTCCACTCAGAAAAATTAGTAAAGTGACCAAAGAACCAGCTTAGATGAAAGATTTTGCTACTGTCACAAGATCTCAGACTGGTACCAGGTATCCTATGTTAAATTACCTCTCATATGACCTTGTGAAACCTTATTATTAGTGTTATGTGGCCAAATTTACTCATCTTATGGAGCCTAAGACTTTTAAGGAGGCAGAAAAGGACGATAGGTAGGTTTCTTCTATAAAGCAAGAGATTCAGGCTATTGAGGAAAATCAAACCTGGGAAGTGGTTGATTTGCTATCTAGAAAACATACAGTAGTCTCCCAATGGGTGTATAAGGTCAAATACCAGGCAAATTTTGAGGTGGAAAGATATAAATCAAGGTTGGTTGCAAAGGGCTATAGTCAGTTAGAAGGCTTGGACTATCATGATACATTTTCCCCTATTGCCAAGATGATGACAGTGAGATGTGTCATTGTATTAGCTGCATCTAAATGCTGGAACATGTTTCAAATAGATGTTTACAATACCTTCCTTCAAAGTTATCTAGATACGTAGGTGTATATAGATTTTCCTGATATACTTAAGCAACCACGGGACACTATTGTTTGCAAATTACTTAAATCCTTGTATGGTCTCAAACAAGCTTCTAGGAAATGGGACATTAAGCTGACTTATACCCTGTTTGAAGTTGGTTTTTCTCAAAGTGCTCATGATTTCTCACTCTTTACTCTTTAATAAAGATAGGACATAATAATTGTACTAGTGTATGTTGATAATCTGCTCATCACAGGGAGAAATAATCAGTTAATTGAGGAAACTAAGAAAACTTTACATCAAAAGTTAAAACTGAAAGATCTTGGCCAGCTCAAGTATTTCCTGGGAATTAAGATGTTGAGATCAAGTTCAGGTGTTATATTAAATCAGAGAAAGTGCCTTCTAAAGTTGATTCATGACACAGGGCTTAGTGACTAAACCTGCTCCTACCCTCTTAGAGTCTAACTTGAGTTTGACTTAAGTGGAATATGACAAAGTAAATGGTGTTATTGATGATTAGACTTTACATGATGTCATTTCCTATAGGAAACTTGTTGGAAAGTTGTTAGATGTTACTATTACAAGACCATACATCTCTTATGTAGTGCAAACTCTTAGTTAATTTATACAGGCTCCCAAGAAATCTCATTGGGAAGCAGCTACCAGGTGGTCAGCTATTTGAAGGGTACTGTTGGTCAAGACATTTGTTACAGGCTAAACCTACATCTATCTTGAATTTTTTATATGACTTTGACTGGGCTCCTTGTTTTAACACTAGGAAGTCGATCACAGGATATGTGATTAAGTTTGGAGAATCTCTAGTTTCCTTGAAATCCAAAAAATAACACAGTCTCTAGAAGCTCAGTTGAAGCTGAATATAGAAGTATATCTTCTACTACAGCTGAAGTTACTTAGATTATTGGCCTATTTACTGTGTTAGGAGTACCAATCCAACTACCTGTTACTCTCATAAGTGATAGTAGATCTGTCATTCAGCTAGCATCCAATTCTATTTTCCATGATAGAACTAAATATATAGAGATAGATTGTCATTTTATAAGGGATAAAATCAAGGTTGGGATGCTTGAAGCTAAGTATGTGCACACTCAACACTAGGTTGTTGATCTACTGACTAAAGTCCTGAGTCAAGATCAATATTTGCATCCCTTCAGCAAATTTGGTGTGCTTAACATTCTTCACGTTGTAGTTTGAGGGGGCGTGTTGTTGATGATTATACTTTACTATGTCATTTTTACTATTCCGTTCATTTATTATTGTTCTATTGGTTCACTGTATTACCAGTCTATGAGTTAGTTGTATTATTGGATGAATGATTTAGTTGATTGATTAGTTAGTTGATTATTAGTGTTAGTTGACTGTTAGTGGAACTTAGATGCATAGTGAGATGGCATAGTGAGGTGACATACAGAAATGATCTAGCACAAGTTGGTTACTCTTATAACTCAGTCTATATAATGTTGAATATACACCTTATCGTAACAACTTAAAAAAGTAATAGTAAAACTCTTCAATTATTCTCTCTTCCTTCTTCAAAGCTCCATTAATGGAGTCCTAGCTACTCAAGCTATTTTTCATAGTAGCTATCCGAGATGTCACAAAGAATATAGAAAGCGAATGATTTTATAGTACCTCTGGTCTTGAGAAAGACATAATCCCCCCCCTTTAAACTTGTCCACTGAACATACTTAAAAACTCTAACTTTACTTATAATTATTTATCTCCCTAAATATGCTTCAAGTGAATTTAATACCTCTTTAAAAATAGAGAACCACACTTGTGGTGAGAAGTGTTATGCATGCCCCTCCACCTGTTTATCTTATTTTTTAAAGAGAAAAGTCATCATTTCTACCCTAAACTATACACGAAAGTCTAGGTGACACCTAAACTATCATAGTGTCCTATTACACACCTAAACTACAAAAAAATGAAACTATTTCCACCCCAAAATGTAAGAACCAGACACATAATGGAGAGTGATTTACACTAGCGCCACATCATCGCCAAGTCATTACCACATCAGATATTATGTCAATTTTTTTTAAAAAAGTCCATATCACCCATTACTTCTTCTTCACCAAAATAACCATTAACACCATCATCATTAACACCACCATTAACACCATCATCATAAAACTCAAATCTTCACCACAATAATTTAAAAAATACACCATAAATTTAATTATCGAAATCACAATACAATCATTAGTATCACAAATCTCAAACACCCCTTCTCTCAAAATCAAAACGCACATCCTTTCACGATAATTACATAAAAAATTATTGTCAATAAAGCATATTGCATAGCTCTTGATAACCCATTTTTCAAGAATTTTATCAAAATTTTTAATAGTCCACCAAATTTTATCAAAATTTTTCAATAGCATTCTGAATCAGTATTATTGGGGATACGCACACACAACACTATCCAAAGGGTCTTCCATTTTTCTTTCATCCAGAGAACAACACACACAGCTACACCACACCCGATCGAAAATTAGAAAAGGCATAAAGAGAGTAGAGGGACGAGAGAGGGGAAAAACGAAAAGAAATTGAGAGATAGGGAGAGGAAACAGAGACAGTGAACAGAGTGGGGGGGACGGTCTTTTTTTCCGGTGACGTTTTCACTGGAATAGTAGCTTCAATAAGATTCCGGCCAGAGCAGTAACAACTTCCTTTCTCTCTTTACTAGCTTTTCAATTCCTTTTTAAAACCATAAAATTCTTCTTATTGAATTCATCGTAATCATGAAATTCACCGATTTTTCTTTCGTATATAGCTAAATTTCATAAAAAATTTAGTGTGTGTGAACGAAAAAAGAGTTGGCGGAGCTTTGGAAAAATTTGGTCAGACACTAGCGACGAAAAAATCGTATATAGATTGATTTTTGTGTTTCACCATTTTTTTTGGCCGACGTTGATTCAAGATGGGGTTGAAGGAGAGAAAATTTACGTGAGGTGGGGGAAGGGTGGAGGTATTAAAGAATTTTTTTGATTTTGGATGCGCCTCTTTTTTTTTAATTAAATTTTATTTTCACGTCAGATTTAGGGTGGAAATAGTTTCACTTTTTTATAGTTTAGGTGTGTAATAGGACACTATGATAGTTTAGGTGTGACCTAGACTTTTTGTGTATAGTTTAGGGTGAAAACGATGACTTTTTCCTTTTTAAAATTCTTTTTAACTTCTTATTTTTCTTCTTCCACAATTCATGAAAGGAAAAAGGGTCAAATTTACCCCGCTACTTTAAAAATTGGCTAAATATATCATTCGACATACTTTGGAGCCAAATTTACCGTCGTTGTCATACTTTGGGGTCAAATTTATCCTTCTGCTTTAAAAAATTGACTAAATATACCCTTCATCATACTTTGTGGTTAAATTTACCGTTGATGTCATACTTTCAGGTCATATTTACCCTCGTTGTTAAGAAACTTTTCATATGTACCCTTTCTTAATAGTAAAGCTCAAATCAACGTTAAATGCTCCATTTTTTAAAAACAAAATACACCTTAATCTAATTCGTCTGATCCGACTTGAGCCACAAAAATGACATGAATAAATATACCCCTTCAGTTCTGTTGGTCAAATTTTTTCAACGAGATTAAGCCACCGGATATTTATCAATGCATAACTCATGAAAGAATGATTTGCATCAGTGTAGAGCTTATGAAAAATGACACTTGACAGTCAAATGCAATAGATTAAACCATTGAATATATTTTTGAATTTGAGTTAAGTCTTAAGAGGTCTCCTATGTGACAATCGTGACATCTTTTTATTCGTATATCTTTATATGCAATTTAAATATATACAACTTTTTCATCACGTCATTTGCCTATAAATTTTATTCACTGATTTAGATGCACATAGAATGGCATACCAAATTTTAAAATTTAAACATAACCGAACAAGAGCCAAGTTTATAATAGACATTTTCTCTAGTTCCATGCTTCTTCGTTATACCATTCTGTTTTACATTTTGTTCATTTGTAAATAACCTACCAGTGTTGCATATTGAAAGAGAAGTATATTTATTCATTGAAAAAATTCGACCAATAGAACTGAGGGAGGAGTATATTTATTTGTGTATTTTTTGTAGGTCGTATCAAATGAATTAGATTAGGGTGTGATTTATTTTTAAAAATTGGGCAATTTAATATTGATTTGATCTTTTCTGTTAAAGGAATGGGATATGTGAAAAATTTCTTAACAATGAGGGTAAATATGGCCCAAAATAGAAATCGAGGGTAAATTTGGCCCCAAAGTATGACGGAGGATATATTTAGCTAATTTTTCAAAGTAGAGGAGTAAATTTGGCCCTAAAGTATGACAACAAGGATAAATTTGATGCCAAAGTATGATAAGGCGTATATTTAGCTAATTTTTTAAAGAAGAGGGGCAAATTTGACCTTTTTTCCTAAACTTAGTGAGTGAGAGTGACTTGCATATATTGCTATGTTCAAATACATCCATGGCACCGTCTCTTTTACTTCGTTCAAGCACATCAAACTTGAACCCTCAGTAGTCCATTGGAATTGAAAAAATCCATTAAGGGTTTACTTCAAAATTTTAGCTTGGAAAAATTGAGATTTTTTGTGAAGGGTGCCCATATCTACTTTGCCAGTGATTTCACAATTGATGATTGAAAATCAAGATTCTCTGCAAATTTCATATCCATTTTTTTTGTTATTCGTATCTTTCTTGCTTGTTGTCAAAGATCTGCACTTGCGCTCTTCTTCTCCACAAATTATATATTTTTTTATTTGTTGTATCTTCACCTCCTTCCCTTATGCTGATAAAGATTTATTTTTTCATAATAGAGGCCAAAAAAAAATTCTATAACGTGAGAGAATTTTTTGAGAGATTAAGATGATATTAAATGGTGATTTGCTTTTTAGAAGAAGAAAGTCTCCATCTTTATTTATTTCGAAATTATGGATGGAAAAAAATAAATAAAGATGGGGGTTCACCAAAAAAAATGTCGGGTAAAAATTCTAATTTGTTCATCGTGAAAAACTGTGCAGCTCTACACTTTGGATGAAAAGGAAGAAAGAAAGAAAAAAAGAAAAAGGAAATAAAAGAGAAGGTCCCACTAAATATTAAGTTAATTAATTAATAACCTTCAATTAAATGATGCCACATGTATAGTTGAATCGTTTTTCTTATAGTTAAATAAAATTACTTTACGGATAAGTCAAAAAAAAAACTAATATTCAAAAAAAGAATATTAAACATATTAGTTATATGTTGGCAAATAAAATAATGTCACGTGTATGATTGTGTTAATTCAGATTTTCTCCTTCATCTCATATACTTTTTGAAAAGTGAGTACACTCTCTCTGCTTAGGAAGATATTTAATATATTTTAAAGTTGTTAAGAGGGTATATAATTACCTGTGAAGTTAAAGGCATAAAGTAAATTGTGCAGACAAAATTTAGAGATAAAATAATGTCTTCTCTCGATTACCTTTTGTTATTCACTCTTGTTCGTAGCAATAATGGCTCCCTTGAACTTGGAACATTTGCCAAGTAACTTTTGTTTACAATTTTAGATATTTAATTTAAGGGCTGTCATGTTATTGTCGTGGTTAATTTTGCAACCAATAATGAATCAAGTGCTTAATTTTTTTTATTTGAATAAAATTACAATAAATGAAGTTTCTTTGCTTGCAGTTTAGTGCAAAAATTATTATTATGATGGATCATCTTGAATTAGGTTGTAATTGTACACTCTTTTAAGAGATTGAGCTATGTTAGGTAATACTAATGATAATTAATATATTAAAATTTATGGCAAAGCACAAAAAAAACTTTTGCTCCATTTAAGAATAACAAGAAATATTTTCTTGGTTTGACACTTAGTGCATTGATTAATATTATAAGATGTTTCATAAAATTGTGTTTGTTTTGTTAATTTACAGAATGAATAGAAAGAGTTGTGCTATTTGGCTTAATTTTAAGAAACTACAAATTACATGATAGAAAAAAAAATACTAATCCTAAGAATCCGTTGAATTAATTGTGAATCCAAAATTGACAGAAGGGTAGTAAGAATTTATATGCAGTTTTTTCAAATGGATGCTTTGGTATATTTTTAATTTGATTTTGTCTTTTGATGCTTTTAATATGTATTTATATTTTTAGATACTAGTTAAGTATACGTGTTTTGTATGTGTGTACTGTGTTGATTAATAATATATGTCTATTAAAAGAACAAATTATTTTGTGTACGTTGTAATCTTAGGTACAAATTTCTTTTAAAAAAAGAACATACAATTTTAAGATAATAAATATACATAAAAACAAATATAGTAACTTACCATCACACTAATAATTAAGTAGAAAAATTATATTTAAGCAAAAGATGTGAGTTCTTGAAAATTATATTGTAGCAGAATGAGGAACATACTATTGTTAGTTCTACAATATTTTACAATTTGAACTAAATACTTGATATTTTGAAAACACCTACCCTCACACCAACCACTTATTTTCTTTTTCTAATTTGCTAATTTTGGAAGTGCAATTATTTTAAATATTTTTTTGCTACTTCGAGCAAGCTGTCACGATCCGATTTCTCAAGTCATGATGGTGCCTAACTTATCTCACCAGTAGGCAAGTTAAGTCTTAGCTCGGAATGATAGGTAATGGGCCAATGGGAAGAAACCAGAGAAGATCAAATATAAGGATAACAATAGTAATAATAAGTGAAAAATAGAAAGGAAATAAATAAAGTATATCAAAATCAGAGAAGGAAAAGGACCAAAATATACAAACGAATCACTCCCAAGATCTGGTAAAGGACCAAAGTATACAAATGGATCCCTCCAAAAACCTGGTAAGGTAGGTAATAGAGTCACTACTAAAAGATACTAGAGGACTAGATAAAATACAAAATATACACAATATATACATGCAGTCTCAAGTACAAAAGGCTAAACTGGAATAGATAAAGGAGGATTAGCCTCGAAAGTCAGCAAACTCACTCTGCTCCGGATCACTACTGAAAAATAGGGATCATGTCAACAATGACTATTAGTACTCAGATCCGCATCAAGAAAAAGATTCAGAAGTGTAGTATGAGTATCAAAGCAACGGATACTCAGTATGAATCATCGGTTGTCGGAGCTTAATACCAAAAAAGTATAACTAAATTGCGAGGGTATAGTCTAAGTCAACAATAAATATGAATAGAAAGATACATAATTATTAAGCTATGCAAATGCGCTAAAGAAATAAGTAAAAGTGATACAAAATGATAAATAATGTAGTATTAAAAGGCAAACCAAACATAACCTAACTGGGCCCCCATAAGCCCGCCAGGCACACTGAAGAAGATAATTAATTTAACCGTGCTCCCATAAATCGATGGGACACACAAGAAGTAATTACAAAAATAAACATAAATAATCCATAACTGAACCAATCCCATGAAACCATAGTAGTCATTCAAATGTGCACCGGGCTTGAACCGGCACCAATGGATAGTAATGAGAGGTCAGATGCCATACTCAAACCGATAGTGATGGATAATAACAAGAGGCCATATGTAGAATTCCAACCTAAAATAGTGGATAATAACGAGATGCCATATATATGATATACAACAGAACTCATAATTAGATGTCGAACTCGAACTGAAACTCAGAGGAACCACAACTCCCTAAACACAATAATCAGTACCATAACTCCCGACTCATCATAATCAGATGCCAAACTTGAACCAAAATTTATAGTAATCATACCCAACTATAAAATTAAAATCTAAAGAATATCATAACCGATGCCACAGTAGTGCCACATTTCACGATAAATGACAGAAATAACATATATGCTGACCCTAAACCATAGTTAAAATATATTTAAATAACCATTCAGTTAACTTAGTTAAAAAGAGATGAATCCAAGATTTCACAACTTAAATAGCACATCCTAAGATCATAAATACTACATCATATTAAATATAACAGAACTGAAATTTACTAGAATAGGGTCCTAGTCTGATAAATTAGGAATGATATTTATATCAAATGATACACAAACTACAACCATCTGTCTAAAACTAGAATAATAGCATACAATTATAGTAAATAAGCTCAATCTAAAGATAGGGTAAGCATAGCCTTTCTGAATGCCAAAGCTAAAAACCTATCCGAGAAGCCTCCAAATAGTGCCACACGTCTAACCCGAGTTCGAATAACGTGACGTAGATAATTGATTTTTCTCTTAATTTTTCACAACACACATATATTCATATATGTACAAACGTAATAATAGAAATAGCAATTATAAATAGAAACTTGTTTAACTTGTATTTGCAAAGATAAGAACCAATATTTATTTATGTGATACAAGGAAATCCAAAGAAGTAATTCAGTTAGTGAAAATGATATGAAACATGGGGGTTTGAGCTAAAAGTGACAAAAGAGTTTGAAAATGAGGTGTAGGTGACTCGAGTCTTAATAATTGAGTGAAGGTGAAAATTACTTTATTATGGATTAAGAAAGTTGGAGAAATTTGAAAATAACCCAAAAGTTTATAAATTTATACTTTGATCCAAATGTTAGTTAATATAACGGGATATGGAGGGGGAAAATGTGTTTCTCTCTCTTCTCATCAGTTGTTGTTTTCTCTCTCTACGTGATTTTTGTTGTTGCTGCTTTATTCATCATCTTCTGCTTCATTATCATCATCTTCTACTTCATTATCATCATCATCTTCTTTTTTTCATCCATTGTTGTTGTTTTTACTGCTACTGCTACTACTTTACTTGACCAATTTTTTAGGTAAAATTTTATTTCGTACATCACTTTGCACCTTGGAATTACTTTATCGGTGACTTTGGTAAGTAAAATTATGACTTTTAGTTGAATTTGTCATATGGGTACACTGCTACTGCTGTTTTTTCAACAATGGATAGAACCTATTCATGAATACAACATAAGAGCCCTCAATTTAACAGATCACTCAGTCTGTTGCAACATGGACATATTTTATTGCAACAGGAGACTCATGTTGTATTCATGTTTATTATTCTTTAGTGCTCGTAAAATGAATCAAACAGATATTAATCTGTTGCAACATTCGTGTTATCTGTTGCAACAGATAATTATTCTGTTGTAACAGATAATTATATGTTGCAACAGATGAGAAATCTATTGCAAAAGAATAATTATCTACTGCAACAGATAAATAATATGTTGCAATAAATAAATATTCTGTTGCAATAGATGAGTAATCTGTTTGGAACAACACAATACAGCTCCTGCCACAAACCCAACAGATAACTCATATGTTTCAACTCTTTCTATTGATACTGGATTTAAATTATTTCTTAATCGTCGACATGTTTGTTGAGAAGAAGAAATAGACAGAATGAAAATTAAATAAGAATTAAAACGCCAAAAGTCGATCAAACATAAATTTTTTAATAAACAAAAATAAATTAAAATACATATGCTAAAAAAATAATTTACCTTCATGAGGTAGGGGGTTAAGGTCTGGGGATAGACCACCCTTCCCAGATCCCACTTGTGGGATTATACTGGGTATGCTGTAAATTTAATTTTTGTATTTTTATTTGATCAACTTTAATAATTTACTAAGGGATTAGTTAATATGATTTAATAGAGGTCTATACTTGAGTATTAATGTATGCATTGGGTCAAGTTTTGAGTTTCAACTCTTGCTATTGCTACTGAATTCAAATTATTCCTTAATCGTTAACATATTTGTTGAGAAGAAGAAATAGACATAATGAAAATTAAAAAAGAATTAAAACGTCAAATTCAATCAAACATAAATTTTTTATTAAACAAAAGCAAATAAAAATACATAGGCTAAAAGAAAAAAATAATCTAATTATTTTTATTATCATTATTATTGTCAGCCGACCAATCTTCAATCGGCATCAGCTGTGTCGTCCTCAGCCTTCGGATGTCCTGAAGCATCCTGGCTCTCTGTAGACAACTCCCATTGAAGGTCATGAACCTGAGTTTGAAATTTCCGCATGGTGTCTTGTAAAATAGTAACGTTCCACACTGGATCAACCATATCTAGAACACGAATGAATTGATAAAAAATGTTGAAATAAAAGTAAAGAAAAGAATCTGAATATAATACAACGTACACTATCAATTGGGTATATTTACACAAAAAGAAAGAAAAATACTTACCTAAGTCAGGAAAGAGAAAGCGGTTGAAGGTCTAATATAAAAGACAAGATGCAAGAAATAAATTTAGTATAATGAACGAGTAAGGAGAGACCTATTTATAGAGGATTGAGTTTGAATGAGTTAGGCAAAAATACACGACTATTCACCTCCATTTATTAATTACATACAAACTGGTGACTTTTGGATTACTTTGAAAAGTTATGACTTAATTAAATGACGCCGTTGGCTAACTTTTGATTATTGGGATAAGTCATGACTTTTTAGCTTATTATTAGTAATTAGTTCTTTTCAGTAACCATTTTTATTGAGTTGTGGTAACAGATTCTATATTCGTTGCATTAGATAACACATCTGCGACAACAGATATACCATTTGTTGCATCAGATAACCCATCTGAGACAACAGATATACCATCTGTTGCAACAAATAGACAACTTGTTGCATCAGATAATATATCTATTGCAACATATAATCTATCTTTTATAATAATCATCATATCATTAATCCAAAATTTTTATTATATAAATTTAAAAAACAGATTTAAAAACAAAAATGACGAAAAGTCACTACTTGTCGCTTTATATTAACATCAATTATTCAAATTAAATAACCATTTTTTTACGATTATAAATTATTTTTATCATTTATTTTCGTATTATTTTCTGTAAAAAGAAATGACTTAGTTAAATCAAGCTGGTGAGTTTTTACAAAAAGTCATGACTGTTCACCTTTTTTTAACAATCATCATATACCTTAATCCAATGTTATGACTTTTTTATTATATAATAAATAAATAATTTAAAAAAAAAATGGTGAAAAGTCACGATCAGTTATTAAAATTAAATAACCGTTCTTTTACAGTTATAAATTGTGTTTATCATTTATTTTCTTATTATTTATTTACGAACTGTTTTTCATATTAAATAATCGAAAAATCATGAATTTCACCCTCAATAACAACAATAACCCTTTTGTTATTAATAACCGGTTGTTGCAACATATGATCCATCTGTTTCAACATATTAACTATTTGTCACAACAGATTAACCATTTGTTGCAACATATGGTTCATTTGTTTCCATAAACGGTCAATCCCTACCTCTAACCGTCGACATGTTGAGAATAAGGAGTAGATATAATGAAAAGTAAATATTAAATAAGAATTATAAATTCAAAGTCGACCAAACATATATTTTTGAATCCATTGTATACAAATATATACAATAAAAAGCATACTCTTGGGTAGATCCGATATAATAAAAGAAAAAATATAACCTAATTATTATTATTATCATTTTTTTCAACCGGCCCATCATCATAAGGTGGCAAAAGGGCCTCTCATCCTTGCTCTCATGTCGCCCAACTCCCACCGGAGTTCATGAATCTGCCTTTCAAATTCCCGCAAGGAGTCGTGCAAAATCACCTTGTCCAAATCTGGATTAGCCTTATCTAAAAGTGGAGTTATGTATAAATACATCCCTTAATAAAATAAAACTGGTGACTTTTTGAATATGTAAATTAAAAAAACTGATCTAAATACAACATTTTATCTTTTATTGTATTTCAGAAAGAAAAAAAAATTGCTTTAAAATAAATCTAGCAGATAGGTAATCTGTTGCAAAATATATTATATCTGTTTGAAAATTGACAACATATTGACAATCTGTTGCAATAGATGGATATATCTGTTTGATTTTTCCAACAGATAAGTCATATGTTGCAACTGATTGATCATCTATCGTAATAGATGTTGATAATTATTTGATAATTTTAATAGATGTGTTATTTATTGCAATATGTTAGTAATTCTTTTTATTTAAATCAAGCCATAGATAGGCTAGGAAGAATAAGGTGTGTCCAGATGGATGGATCCACTTTTATGTGTGGGAGTAATGTATTACTGATAAGGTCATCGGAACAACACACATAAATTACAATATTTTGTGAATGTAGTTTTTAATCGATTAGGCAATGATCATTCAAAAAAGATCCCGCATTGTACAGTTTAGTTTGATAGGTTTAAATTCATGAGGTTGAGGACCCCATAAAGATAGTGTCATTACCCTATTATGAATTAATGACGGTTGTTGCTCATGTTTATGCGTGTCAAGTTTTGAAAAGGGATCAATATTTGGTGTCATTGTAGAGATCCAATAGCGATTGGACTTAACTTTAATTGTGCATTGGACTCTAAGAAGTCCTTCAAGGTATCGAACTATATCAAATAAGAACGGAATACCAATAGAAATTCCCCTCATCAAAATTTATATGGAAGGGTTGTTTGAGAAGATGATTATACGTCAGAAAGAGCCGTAGGAGAATAATTGTGAGGAAAAGGGGGAGTTGATAAAAATCTATATCATCTAAGAGCTAATTGAAGAGAAAAACATAGGGTAGCAAGGAACTTCTAGCAAATCTGGCCGATGAAGATGAAGGAGAACAAGAGAAATCTGAATCGTGCAAATATAAAAGTGTATCCAGTACTGAAAATCCATCTGTTGTCTCTCTTAAAGAAAATTAGTGCAGCTGGGTACTTTGTTGGGGAGCTGCAACTAGGTAGCATGGTCGGTATGATTACCTACGTAGAAAATAACATAACACAAAAAAAAGTAGTTTTGTGGGAACCGAGGGTTGAAATGATGTACCATAAGTAAAGAAAACTTGGTCCAAGAACAGCTACATTTAAAATAAGTAATCTAATCAAAAGCGGCAATTTTTGAATTTTAAATTGCATCTCATGCCTTCTTGTATGTGGTTCCGATTAAGTCCACTGCTATTGACCTGATCGAAACCACAAACAAGATTGAATATCATTACTTTCTTAGCAATATGGATATAATTGATTATGTTTTCTTGCCTTAGCATGCTTTCAAAATATCTTGGAGAAGATCAGATGTTTGTTGTAGTATGTGAATTCCGATAATTTTCAAGCTTGTCTCCAGCTTGCTAATTCGGGATTCATGGTTGTCGTTGCCATATTTGAGGTTATGATAGAGTTCTTGGTCTTTTGTGAGCTTGTCAATCAGGAAGGAACACTTCCTTCGAAGCTGTGGCATTATAAAAGTCCTCCAGAAGGCTTCTAGAACACTTTCTTCAAAAAGCTTAAATAACACATAGAGGGTCGCTTTATTTGTTTTAGGTCAACGTCTTGATGCACACTCAAGCAGTGGTCCCAACAATTGAACAACTAACTTTCTAGAGCACTGTTCATAGCATCTTGTTCAACCAACCTTCAAAGGATTTGATAAGCTATCCTTTTAGCTAATCTTTGGGCTATCCTTTGAAGGTTGGTTGAACAAGCTACATTGAACATCGTTCGAGAAAGTGAGTTGTTCAACTATTGGGACCACTGCTTGAGTGTGCATCAAGACATTGACTTAAAACAAACATAGCGACCCTTCATGTATCATTTAAGCCTTTTGAAGGCCTTTTACAATGCCACAGCTAATAAGAAAGTGTTCCTCCCTCATTCACCAGCTCACAAAATATAAAGAACTCTACACTAACCTTAAAGACGACAACGACAAGCTTGAATACCAAATTAGCAAGCTGGAGGCTAGCTTGAAAATTATCGGGATTCACATACTACAAAAAGTATTTGATCTTCTCCAAGATATGTTGAAAGCATGCTAAGGTAAGAAAACACAACCAGTTACATCCATATTGCTAAGGAAATAATGATACTCAATCTTGTTTGTGGTTTCGATCAGGTCAATAGCAGTGAACCGAATCATAACCACAAACAAGAAGGAATGGGATGCAATTTAAAATTAATAAATTGTCGCCTTCGCTTAGATTGCTTAATTTAAATGCAGCTGTTCTTGGACCAAGTTTTCTTTACTTACGGTACATCATTTCAACCCTCGATGCTCGTAAAGCTACTTTATTTGTGTTGTACTATTTTATATGTAGGTGATCATCCCAACCACACTACCTAGTTGCATCTCCCCAGCAAAGTGCCCAGCTACACTAATTTTCTTTGAGAGTGACAATAGATGAATTTTCATTACTGGGTACACTTTTATATTTGCACTTGATTCAGATTTATCGTGTTCTAATTCAACTTCACCGGCTAGATTCCCTAGAAGTTCCTTTCCACCCTATGTTTTCCTCTTCAATTAGATCTTAGATGATATAGGCTTTCATCAACTACCCCTTTCCCTTGCAAGTTTTCTCCTACGGTTCTTTCTGGCATATAATCATCACCCTGAACAACCCAACCATATAAATTTGGGCTAGGGCCTTAAATATATTGATTTACATTCTTGGTTGAAGCAGTGGAAGGCTTGGATGGCCATTTTAGAGTCCAATGCACCCTGAAAATTAGTCCAATCGCTATCAAATCTTTTTACAATGCTACTAAAACTTGATCACTTCACAAAGCTTGACATATAGACACGAGAAAAAACCGTCATTAAATCTTAACAGGGTATCAGAACCATATTCATGGTCCCTCAGCCTTATCATTTCGGACCTATAAAACCTAATTATAAAATTACAGATATCTTGTTTGAATGAGCAATGCCTATTCGGTAAAAAACAATGCTCACAAAATCAGTGTACTCTATGTGTGTCTTCACGATAACATTATCAGTAATACTTACCTCACACATATGAAGTGGTTCCATCTGCAAGCATCTTATTCCTCTAAACCCATATTTACGGTAATCTCTTTTGTTGGTCGGGCGAAATTTGATCAACATTCATTTCCTTATATCTACAAATACGAAAAAAATAATTGTTGTTAAACAAGAGAAGAATGGAAAGAACATTATCTATTTGTTGCAGCGGATTACCAAATTGTTGCAACTGCTCCATAGCTATTGCAGCAGCTTCCCATCTGCTCAACAGATTGTAAATCTATTATAACAAATATGAAGGCTATTGCAACAGATATAGAGTCTTTTACAATAGATGTGTAAACTATTGGAATACATCAAACCAGCCTTGGTAGTGGTTTGATTTGTTCCAACAGTCAATAACAACATCAACAACAAACAAAAAACAAAAAATAAAGAAACATCAACAATAAAGAAACAACATCATTTGTTCCAACATCAACAACAACAACACACCACAAGTTCTAACAATACCAACCCTACCAACGACACCAATAACAACATCAGCAACAAAGAAATAAACAAAATACATGCAAAAAATAATGCGCCAACAAGGCTTTTAAACTTCTCCAAACAGATGACTTTTTTGCATATTTTAATAATAACAATGGTTTGTTCACTCAAGACTTAAAAGTAACCTTTTCTTCAAATTATTTAAATAAATATGATATGGGTAAAGGGTAATTAAATTAAAAAACAAATGTAAATAACTGATTTAAATAACTTGCAAAGAAGAAGACGAGAATGAAAGAGCAATAGTGAACCATACCTGTAATGTCAAAAGCAAGGGGATTTAAACAACAATTTTAGTCAAGAAAAGATATAGATTGGTAGAGATCAGAAAGGATCCTTATAAGAAATATAAGAGAAAAGAGAGAAAAAAAAAAGATGGTTGTGATAACCCTAAAGAGGAGAGAGAAAAAAAAGAGATAAAGAAATTTAGGGCTGAAGGAGACATAATTCTAGACATGGGTTTAAATGTTCTCTAATATTCATTAATAACTTGAGGGGCTCCAGGAATATAGGTGACATTGAAAAGACAAGATAAGACTACTCAAGGAGAAGATTTTTGAGTTATCGAAGAAATATTTTTTGCCGCCTTAGTAGTATTAAAATTTAAAAAAAAAAGATTTTCAAATAGATATGTCATTTGTTGCAACAGATATCAATATCTGTTTGAAATTTTCCAACAGCTCAGCCATCTGTCGCAACAGATGCAAATGTCTATTTGATAATTAAATCAGATGGGTAATCTGTTGCAACAGATCTCAATATCTGTTTGAAAATTTCCAACAGCTCAGTCATCTGTCGTAACAAATGCAAATTTCTGTTGAAACTTTCCAACATCTTACTTTGAAAACTTAATTTGGAGAATACAACTTCATAAAAAATACAATATGGTCCCTTTTTATATTTATTAATTTTTCAAATATTTATTAAAATTATTTAATAAATTCAAAAACTTTTGTCTCTCCTCAAATCCTCTTCTTCTCCGAATTTTTCTTCATAATTTTCAAAAAAAATGTTGGGTCGACTCTTGCTTCCCAAGTCCAAATTTTCTATTTTCTCTTGCTCAGGTATGTTTAATCTTCTTTCCCGATCAGTTTAGATCCATTTTAGTTTTTTTTTTTGTTTTCTCTTTATGTTGGGGTTCTTTTAGTCAAAATTTGAGTATTTCTAGTTAACATTGTCGATTCTGCATGTTTAATCGTATTTTGCTTTGGATAATGACTAGAAAAATTTTGTATTTATATTGCGTATTGATTTTGAATTTGTTGTACTGAATTGAACCCATTTAAATGGTGTTCTTGTTATTGTGAATTGCACTGCCAATATCCGGAGAAGTTAAAACTTGATTTCCATGTTTGATCAGAGGCATTTTCCCATTTTTCTTAGTAGACCAGTGGTCGATAGATCGACCACTATAAACTTAGTTTTGCTGCATTTTTTTGTTTTTATTAATAGACCAGTGGTCGATAAATCGACCACTACAGATTCATTTTTGGTTGTAGATTATAAATGGTGAGAGTTCATAGAGCAGTTAAAAGGCCTGCTTCCACTACTTCTAGCAGTAGGAAGCGAAAATCCAAAGAAGTTTTCAAAACTTTGAAGAGGACAAAAGTTATAGTCGATGAATCCGAGTCAGAAACTAAATCAAAAATCCTTATCGATATTTCCAAATATGATAAAAGTAGTTCACATGAGAGTGACGATGTTGAGTAAAGTGAAGGAAAAAGTAAAGGGGAAAGCGAAGATGAAAGTGAAAATTATAGCAATAAAGATGAGAATAGGAGAGATAATGGAGACAGTGAGGAGGAGGATCCCCTATCCTTACCAATTTGTGCGAGAGATATCTCTGTTAGGTAGTACGACCTAATAACTTGGATGGATGAGCTAGGTTCTTTTCCTACAAAGATTTCCGTAAAAGAAAGAATAACGGTCTTTCAAGAGTTTAGAAGGACTCTTGTTGAATAAAAGTTGTATGCTAATTTTAAGAAGACTTATTTCGGACACTTGAGGCATATGCTGTAATATTTTAAGTTTAATGGATAGATGGTCCATTATGTGTTGTTGTGACGTATCAAAAATAATAAAAAAAACTGCATGAAATTTGGTTCTATGTGAATGGTAAGCCAGCTTGTTTCTTCTTAAAGGAATTTGCTCGAATTACGGGGCTGAATTGCTTAGCATATCCCCGTGAATAAAAAATGAACAAAGTCCTCCAAAATGAGGAAAAATTTCATTTTAAGGTAACGAAGAATAAGAGCATTACTGCCTCAAGGTTGGTTAGCCTAATCAAAGGTAATAGGTTGACTAATCAACAAAAGTCGAAGTGTGCTTTGGTTTGGTTCATGCACTTGATTCTGCTGGCAAAGGACCAGTCAAAGAAGGTGGATTCAACCACATCAAGATAGCGACTGATTCAGATTTCTTCGGGGGATATCCATGGGGAAAAGAGTCATTTGGGCTGACATTGAGCTATTTGAAAAAGAAGATTGATTTGACCAAGTAGAAAGAAACATTTGTGAAGAGAAATAATACATCGTATGTGTTATATGGCTTTTCCTAGGTGTTTATGGTACTTATAATATACCATTTTATTGATTTATTATAGACTCTTACCTATTTATGTAATAATACATAGACCCTGTAGATTTACTTATGCTTCTATTGATTGCAGGTTTGGATATATGAGGCCTTTCCTCATCTGGAAAGGTACGCTGGTGTTAGATACTTCTTTGCCCATTTCCCATCTTTTTAGATGGCACACGTCGAAGTATGACAACATAATGGAAGGCGACCCGTTTAAGTATAAAGAAAACAACTCAAAGTAAAATTATACTTATTATAATATGATAATAATATTATTATATTAGTGAATGTCGTGAAATTTATATTTATTTTTTTATAGATTGTGCACCCATACTTTGCTCCTATTGTCTGTGGGATGGAGTAGAGATACATGAAAATATTTAAGTCATACATGAACGAAGTTAAGGATATGTCCATCGATGCCTTGAAGGCGCAGCTAAAAGGCGTGACTCTCCTGAATTCATCAGTGGAGGTCACGAATGAAGACGAAGATTTGGGTGGTCACAATTATGTTCCAAGTCCAGCATGTACTTGTGATCATGCTGGTTCAAGTGGACTCAAAACTACACCTGACGCTTCTAATGATGATGACCTACGCGAGCATGTTTTTGTGCTAAAAAAAAGTGTTCTAGATATTGCTTATTTTTTTAGAGATGAGAGGATGAGGAGAATCAAGAAGAATAAGATGAAGCATCAAGATGAAGGTAAACTAATTTATTTTTTGTTCTTCCAATTTAATTTTCTTGCATATTTTTTGTAATCCTTTTAAAACAAAGAAGTGCACCTTGACAGTCCCCCTCGTAGCCATCATCAAGTACACCTTGAAGAACTTGCAGTCGTAGTGACTGACATTGCTACAGCAGATGAAAAAACTGAAAAAGAAAAGAAAGAAGAAGAAACAGAAGAGAAAAAGGCAGCAAATAAAGAAGATGCAAAAGAAGAAGAAGAAGAATAAAATGAGGAGAGGACAACTGAAGAAAAGGCAAAAAATAAGGTGAAAACGAAAAAAGAAGACTAAAATAAGAAGACAGTTGATGAAGAAGGAGTGGCTGAACAGAAGGACGAAAACATTAAAGAAGAAAAGAAATTAGAATAAGAATAAGAAAAGAAAGAAAATGAGAATAAAGAAGTAGAAGAAGAGCAGAAAAAACATGAAGAAAATGAAGTGGATGGGATGGGCATAGTTAAGGAACTCAATGATGATAACACGTAGTTCGATGGTTTGGAACAAATAATTTTCTTAATGATTTGTTGTTTGTAATGATTTTTTTATGGATAATTGAATTACATATATTTGGCATGTCAATGATGACTTTTACTGATAAAATTATGTTCAGTTATTCTTTACTTGTATTATTTTCTACTTTGCTCAGTCGGCCTATGATGTTTACTAAGTATAAGTGGACCGTACTCACTTCTACTTTGCTCATTTGGTGCAGATCCTAGCATAAGTACAACATGAAAAGATTGGTTTCATGCTGTTAAGTTGGTGATTTCGAGGTACTGGCCTGCTTTGGGCTTTCAGAGTCGACTCTAGACCTCTTCTTATCTATTTCTAATGTCGTTATTTGTTTTATGAGATAGACAATTGTGTTTTCAATATTTTTCAGATGTATTTATTGGATGCTCTACACTTATGACATCAAATATTGAAGATTTTATATATTTTGTTCTTACTTTTGCTAAATTTGCATATGTGTTGACCTAACTTCGTTCCAGGAGTTTCTTCGGGTCTTATTTTAGTTTTGTTTCGAATTTTCTTTCCTTTGGACAATTGGCTTATCTACCAAGGTTGGGTTGAGGTAGATGCTATCATGACTTCAACTATTGGATCTTGATACCAGCCCCAACCCCAACCCCGTAATCCTCCTCCCAAAAACAAATTAACTTGTTTGTTGAAAAATTTCAAAAGCTTTTTCTTACCCCACCCCCTTCACCCCCTAATTTTTTTAAAAATAATTGTAAATTTGTTTTCTGCAAATTTTCAAAAATTTTATCTTGCAACACCTCCCCTACCCCTACCCCCTACCAACTCCCCTAAAAAATATTAAAATATTTTTTGCCCCCACCCTCACCAATCCCACAATATTTTCTTAAAAAATAAATAAATTATATTTTAAAATAAAAAATATTTTTCCCCCCACCCTACCCCCAACCGCAGTCCAACCCACCCCCTAATTTGTTTTTTACAAAATAAAAATTATTGCAATTAGAGCTTTTAAACTTAAGTGGGTGATCTATGAGCCTATATGGATACTTGTATTTTACCTACTTTATTCATATTTTTATATGAAAAATTGATACCATGTGTCAACTAAGGATTCAAAATGGTATGTCATAACTAGGAATGGCAATGGAGTGGTGTGGTATGGGTTTAAGCGTGAGAGAAAAGGAGCGGGTTATGATAAGCTTGGTTGCGGTGTGGGTAATTGAAAAAAAATTCTGCAGGTGGGGCAGGTCGGGTCGGGTTAGGGGATTAAAAATTAAAAATTAGAATCACACGTCTTTCAAACACAGTAAATCTGTAGGCCGTAGATGATTCTGTCCTCTTATCTTTCACTCTCATTGTCTTCAATTTTAAATATGGAAGTCGATAATTAATCATCATCAGTGATAGTCCTTGATACAACAGTGGTTTCTTCTTTTCTTTGTTCTTTTTTTGTTTTTGCTACTTTTTTTTTTTTTCACGGTGAGGACTGAGGGCTATTTGCCTTCTTGTTAAAGATTATTTTTTCCCTATTGAATTTGTCATTTGATTGTGTCAAAAAATAGTTGTGGGAGTCTGATACAGATTGTGCCCTTGATTGATGCAATTGTTTTGGTTTGTGTTGTAATCGTTTGTCTGGTATAGAGCTGTTGTAAGTTGTAGCTCGTGCTTTAGTTGCTAGGGTTTGTATTTACTGATACACTTATATCTGTTGATACAAATATAGTCTATTCTTGCTACGATATAACTTGGTTTGGTCTATTCTTATTCTTTTCCCTGCGTATCTTCTTTTTTTGTCTGCGGATTTGGAGGGTACTAGATCATTGCTACAGAATATACTAACATGTAAAATATCTAAGTTTGATATATATTACAATTGTGGTATAAAACTTTCAAGGAACTGAACAAAATGTATGAAGCTACTTAGTGTGATGGCTAATCTCAATGAATAGAATGTATAAGAATGAAGTGCAATCCTCTGTTATTCACAGCTTTAGTAGTAGAAGCAAGTCCTAAACTATTATTTCCAACAGTAATAGTAGAAGTAGGTTTTGAATTAGTTTTTTGTCGTCTTGCCTAATTCTTTTGGTTTCTTATGAGGTTTAGTGACTCTTGTCTAAAAAGTGATTTCATTGTGATAAGAGATGTTGACAAGCCACATCGATAGAATCTTTATGATAAGTCATCACTCAAGTTAACCTTTGATTTCATATGTGACATCCCTAGTTTCTAAGACTTTGTTCCACGACTACAGAACGTATTTCACTGATACAACAGGATGTATGGGAAATGCAAATGGCATGAGACACAATAGCATATCTAGGGAAAGAACTACTTTGTTTGATAAAAGATTATCACAGAAAATTAATCAAGAATAAGCTTGGAAGTTATTAGTTAGTTAGTTCTCTCGCAAATAAAAGCCATGTTAAATATATATAGTTACAATTGCACAACTCTTAAGTAATATATGGAATACTAGTTCAGTAGAAAAAATAATAGATAGAGCAAAACTATAGGATCCATGAGGGATTCGCAACCTGTATACTATCTTAAATCCCAACCAATCTCAAGCTTATATCTCAATCCACCCGATCTGCACAACCCTCAGTCTAGGAATTTTTAAAAGTGTCTCATTTTCTTTCAAAAGTCAGTATTTCTCAATGGTACCGATAACTCATAAATGTGTATGTAGAAATGAGGATATAATTCTTACAATCCAATAAGTATGAAGATAATAAATCCATTCAATACATAGATAAGTAAGCCTAGAAATCAACTCAATATGTTAATATTTCATGATATTAGTTCGTGTTTGGCACCACTGAAATAAATATACATATAACACATCATTAATTTCATATCAACCCAAAACTCGGACATTTGTATTATGATAACGATAAACAATACTCAATAATGCCTATGCTATCTATTCAAGCCCTTCGCGAACATCACATTATGAATAAAAGACAGTCAAATGAACAAATAAGGCCAATAATGTCAAACAGAGCCCCCACACGGACAACACACAATATATATTATAACAAGTTAACAACAATAGAATATATACCTCAAAACGGATATCACTCGATATATAATTTTTCAAAAAAAAAATCATAGTTATTTTCCTCAATCCACAACGTACTTTACTTATTTATTAACCACCAAGTATAGTTTGAAAAAAGTTAAGTCATAACCTACCCCGAAGCATAGAATTCAAGACTAAAGTCCTTAACATAGAGCCTTTCCCTTATAATGGACTCAAAACAAACTAAAACATATAAATACAACATTTATGCATTGAAAACAAAGCTAATGATACCCATATTGCCCATATTTAAGTCAGGTCCAAAATGAG
This sequence comes from Capsicum pubescens, assembly GCA_030864215.1. Lineage (NCBI taxonomy): Eukaryota > Viridiplantae > Streptophyta > Magnoliopsida > Solanales > Solanaceae > Capsicum > Capsicum pubescens. Next base: position 101,692,949 of record CM061538.1, on the reverse strand, counting down.
TTAAAAAATGAAAGAGGTAAAACTGAAATTTTATTTTAAAAGAACATTCTCCAAGGTTATAGGAGTCTGCAATTGAAAACCCACGTGAAATGAGTTAAAAACAAGATCTAGTTCTCTGAAAAATCATTTTTATGCTTTACTGGCAAAATCCACAAAAATTCCATTTTGAAACCAAGATTAAATAGTGTTTTTGATGATATAATTCAATGTAAAATAATGAAAATAAGGTTTTGGAGCTTACCCAAACTCAAATGAAGATTAAAACCATAAAAATATCCCACATCCGAAGCCCAATGTCTAAAAATGGTTAAAAATTGCAAAAAAGAGTATATAAACAACGATGGCCGCTTTAACGGCTAAGTGACCACTAAAGTGGCTATCACTAAAGCGGTACCAGGATGCTAAAATGACTATCACTTAAGCGGCTCACCATATATCAACTAAATTCAACAACTTTACAACTTAGCAACAACAACAATAACAAACCCAGTGTATTCCCACATAGTGGGGTCTGGGGGGGTAAGATGTACGCAGTCCATACACTACTGCAGGAGAAGTAGAAAGGTTGTTTTCGATAGACCCCCAGTTCAAGACAAGGAATAATAAACAGATACTTAATAGAGCATGGAACAGGATGTCAAGACAAAAATACGCCACCCACAAGGAATAATAAACAAAGAATAGTAAATACATTCGTAATAAAGCATACAACAAAGTGTCCTAGCAAGAATAATACATCTACCAAGTAATTTCCTACCCCAACGACTCAAACTAGCACAAGCATTCTATCCAAATCCGCACCCTCCAGATTTTCCTATCTAGGATCATGTCCTCAGTAAGCTGTAACTGCTCCATGTCCCGCATTATCACCTCTCTCCAGTATTTCTTCGGCCTACTCCTACCCCACCTGAAACCATCCAAAGCAAGTTTCTCACACCTACGAACCGGGGAATCGGTGCCCCTCCTCATCCCATGCCCAAACTATCTCAATCGAACTTCCCGCATCTTGTACTCCACCGAAGCCACTCCAACCTTTTCCCAAATAGTCTCATTTCGAACTCTATCACCCCTATTAATCCCACACATCCAATGCAATATCCGCATTTCCGCCACCTTCAATTTTTAAATGTGAGAGTTCTTGACTGGCCAACATTCCGCTCCATACAACATGGCCGGATGAACTTCCACCCTGTAGAATTTACCTTTAAGCTTGGGCGGAACCTTATTATCACACAATACCCCCGAGGCGATCTTCCACTTCATCAATACTGCTCTAATATGATGGGAGACATCCTCGTCAATCTCACCATTCTCCTGACTCATGGACCCCAGATACTTGAAACTATCCCACTTACACACCGTCTGGGAATCCAACCTTACTACCACCTCGTCTTCCTGCCTCACATCATTAAACTTGCATTCCAAATATTTTTTCTTTCTCCTGCTCAACCTAAACCCTTTAGACTCAAGGGTCCGTCTCCACACCTCTAACTTATCATTCATACACACCCCTTCGTCTTATCAATCAAAACTACATCATCTGTAAAAAGTATACACCAAGGCACCACTCCTTGAATACGCCGTGTCAACACATCCATCACTAAAGCAAACAAAAACAGGCTAAGAGTGGAACCCTGATGCAATCCTGTCAAGACAGGGAAATGCTCTGAGTCTCCTCCCGTCGTTCTCACCTGAGTCTTAGCTCCATTATACATGTCCTTTATTGCTCTAATATATGCCACCGGTACCCGACTCACCTCTAAGAATCTCCAAAGCACCTCCCTAGGGACTTTGTCGTACACCTTCTCCAAGTCGATAAACACTATGTGCAGATCTCTTTTCCTTTCCCTATACTGTTCCACCAGTCTCCGCACCAGGTGAATTTCCTCCGTCTTCGAGCGCCCGGGCATAAATCCAAATTGATTTTTGAGATAGAAACTATCCTCCTCAACCTCAACTCAACCACTCTCTCCCAAATCTTCATAGTGTGGCTCAATAACTTAATACCTCTATAGTTATTACAACTATGAATGTCACCCTTATTCTTATAAAGAGGGATCATAGTACTCCATCTCCAAGCCTCGGGCATTTTCACCGACTTGAACATGTCGTTAAATAATTCAGTCAACCACCTTAAGCCAGCCTCTCCAGAAAACTTCCAAAAATCCACAGGGATCTCATCAGGCCCCTTTGCCTTACCCCTACGCATCCTGTGAACAGCCTCTCTAACCTCTTCTACCTTAAAAAGTCTACAATAACTAAAATCACGACACTCCTCTATGTTCTCCAACTCTCCTAAAATAATAACTCTACCCCCTTCTTCATTCAATAACCTATCAAAGTATGACTGACATCTCTTCTTAATGTGACCATCCTCCATCAATATTATACCCTCTTCTCCCTTAATGTATTTCACCTAGTCGAGGTCACGACCCTTCCTCTCCCTAGCCTTAGCAAGCCTAAACAACCTATTTTCCCCTTATTTCTCCTTTAACCCCGCATACAAGCTCTCGAATGTTGTTGTTTTAGCCACTGTGACTAGTAACTTAACCTCCTTCCTAGCTATTTTGTACTTCTCCCTATTAGCCCGCTTCTCATCTTCATCCCTACTCTCACCCAACTTAGCATACACCCTCTTCTTAGTCTCTACTTTCTTCCTAACTTCTTCATTCCACCACCAATCCCCCTGATGATGGCCGGCACAGCCCCTAGAAATACCCAACACCTTACTAGTAGTCTCCTTGATGCACCTAGCCTCCCTATCCTACATACCATCAACTTCCTCCCTGCACTCCCACACCCTCATTCCCGTCACCTTCCCTCATATCTCTCTTGCATTCACTGGCGTAAGACCGCCCCACTTAATTCTAAGTCTACCCTCCTCACCCCTTCTCTTCTTATCTTTATTAATACCTACATCCATCACCAAGAGCCTATGCTGGGTCGAAAGATTCTCACTCGGGATGACTTTACAGTCCTTACACAACACTCTATCCCCTTTCCTAAGTAGCAAAAATTCAATTTGCGTCTTGGCTATCGCGCTTCGAAAGGTGATCAGGTGATCGTCCTTCTTCAAGAAGCTCGAATTCACCACTACCAACCCAAAGGTCCTTGCAAAATCTAACAAAGTAGTTCCCTCCTTATTTCTCTCCCCAAAACCAAAATCTCCATGCACATCGCCAAAGCATCCCGGTAACGCCCCAATATGCCCATTGAAATCCCCTGCTACAACAATCTTCTCAGAACTAGGCACTCCTCTAACCACCTCATCCAACACCTCCTAAAACCACATCTTCTCTTCCCCATCCAAGCCCACTTACGGTGCATAAACACTACACACGATCAGAGTAGGCCCCCAATGACCAACTTAACTTTTATCAACCTATCGTTGATCCTCTTAACCTCCACTACCTGCCCTCTAAGATCTTCATCTACTAAGATGCCAACTTCATTCCTACGTCTCTCGCTGCCAGAGTACCACAATAATGTTGTTAATTGACCCGTCAGGATTCATTTGAAATACCGTGAATACAAACGAACTATTCTACTAGGCTATTTTAATGTTTTAGACTCAATGACAATGTTGAATTTTTGAAAAAAATTATTTTCTATAAATTAAATCCCAAAATCCCTAAAAGCATATTTAAACTAGGTTCCAAATGGAGGGTCAAAATGTAAAATAAAGGTTTTGAACCCAAACCAACTCTGCTACTAACTCAAATTCAACATTCTGGATCTAATGGAATTGTTAAATCACCATCCGATATTCAAAACATCAAATGTGGATCAAAGTCAACTATAGGACTTTTAAAGCCCCTAAACACCTTAAACTCTCCCAAAACCCTTCCAAAGGCAATGGAAACCATGTCAACCATCCCCACACCCCAAAACCAACATGAACAACTGAAGCAACCTGGGTTTTGATCCTTAGAAATTTCCTGAGTTTTGGGTTTTTGGACATCATACGACTAGGGGTACAAGTCGTATGACAGGGTACGGTTTGGTGGGTCTTGGTCGTATGTTAACCCGTGTAGGTTGGTTGGTTTATATTCAAAGTACGGTTTAATCATACTAGTCGTATGTTAGGGTACTAGTGGTATGATGCCAATCGTATGTTGTCCCATATTTAACCTAGAGAAGTCTATTTTGCCTAAGGTACGGATTAAGGGTATTGGTTGTATGGTTAGGTACAGATTGTCCTTGGTGGTCATATGTTGGACAGTTTTGGGGTCTAAGAGGAGGACTAGAGTATGAGATAAGGGTACCACTCGTACCCTAAGGTATGGTTTGTGGAGGTGGTCGTACCCCCATGGAAGTTTTATACAGTTTAAGTTGGGGGTAATCTGGACATTTTTCCTTTTAACTTCGTAAGCCCACATGACTTATAACACTCTTGGGACATTATTTACCCCATTATTCTAATCATAAATACTTAGAAACTCTCAAATCCTCTCAAGGCTCTTGGGTCAAGGAAGGATAAGGTTTCTTTAATAAGGTCAATTTGGGGATTACAAGGGTGGTTTCTCTCTGTTGTCCTTATAATTTAAGGCATATTACTCCCCTCTCATTGTTAGTTTCAACTAAAAGCATGTTATTTTATGTATGGATTTCATGGAATAATTGTGGTATGGTTTTGGGTTTTGAATATATTTTATGGTTTTGGTTATAAATGGTTTGATTATGGTTTTCCCATATTTTAATTATGGTATTCATGTTTTAATGGTGGTTTGAACATGTGGTTGCATGGAAATGGTTGATTGGTACTTGATTTTGGTTTTGAAAACTATATGCCCTCAACATGTTTGATAAAATGCCTATGAGAATATTTTTACTATATTGTTGAACTTTCATTGAAAACTTTGCACGGACTAAAGTGAAAATGGAACGCTAATTAGTTTTGATGATCTTTAATGGTCAAATGGTAAGGTCTTGGTGGCCATGGTTATTGATCAATTAAATACACATGTGGGGTACATGGGAATCTCCCAAGAAAACTTAATAATGATCACCTTGTGGGGTACATGGGAATCCCCCAAGAAAACTTAATAATGATCATCTTGTGGGGTACATGGGAGTCCCTTCTTTAAGGAGGATGGCTAAGGACAATGCTTGCAAGTTATGGTCGTTATGACGATACCACTACTTATAGCCTTGGTTAATAATAAATTAAAGTGGTGGTTTGGTTGTGTGCTAATGATTTTAATTGGGCAACAATTATGGGGTGTGATAGCTAATCATGAAGGTGTGAGTCCAATGGACAGACACTGGAAACTCATATTTAAAGATATGAGGATTGGTCATGGCCACCATATATAATACTTATGGGGTACACGGAAATCCCCTAAGTTTCACTTGTATATATGTATCATAGATAGCGAAGGGTACACGGGAATCCCCTACTCCTATGGTATCTCTGGTGTCTGTGTCTACACGCATCGTGACCCGTTCAGGGGGTAACACTAGACCCATATAACCCGTGGGTGGTTCTAGGACGGTTAAGGTACATATACTCAGGTTAATGATTTTAAAGACATGCTAAAACCGATTTTCTTTCCCTGCATGAATTATATATATATTGTCTGCTTGGTTTTAAAGGTTGGAATTATTTTATCCTTATCCTGAATGCATGCTAGCGTTCACCCGCTAATCCGTCTTCGGGCGCTATATCCCCACGTGATGCAGGAACCAACCATACTACTCATCCTGCTCATTGATCGGATTCGGGGACAGTTAGTGTTGGATTGATGTGGTGAGCTTCCATAGTTTGGAAGGCATCCACTTCATGTTATGGGTTCCTTTTCATACTTTTGGTATTTCATAGACTTGGTTTTGGCTATGGTCGGAGGCATGTCCCAACTGGATATTCTTTGGTTTAGTTTAGAGGCTTTGTATGGACAACTGTGGACTTGGGTATGGAATGATTATGATATATATATACATTGTATTATCGTTTTTGGTTTGGTTGGTTATTAGACAAATTGACTTGGTTGGGTTGGTCTAGTAAGTAGACTTATCCCAAAGTCATTACATCTTCAAATACGCTATCTTGTTATATGTTTAAAATTCATCCGACTAAGGGTATATGTTGGTTGGTTGGATTGGTATCGGGTATGGTCCCCGGTCCTGGTTGGACTTGAGATGCCTATTACGACAAGGCCCTAGTTCGGATCGTGTCAACAACTATGAGAAATGGCAAAATGATTAAATCACATAAAAGTAAAAGTTTTACAAATCAGGCTATTACAGTTGTTAGGGGGTGGGATGATGGTAAGAAATCTTTTTTTTTAAATAGGAGGATAGGGTGGAGGGTAAAAAAAAAATTGATATGCATACAAAATTTCAAAGTTTTTAGGTTTTAGGATTTAAAGTGGGTTTCAACTAGTTTTGTTCAATCCATATCTACCCATATAATTTGTGTGGATTGCAATCCAATTCATTAAAGGTCAATCCATATTTCATCTATTCAAATTCAATCCAATCCGCCTATTTGCCACCTCTACGCATTACTGAACGTAAGTATTTTGTTTTGGTCTTGCTCGACTTAAATTCTATTGACTCTAAAATTTATCTCAAAGCCTCCAACTTAGCATTAACTCATTTGCGAGTCTTATCCATACATTTCATAATTTACTTTTCACATATATGGATTGGTGCAGTAATAGACAAAATAAATTACGTGATTAGATTACATTACTAGATCAACTTTCATTTATCCTCAATGTGTGTTATTTGTGCGTTCTAGCGAATATCATCATTTCTAATTTTATATAATAATGCTGTTAATTCACATCCAATATTGCGAGTATGATCATTACTAATTTTATCTAATTTTGTATAATATTGCACATCCATTTTAGCCTATACATAGTTGCAATACCCATCTTATAGATATGTTAAGACTTTAACGATCCAAAACGCTCACTATTATATATCATTGACATGTTAAAATTGTTTTGTAGAAAAACTATAGAAAACAAATTTGCATTATGAAAACAATCAAGATAGAAAAATATCTCAACAATCACAATATTTTTTAATACAATAAATGTTTCAATCTTTATAAATCCTCTAATTCTTCTCAGTGGAAACTAAATTCAAGGCCCATAAGCTTGATATTGAATTTGAAAAAATTTACTTGACTTATATTTGAATTCAATAAGCTTGAGCTTGATATTGAATTTGAAAAATTTTACTTGCCTTATATTTGAATTCAATAAGCTTGATCGTGATTTGTATTCGAACTAAGTATAATCTTAAAACTGGTCTTGATTTTTAGATCTTGTAGGGAAGTACTTGGTATTCAAATGCTTGTAGAGAAATTTGTTATGTTCGATCTACTTCAAAGCTGTCCAATATCTAATTGTAAGCACATACCTGCACTAGCTAACCATAGTACAAAAATTATTGTGGATAAAGAAATAAGCTTACAAGGTGTAAGAAACACCATACTAAGGGTGTGGGGTTATCCCGTCGGACTGAGAATCTTAAAAATAGAGAAGAATCTCTTTCAGTTTGTGTTTACAAACAAAGAAAGCATGAGTAAAGTCTTGTTTGGTACTCTTTGGATTTTCGACAAGTACCTGCTAAATGTACAGGCTTGGGAACCAGGATTAAGAAGCGATTCAGCGGTGTTTAATATATGTGAACTGTGGCTCCAAATGTGGAGTATTCCTTTACATTGGATGTCACGAGAAGTGGGACGAAAGATCGGATATTCTCTAGGAGGAACAACAGATGTTGTGAACCCATAAAATGGGAATAGAGAGGGCAAGTACATGCGGGTTAAGGTGATGATGAATATTGATAAAATACTGCCAAGGGGAAAGTTGATTAAATTGGGTCACAAAACAAAATGGGTGGAGTTTAGATATGAGAATATGCCCTACGTTTGTTACTATTGCAGGATATTAGGACATAATGAGAAAACTTGCAGTACAAGGGAAAAAGATGTACGTGCGGGAAACTTGAAAAATAATTAATTTAGTGCGTGGATGAGGGCAGAAAATCATCTTATCGTCAATGAGAATTCAAAACGACAAGAGAGAAATGAAGTTTTAAATAGTAGCGGCCAACGTTATATAATAAAGTCAACAAGAATTAGGGATGGAGGAAATAATAATTTGATGCATCAAATAATGGAGGGTACTGGATCCTCGAAAACACATCTCGTAGGGAAGTCGGATAGAGTACATGATATGAAGTTTCAGGATTCAAAAGGGAGATCAGTAACTAGAAAGGAAGGTGAAAATGAATCTAATAAAAATATGGACGTTGGCCACAAACTGTCGCAAAATGACGATCAAACGAAAGAACGGAACGAACAAGATACGGAGGAAAATGTTCTAGTTAACGACAACATGGTTATTGATCTGAGTACAAAAAGTAATAAGGGGACGGGGATGATACAACAAGACGAAAAGGAGGAGGAACCCGTATTTGAGGATACAAGCGCCGGAAGAGCAGAAAATGAGTTATATATTTTATCGAAAATGGGTTTCGGTGATACGATAGATGAAGGAGATTTTGAGGAGTACTTTTAGAGAGCTGCACAAGGAGATAATAAAGGAATCCAAATTAGTAACAACAAGTAAGAGCAGCCAGCAATAGCCCAATCCAAGTCGGAAACGGCGAACTCTCAGGTATTAAAGCCTAACATTTCTACTTCTATTATACCTACTGTAATAAATGTTCTAGTTGAGGTGAGTAAAGGAGGAGAAGATAATGTTATGGCTGTACGACTGGATAACAACACTGCTAGTAAAGGGAAAAAAAGAACTGGAAAAGAGTAGAGAAAGGAACAGGGTGTACGCTTAATAGTATAACGGCTAATTTAAAAAATAACTTATTTGAGGTGGTAGTGACTGATTTAGGTACCAAAAATTGGGGTTATAAAAGAAAGGTGGAGAATAATGAGATGTTAGAAGTAGAGGTTAAAAAATTAAAAACTGTGGTGGAACGGGAGGCCAGCCCAAAATGAATCCCTTCCCCTAAATGAAGACAATGGTGTGGAATTGGCCTGGGGGGTTCCTTGAAAGTTCCCTTTTTGAAGGAGACGATAAGTCTCCACTCTCCTAGTATGGTGTTTCTAAGAGAGACTAAGAATCAAGAAAACGTGTTGCGAAGAGTTCAGAGGCAATTGAATATGTATCATGCAATCATTGTGGACTCGATTGTACTAGCAGGAGGGCTATGCTTGCTCTGGAATAACGAAGTACAGGTATGTCAACATCTCTCTACTTCTTTTTACATTGAAACGTATGTGCATGATATAACGGTGAATAGTAAGTAATGATTTGTGTTTGTATACTTAAGTACGGATAAAGCTATTCGTAGGAATCAATTACAAGAACTTTGCGGCAGATATAATAGTTGAGGACCAATGTGGGTTATGGCTGGTGATTTTAATGACATTAGGGATAATTCTGAGAAAATAGGTGGTAGAGTCTGAGATGAGTCTTCATTTACAGATTTTAAAAACTTTTTATGGGAGATTGGCGCTATTGACTTAGGTTTTAATGGAAAACCATGGACTTGGTGGTGTTATAGAGAAAACGATGGGATTATTCAAGAAAGACTTGATAGAGCTTTATGTTCCCCTGAATGGAGACTTCAGTTTAATCAAGCGAACATCAACCATCTAGAAACTGAGGCTTCTGACCACTTGGCATTACTTATAAACTCTGAACCTAGCCCTATAAAAAGGAAAAAAAAATTCCTTTTTTATAAAAGTTGGGGTGAAAAAGAAGAAGTAAATATAGTGATTGAGCAAATGTGGAATAGAAGTGTAGAAGGTAATAAGAAATCTATTGTGAGTTTTAAGTTAAAAAAGTGTAAACTTGCGTTACTAGCTTGGCTTCGAGATGGTAAGGGTAACTCTAGGAAAAAAATTCAAGGGATTAAGAATAGGATTGTTGATCTAAAAAATGACATTAAACCTTTTGATATTACTAATCTGAAGGAGCTTAAGAAAGAATTAGGCAAAGCTTATAAAGATGAGGAAATCTACTGGAAACAAAAGTCTAGAGCGCTATGGCTTCAATAGGGTGATAAGAATACTTCGTTCTTTCATATGAAGACTATCCAAAGACATAAGTGTAATAAGATTAAAGGCTTTCAACTAAAAGATGGAAAATGGATCTCTGATCATAAAGAAATTGTGATAGAAGTACAACATTTTTATAAGAATCTCTTTACTACTTCTAGACCATCCTACTTTGACCCTATTCTGACTTTAATTCATCTAGTAATTGATAATGATATGAATAATAATATGATTAGGGAGGTTATGAGTGAGGAGATTAAAAAGGCAACGTTTGATATGAATCCCCTAAAGGCGCCAGTAGTGGCTGGTATGACTCTTTTTTTCTTTCAAAAGTATTGGAATATTTTATCAAGAGATATATGTGAAGTGGTTAAAAGTTTCTTTCGTTCAGGGCGTCTAATTCACTCTTGGAATCAAACTCTTATTACTCTAATACCAAAAATAAAAAATCCCAGCGATATAAGCTAGTATAGACCCATTAGCTTGTGTTCAACGGCTTACAAAATTATTGCCAAGATTATAGTTACAAGAATTAAAAGATACCTACCTACTATTATTTCCCCTAACCAGTCGGCTTTTATCGGCAAAAGGCAGATTGTGGACAATGTGGTTATAGCTCATGAGTTCATTCATATGTTGAAGAATAAAAGGCGAGGAAAGGATAAGTATATGGCTCTAAAGTTAGATATAACCAAAGTGTATGACCGAGTGGAATGGACTTATTTACAAAAACTAATGACAAAAATGGGTTTTCATGAAACTTTTGTTAGTTGGATTATGCAATAAGTTACTACCCCTACTTATAAATTTAATATTAATGGGGAGGTAGCGGGGGAGGTGACTCCTATAAGGGACTTAAAACAAGGGGATCCTTTATCTCCATATCTATTTCTTATGTGTGCTGAAGGATTATCTAGAATATTAAACCAAGCGGAAGCGAATGGATATATTCAAGGGTTAAGTTTGATTAGGAGCGGACCGACGGTTAATCATTTATTTTTTGTTGATGATTCCTTTATATTTTGTAATGCTAATATTCAAAATTCTTCGAATATTTCTGATATTCTTAAAAAATATGAAGATTGCTCGGGTCAAAAGGTAAACCTTTCTAAATCAACTATTTTCTTTAGTAAAAATACTTCTGAAAGTGAAAAGGGTGAAATTATCGCAGCAATAGGTCAGCTAAGATCTACTGATCTTAGGATGTATTTAGGTTTACCGACAGTAGTAGGTAAATAAAAAAAAGAATGTTGGATTTTATTAAGGATAGAGTTCAAGCAAAAATCAAAGGTTGGAAACATAATTTCTTGAGCCCTGCGGGTAAGGAAGTAATGCTTAAATCTGTTTTATCGGCGATACCGTCTTATGCTCTACCATGTTTTCAATTTCCTGATAATTTGTGTAAAGAGATTACCATTATTTTTTCCAATTTTTGGTGGGGACAAGATGAGAGTAGGAGAAAAATGGGAAAACCTTTGTATTGCTAAATCATATGGGGGTATAGGGTTTAGAGAGTTAAAATCATTCAATCAGGCCCTGTTGGCTAAACTAGCTTGGAGAATCTTAACCCAGGAAGATTCTCTTATCTCTAGAATTCTTAAAAGTAAGTATTTCCAGAATACTTCCTTCCTCAAAGCTACTTCCTCTTCTATGAGCTCTTGGGTATGGAAAAACATCATTTGGGGAAGAAACCTTTTACAAAAATTTATTAGAGGGAGGGTGGGATCCGGAGATAGTTTAAAGGTTTGGGCTGGCCCTTGGATACCCAACGCATGTGGTTTCAAACCTAGGTTCTCTCAATCTTAAATGGATTTAGAATTACAAGTGAATGACCTTATTGATCATAGAAACCACACTTGGAAGCTTCAAGAACTTCAGAAGAGGTTTGCTATAGAGGATATAAATGACATTTTATCTATCCCGATCTCTAGTACTGGATCTCCAAATAGAATCATTTGGCATCACACTAAGTCGGAAATCTATGAAGTGAAATCTGATTATCATTTGGCGAGGGAAATTGATAGAAGTAGTATATCCAATAGTGATAGACCTCAATCAAGTCATCGGTCTTTTTCTAAAAAAATTCTGAAATTTTTATGGTCTATGAATGTCAAAAATAAGTATAAATACTTCATTCGTAAATGTATCTTGGATGTGGTTCCTGTGAATGATATGATTTCTAAAAGGCTAAAAAATAATTGTGATGTCTGTAAGAGTTGTGGTGAGGAAAGTGAAACTATTGAACATATGTTTTTTAGATGTCGGAAGGCTCAGATGGTTTGGAAAATTTGTCCTATTAAATGGCCAAACATCGAAAATATCACAGTATTTGCTAGTTGGTGGAAAGAAATTTTTGATAATACTAATAAATACTCTAATTCTATTGAGTTAATTAAATTAAGTGTCTCTATAATGTGGCAAATTTGGAAGGCTAGAAACGATAGGAACTTTAATGGGGGTAATCTATGAATCTAATGAAATTGTAAATAAGGTTCTTTTTTATTTTCAGGATTATGAAAGTAATTCACTTGCTACTCCTTCTCTCACATTGGATCCTAACCATAATACTAATAATACAATTATTGTAGAACGAGATTTTGTGGTTATGTTTGTAGATGCTAGTTTACAAAAGGAGAAGAATATGGAAAGCATTGGAATGGCAGCTATGGATAGCTCTGGAAATTTGCTTCAAGCCCTTGGCTCCCCACTTCAATTTGTTGGGAAGACTATCATTGCAGAAGCGCTTGCAATTCGGATTGCATTGGAAAAAGCTCAAGAAAATGGATGGACAAAGGTGCAGATTTTATCTAACGCAAAGAATGTAGTGGACATGGTTATGAAGAGGAGTGTAGCTTCATGAGAGATAGATACCTCGTGCGAAGATATATGGAAGCTAATGAGGATGTTTGAAGAAGTTTCAGTTATATATATTCCTAGATTTTGGAATATGGTAGCACACAATATGGCTAAATTTTCTCTTACATTGGTAGAAAGATTAGTGTGGACTTCTTGTTTTCCTTGTTGGGTTGTCAAAGATGCTTCTGCATCTTTTAACTCTTTAAATTCGGCTTTGCATTAATAAAATAAGGGTTTTGTTTGAAGAAAAAAAAACATAGTACAAAAGCAACATTGACAATCACAGTAAAAAATTAATTTTCAACTAATCTCATGTATCTCTATTTTTCTGGATCAGCAGATGAATTACCATCATATATTATTATAAAACTAGACATCTATGGCTCGTGCTACTAGACATCTAGCATGGTCCCAATATATGCTTTTTTCAGTTTCAATTTATGTGACACAAATAAAATTTGGATAATCAATCATTAAAATAATTTAAATTTTTATTTATTGTGATTTATAATACTTTTTTTCTATCCAATTTAAGTGACACTGGTATAATTTTGAGAGTCGACTAAATATTTTATATTTTAAAAAATTTTAAGTTGTTAATTATGTGATTTATAATTATTTTACATAATTCTTCAATAAGACATGAATACTCTCTTCGTCCCAGTCTTGTGGCACAGATAAAATTTTGACAGTCGATCAAATATATATATATATAATATATATATATATATATATTAAATTCTTAATTATTGTAATTTGCAATGTTTTTTAACCTCATTTTCAAATAATATATGTTACTTTATGTCTTTCTTTATCTCATCTCAATATATGTGCACCAATATAATTTCGATAGTTAATTAAATTTTTTATGTTGACCTATCTTTTTTGTTTCTATTTTAAAATTTTTATGAAATATTATTAATTTTTTAATGCTTAAATGGCCATGATAATTAATTTAGGGTGATATAGTAAAATCACGATTGAAGTAGCGAAGCAAACATATGTTAAATGACTTATAATAACTAACTAGAAGTGATATTAAAAAATTATTATAAAAAATATTAGTGAAAAAAGTTTAAGTGAGCGTCGTGTAAGACGTCAAGTTAATTTAAACATCAACAATTAATTTATCATTTTATGTTTATTTTTTAATTAAATATATATTTTTTTTAATACTTAGATGACTTATAATAATTAATTAGAGGTGATAAAGTAAAATTACAGTTGAAGCAGTTAAAACAGACATATCAGAAATATCCATTTTACTTGATTTATTAAATATTATTAATTTTTTAATATATAAATGACTTAAAATAATTAATTAAGAATAATATAGTAAAATTATAGTTAAAACAACTAAAGTCAGCAGTTAAACTCCCTCTTGTTGTATACTCCCTCCGTTTCATAATAAATGAATTGTTGTATTTTGACACACATATTAAGGAAAAATATTAAAGACATAAATTTAACACAACTTTTCATTTTTACCCAAAAAAAAAAAAATGACCTTGTAATACCTTTTCAAAAGCTAATTGGTTGTCAAATCATAAGGGCAAATTTGAAAAAAAATTCAATGATTCACTTATTCTGAAACACCAATAAATATCTCAATAATTCACTTATTTCGAAACGGAGGAAGTACTATGTATTTACTATACTATATAAGTGTGTTAAAGCAGATACCATATGATTGTCCTGCTAGCCTTGTTGGAAGGCTATTTTTGTAATTTCAAATGAATTTTTATTAGATAGTGTTGTATAATACGTGTTAACTTCTTCGTGATAGATGGGACACGTGGCTTTCGAAAAGTAGCTTGAGAATAACAAAGCCCCACCTTAGTTTTGGCTTTCCTGATTGGTGTCTTTGCTTCATTGAGCTACTTCTTATTTCTGATGAGTTCAATCTGTTACCATTTTTTTCGCTAATAATTTGCAAATTTTGCTGCCATGGTTCTTAGTGAAATTAGATTTCAATCATCCTTTTTCACTTTTCTAAAATTTATACAAAGCGATAAGGAGTTTTAGTAATAGAGATGCAACAACGAAGGATTGCAGTTATGCTCTATTTCTGTGATGGTATTGAGTTTACTAAATTGGTAAATATAAATTTAACTGTTCTATTTTATTTTTATGAATCCTTTCTACCACTATAAATCTATTTTGCTCCCCCCCGCCCCCCGCCAGTTTGTTTCTTCCTAAAAGATCTTTAATTTTTTAGTTGAATCTCTTGGGAACAAGCATCACTATTTTGTAATCATGGACATACACCTAACACATTCCTTCTCCATGCTATATTTTGCAAGTGGCTTGTTAGTGTGACCAGTATGCATGTGACATGTTCGACGAAATTACTCTACTACATAATAGAGGCCGCTTTGGAAGCAGTTGGTCGTTGTCCTGCTAACCTATCAATCAAGGGATATTTTGGTTCTCTCAAATAAAACAAAGTAGTACATGTTACATCTTTATGATACCTGCTGAGTGCTGAATCGTGAAACATATGCCCTCAATTTCAGAATAAGAAGAAAGTATCGACTGCACTCTATATCTAATACTTTGTCCTATCTTTGTATCTTTTCAGATCGTAATAGATATATTCACTAACAGGTTTGTCCATTATTAACCCAAAAACTCAGGTTTCTATGAAGTGAATAAACTGAAAGGTCTTTACACCTTTCCTATCATATCTCTGACAGCATTTTATTTATTCAGTTAACCCATTCTTCGTTATAATAAACTTCTTTTTCAGTATGTCAATGGTAACATACCATCAGTTACAAGATTAATAAGCTCTGCTGAATTTGATAACATTCTAAATCCCTATTTGAGTAGTTGAAACTCTTAATATTACTAGGATTGATTCTTCGCGAAATTTTATTTAATTTACAACTTGGTGATATGTGTTACTAGTGGCACTTGAGAGCCACCATTTTCCTCTGTTGGTTGTTATATGTTAAGTAATTGTGTATAATTATAATATTAATGAATTTTTTGATCTGTGAGTTTGCAAAATATATGCATATTTGAATTTATATGTTTGTAAGATCTCTTACGATAGATTTAGTTTCCTTTTTTTCACTATAAGACTACACGTTTAATAATGTTCTTTTAATTTTACCTTCTTCAAACAAAGAGTTTTGCACAATCAACAAATCACCAAAGAGTTAAACATGACTTGTTTAGGTATGGAGGAGTCGTATTTACAACTGAAACTTAAAAGTAGTCATGATTATTAAAATTAATAATGATGTCTTAAATTTGATAGTTTTCATGTTCTAAATTGTGAACCTTGCACTGTACGGGAAAAGAGGTGAGTTTTATGTTTTATGAAGAATATTGTTTGTTGGATTTTATTGCTGAAAGATGACAACACCTTTCACATATTTTTTGTGTTTTATGTTATTTTGTTGTTTGTGGATGTGACATCTACATAGGCAGCGACAGTGTCAAGATTTTCATTAAGGATGTTCAAAAGTACAGAACGAACTAGCAAAAAGGGTTCAATATTTATTATGTATTTTTATATAAAAATAATTTTAACCGTGTATAAATACTGTAATTTTTTGCGGGGTTAAACCACCTAAGTATATGCTATCACCGCTCCTGTACATGACTCTGTCGTTTAGTGCTACTGTTGATGTGTGTTTTGCTGGAGCTCGATTTCGTTAAGTATTGTTAAGTATTGTTTTCTTCTTCATACATAATCCTCTTTCTAATAAAATAATGCTTAAATTTATCTTCGGAATTTGTAGGGTTCACATTCTCTCTCTCTCTGTTCTCTTATCTTTGCTAATAAATTCATCTTCTTAATTATTCATAATTATTATTTTTTTCTCCTACTACTATGTTGAAATTGTCCGCAACCCATCTCTATTAACTCCTTCAATTTTGTGACAAATGAACATCAAAGATACGTTCACAAGTTGACTGGATTAAAGAGGGAGCAGATCATTGATCATATGCTTCTGAAGTTTCTATAGTTAATACTTTGGTTGCAAGGTGAAATATGAAGACATACTAACCAAACTCATTATATTTAATAAACAAATAGTTATATTATTGAAGCCTAATCTCAACGATCAGGTAATGAGTGTAGATACCAACTGGTGTATCCTTGGACTTCGTGATATTATTGGGTAAATCTTGATATTTTGGCTGGATTAATTTTTGATAATTAACACCAAGCTGAAACATCAAAGTTTAATACTGCTATGCAGTCTTAGCATTTTCCTACATATCATATCAGGCTGTTGCCTTTTGAATCTTCATGAAAAACCAAAGTTACTTTAGAGCATGTACTTGAATTTTTAGGCAATATGACAAACTTCAATGGATCAATCTATATGCTTCACTGTATCCGAGTGAATAATAACACCTTTCATTGACTGAAATTTTTCTCTGGTATTAATTCCTCTAAAATTAATTTTTCTTGCTAAATATGCACATTAAAATTATACATGAAAACAATAGAATCTCAAAGTTAAAAGTTTTGAGTAGATAACTTTTTATGTTTTTCCGTTTAATATTTTGAAGATATTTGCACTTTTTGCTGGTAGCACTATATTTCCCTGTCATTTGTCTAATAGTTCTTGCGTTTGGTGTTTTCTTTTTTGTGATTTGAGCAGAGATAGTTTTGTTTATCGTGAGCAATGGGAGAAGGATTCAAAGTGTTGTACCTTGTGAAACCGTTTTTCTCATTCCTATCAAAAGTTAAGAGCGTTGACAGGAACGTTCAATTTAAAGAGAATGTCATCTATGTTGAATTGCACTTGATATTTTTTTTATTTGCCAGCTCCCCCTTTATGGCATACACTCTTGTCACGGCTCGACCTCGGGCCTAGTCGTAACGGATATTTCAAGCCTACCGTGGACCAAAAACTATCCCTATAGCCTATACAGTCCGAACATAATCCAAATAATAACACAGCGGAAGACAACCAGAAAATAAAGATAAAATAGTTAATGTAACTCAAGAATAAGCTCTAAGAGTCAACAACACCATTCAATCCACACGTCCACAAAAGCCTGTAAACCAATTCAAATATCAAACTAGGTCGGGACATGCCCTTGAACATGACAGTGATAATGACTATGATAATATTAATGTGAACTCTTCAATTCAAAAATATAGAAGAAAGTCGATGGAATAGCTAAGTTTTTTTAAAGATGGAAGCTCACCACACCGCAAACCTGATAGACGACCGCACCACTTAACACTGCACAAACCAACAAAAGAAACCCCTAGGACCATACACCATGAAAGGATATAGCATCCGAGGACGGTTAGCGGGGTGAGCGCTATCATGTAACTCAGAGAAGGGATAAAATAATATCATTTCAAAATCAAATTCAAACTTAATGTACATGTTCACATACATGCAAGTATATATATATACATAATGCTGGGATAGGGAACAAGGCTTAAGCATGAAATTTAAAACCATTAACCTGAACTGTATAGATATAACCGTCCTAAGGGCATCTACAAACTATATGGGTTCAGCTCCTCCTGATGAAAGTGTTCTAGTCCGTGTTAGCCACACGAATCAGGAAAATCCAAGGATGGTCCAGGGAATGCCTCGACCCCAGCCAATCCAATATATATATATATATATATATATATAAAAGTGTAAACTATGCACACAGTCATAAAGACCCCCATGCCAGCAAACGTAGTTTTCAGTATCAGTACCTCCGGGACCTCCACCTTCCACAACGAGCTACATAATTCCCTTTAAGACCATTATTAAAATATTTTCTTATAACTCATTCATTTAACCAAGGAATTCCCCATTTAGGTATTACCAAATGGTATCGTCATACCATTACTCATGCAAGCTTATAGAATTATGCCATTCAATTATTCATCAACATGAGGGAATCCACGACCCCCAAATTCCAATTTAAAAATCATACCATGGCCGCCAAGGCCTAATAATATCATTTAAAACCAAGACATGTCCACCAAGGCCTTTCCAAAATCATTTATATTCCATTAACCTTTTAGAAAATGCAATAGTTCAAAAGTGGGTTAAATCATGCATATTTCCATGTTCCAAAACCATTTTACAAAGTGGGTTGAGGGTAATACCAAATTCAATACCAAAATTCATCAATTTCGGGAATGCCAACGACCCCTTTCCCATCCACCATACCCATGCACAAATTTAATTCGAATACTATGAGATAACGCATGAATAACAATTCCAAAATTATAGGAAAACCATCTAAGTAATAATCATACAAAACTCTCAACCCATCATTAAAAACCCATAATTAAATTCACATAAACCATGATTAAACACATGTTTTTATGTTAAACCAAGTTAGAAAAGAGATGCATGCCTAAAAACATCAAGAAATTTGGAAGAGAAACCGTGAATTGATCCATAGATGTTCAATCCCTAGAAATCCTAGCCTTGCTCTTGACTGGGGAATTTGAGAGAGAATGAAGTGTTTATGTTATGTTAAATGGGTGAAAATAGGGCTAAGGGAATGTTTTAGGTAGTGGGAATAATGTAAAGAAAGGGAAAAGACCAAATTACCCTTAATGAAAATCATTCAGGAAAATAACTCTCAGTCGGTACGGTTCAGGTAACGACTCGTGGTCACTGATCATGAGTCGTCACCATGACTCGTAGTTTGGGTAGTGACTCGGGGCCACCTCAATGGTTTGGTCACGAGTCCCACCATACAACTCATAACCTCACCCTACGACTCGTGGAATCTAGTTGTTACTAAGACAACAACCTTAGGTCATCTCACTATTAAGGTCACAAGTTCCTTACCACGACTCGTGACATTACCTTACGACTCGTATAATTCCAATCGTGACCATGACAAAAACTTAGGGAAACCTTACTAGTTTAACCATGATTTGCTATATACAACTCGTGATAAGTCTTCACGACTCGTTACATATGTCGTAACCTAAGAAGTAACAACAATTACTATGAAAAAATTAGAGTTCAAAACCTGGGGTATTACATTACCCCCACCCCCAGGGTCATTCGTCCCCGAATGAGGAGTTAAGGAAACTTTTTGCATGAATACGAGATAGAAAGCAATCACAAACCATGAACAAAATACGAAAAACGAGAAGAATAAAGAAAACATATACCTTAAGCATGATCATCCAACCTGGACAACAAAAATGGATACTTGGACTTCATATCCTCTTCCGTTTTCCAAGTAGCCTCTTCCACCCTTTAATTCCTCCATATGACTTTTACCGAAGCCACATCCTTAGTCCTTAATCTACGAACTTGTCTATCTAAGATCTCAATAGGGACTTCTTCATAGGACAAGGAATTCGAAATACCAATATTCTCAGTAGGCACAATAAAAGAAGGATCACCCACACACTTCTTCAACATCGACACATGGAAAATCAGATAAATAGAACCCAAACTCTCAGGCAACTCCAATTCATAAGCAACATTCCTTACTCTCCTCAAAATCAAATACGAACCAAGATAACGGGGACTAAGCTTCCCCTTCTTCTTAAACCTCATCACTCCCTTCATAGGAGAAACTTTCAAGAACACCTAATCACCTACATCAAACTCCAACTCTCTTTTCTTCATATTCACATACACTTTCGGCAACTTTGGGAATTCTTAAGCCTATCCCTAATCATCTTCACCTTCTCCGTGGCTTGTTGAACTATGCGGGATCAAAAAATCGAGTCTCACCAACCTCAAACCACCCAATAGGAGACCTACATCTTTTACCATAATGAGTCTCAAAAGGAGCCATTCCAATGATAGAGTGGTAACTATTATTAAACGCGAACTCAATGAGAGGTAAATGATCCACCAAACTTTCCTTAAAGTCAATCACACAAGCCCTTAACATATCCTCCAATGCCTGAATAGTTCGTTCCGCTTGTTCATCCATTTTAAGGTGGAAAATGGTGCTAAGGTTTACCTCAGTCCCCAAACCATTCTAAAACGAATTCCAAAAGTGAGAAGAAAATTGTGTAGCTCGATCTGAAATAATGGACACCGATGCTCCATGCAATCTAACTATCTTTTCAATAAACAACTTGACATAATTCTCTTCAGAGTAAGTAGTCCTCACAAGTAAGAAGTGAGCAAACGAAGTCATCCTATCCACAATAACCCAAATCAGATCACACTAATTGCGAGACTGAGAAAGTCCCGTGACAAAATCCATACTAATTGTTTCCCACTTCCATATGGTCAACTCAATCTCTTAAGACATGTCACCAGGCCTCAAGTGCTTAACCTTCCCTTGCTGACAAATCACACACTTAGCTATGAAGTTAGCCACATATCTCTTCATATTGTTTCACCAATAGATATCCTTCAAATCATGATACATCTTTGTCAAACCTGGATAAATTGTCTACCTCGACTCATGAGCCTTAGTTAAAATCCTTTCCCACAGTCAATCAACATAGAAAACACGTAACCTGCCTTGGTACCTCAAGATACCATCACCATTAATCTCAAAGTCCATAACATATTGTTGACCCACATTATCCTTAATCTCCATAAGAATGGGATCCAAAGCTTGCTTCTCCTTCACCTCAACACCAAGAGATAATTTAATCACTTTTTGAACAATCACCCCTCCATCCTAGGAGTCCAAACGAATAACTCCTAAATTAATAAGAGCATTAACAACTACATTAGCTTTACTTGGATGATAGTGAAGACTCGTATCATAATCCTTAAGTAAATTGAGCCATATCCTCTATCGAAGATTCAACTCCTTCTGAGTAAACACATATTGCAAGCTCTTATGATTGGAATAGATGTCCATATGTACCCCATACAAATAATGGAGCCAAATTTTCAAAGAGAAAACTATAGCTGCCAACTCCGAATCATGAGTCGGTTAATTCTTTTCAGAAACCTTAAGCTGCCTAGAAGCATAGGCCACAACCTTACTATGTTGCATCAAGACACAAGCTAATAACATGCGGGACACATCACAATACACTACCAATCTATCAGTACTCTCCAGCAAGGTCAAAACCAATGCATAAGTCAACCTATCCTTCAACTTCTCAAATCTACCCTCACAAGCATCGCACCACAAGAACTTTACCTTTTTCTGAGTCAACTTCGTCAATGGAGAAACAATAGATGAAAAGCTCTTTTGAAAAACCTCCAATAAAACCAAGCCAAGCCCAAAAAGGCCCGAATGTCGGTTGGATTCGTAGGTTTAGGACACCTTTTAATTGCCTCCACTTTCTGTTGATCCACTTTGATCCCCTTACTAGAAATAATATTACTTAAGAAAAGTCACAATATTTAGCCAAAACTCACACACTTAGAAAATTTAACATACAACTTTTGATCCATAAGAGCTTATAACATAATTCGGAGGTGATTAGCATTATACTCCCCACTCTTACAAAACACCAAGATATTATCAATGAAGACAATAACAAATAAGTCCAGAAATTGCCTAAAAACTCGATCCATAAGATCCATGAAAGAAGTCAGAGCATTAGTCAACCCAAATGACATAACCAAAAACTCATAGTGACCATACCAGGTTTGGAAAACATTCTTAGGAATATCATCCTCCCTAATTTTAAATTGATGATAGCCCTTAACGGGGATCAATCTTAGAGAAGTATCTAGCACCCTGAAACTGGTCGAAAAGATCATTAATCCTAGGAAGAGGATACTTATTCTTCATGGTAACCTTATTCAACTATCGATAATCTATAAACATCTGAAGAGGCCCATTTTTCTCAAGCACGAAAAGCAACGGAGCACCCCATGAAGAAATACTAGGACGGATCAAATCCTTATCAAGAAGATCTTTTAACTGCTCCTTTAGCTTTTTTAACGCAGGCGAAGCCATTCTATAAGGAGGAATAGATATATGACAGGTATATGGTAAAATATCAATCCTAAAAGCTATTTTGTTGTCGGGAGAAATACCAGAAAATCACTGAAAGCACTTTAGGAAATTTGTTAACCACAGAGACAGATTGTAAAGAGGGAACCTCGGAATTAGAATCCTTAACCCAAACCAAATGGTATAGACACCCTTTAGAAATCAACTTTCGGGCTCTAAGATAAGAAATAAACCTCCCTTTAGGCACTAAGGAACTTCCCTCCTATTTAATTACTGGTTTATTAGAAAAGTGGGAACTGACCTTTTAGAGGCATAGCACGAATAAAGTCAATCCATCACCAAAATCACATCAAAATCTACCATATCAAGCTCTACCAAATCGACCAATGTCTCTCTATGGAAGATAGACACCACATAAAACCTATAGACCTTTCTATCCATAACAGAATCACCCATCCGAGTAGACACATAAAAGGAGTCAAAATACATTTAGGACCAAAACCAAAATGCACAACCACAAAAGGGGTCATATAAAAGAGGGTATACCTCGGATCAAGTAAGCAATACACATCATGAGAGAAAGTTGTAATATACCAATGACCA
Source organism: Capsicum pubescens (assembly GCA_030864215.1). NCBI lineage: Eukaryota > Viridiplantae > Streptophyta > Magnoliopsida > Solanales > Solanaceae > Capsicum > Capsicum pubescens. The sequence continues at coordinate 101,669,605 of CM061538.1, read as the reverse complement.
TATCAGGAGATGCCTCAGATTCCTGATGGGTGGAAAGAGCATAGAGATGATTTCGACCAGTATCGGTACCAGAAGTAGCACCCTTTGGTGCAGGAGCTGAAGAAGTGGCGACCAAAACTTTATTAGCTTTAGTGGCTACCTTAGCTGCCGGGTAGTTCCTCTGCATATGTCCAGGATAAAATATCATAATATGGCTTGGGATAAGGAGAATTAGACGCCGAATATGAATTCAAACTCCCTCAATTCTTCTTCTTAGTCCACTACCTACCATCCCTTCTACTATTCTGCTACTTCGTACCCTATTCTAAATATTTGAACTTTTTATTTTGTCTCTCAACCATCTCCTCTTATTTTTTTCTTTCCATTCTCAACCTATTACATATAAACTACAACTCTGGAGATATCCATGTAATTATTCAACATAGCGGCCTTACACTCCAAAACTAAGTCACGAGACATGCCCAAAGCAAACTTCCTTATCCTAACCCTCATGCTAGACACTAACTTCAGATCATAGCAAGACAACTGGTGGAACTTTAGGTCATACTCCATTACACTAATCCTACCATACCTCAAGTTCATAAACTTTTTGTCCTTAACTTTCCTCAACTCCTGAGGAAACAAACGATCAAGAAAGGCACCTGAGAATTCCTCCAACATAGCTTGATCAACATCATCAACCCTCGACTGCTCCCACTTCTCATACCAATGATATTCTATATCTTTTAATTAATACACAACAAACTCCATACCCTCTACATCAGTAGCATGCATCACCTTAAAGATCTTCTCCATCTCATCAATAAACCCTTGAGAATCCTTCTCAACCTTTGATCCTGTAAAGATTGGGGGATTCAACTTCATAAACTAACCAACCCTAGTAACCTCAAATAAAACCATAGCAGCACCAATAGGACCAGGCTGATGATGAGATGTCACGAACTGAGTAAGTAAATAAATCGACTGATGAAACTCCATGTTAGAGATATCCCTTTGAGGTGACTGAGTATGAGTGTCACCAGTCGAGGAAGAACTAGTGGGGACCAGTGGAACTCCACGTAGGGCAGCACAATCAGGAACAGGGACCCTAGACCAGTTCTGCACTTCATAAATAGGGCGAGCTCCATCTATATTGTCCTCAAGTAGGACAGAGATTCTGACAGAGTTTCTAAGAGCACTAAATCTTTGAAGAGGCATGGTCTGAAATGCGAGCGAATCGGGAGTTAGAGAGAATTTATGATGATAGACTCTATAGCCCAAAATAGAACACAAGAAAAAGAAGCATTTCTAAATGACTTAAAGCCCCCTCTTATAAGGGTGGCATGTTACATACCTATAAAAAGGATTCTAACATGACTTTGTGGACACCTATAGATCCTGAACCTATGCGCTGATACTAAGCTTGTCACGACCCGACCCCAGGTCTATTCATGACGGGTATCTCAAGCCCACAAGGGTAGGAGAACACCCTCATAGCCTGTATAGTTCGAACATAATCCAAATAATAAGACATTGGAAGACAACTAGAAAATAAAGATAAAATAGTTAATGTAACTCAAGAATAAGCTCTAAGAGTTAACAACACCATCCAACCCACACGTATCCACAAAAGCCTCTAAATCAATCCAAATATCAAACAAGGTCAGGACATGCCCCTGACCATGACAGTGATAATGACAATGATAATTTTAATGTGAACTCTTCAATTCTAAAATATGGAAGAAAACCGATGGAATGACCAAGTTTTCCAAGAGATGAAAGCTCACCACATCACCGCAAACCCGATAGACGACCGCACCATCTAACACTGCAAAAACCAATAGAAAAAACCCTTAGGACCATATATTATGAAAGGATGTAGCATCCAGGTACCGTTAGCGGGGTAAGTGCTAGCATATAACTCAGAGAAGGGATAAAATAATGTCACTTCAAAATCAAATCCAAACTCAATGTAAATGTTCACATGCATGCAAGTATACATAAATACATAATATTGGGATAGGTAACAAGGCTTAAGCATGAAATTTAAAACCATTAACCTAGACTGTGTAGCTCAAACCATCCTAAGGGAACCTACGGGCTATATGGGTTCACCTCTTCCTAATGATAGGGTCCTAGTGCGTGTTAGCCGCACGAACCAGAAAAATCCAAGGATGGGCCAGGAAATGCCTCGACCTCAGCCAATCCAATATATATATATAATTGTGAACTATACGCACGGTCATAAAGACCCTCACACCAATAAATGTAGTTTCCAGTATCGATCCCTCTTGGACCTCTACCTTCCATGGTGAGCTACGCAACCCCCCTAAAGCTCAATTAAAACATTTGTATATAACCTATTCATTTAACCAAGGAATTTTCCATTTAGGCATTACCAAATGGTATCGTCATACCAATACACTTGCAAACTTATAGAATTATGTCATTTCAATTATCCATCAACCTGGGGAATCCACGACCCTCAAGTTCAAATTTAAAAAACATACCCTGGTCGCCAAGGCCTAATAAAATTATTTAAAACCAAGCCATGGCCACCAAGGCCTTTCCAAAACCATTTATGTTCCATTAATCTTTTAGACAATGCAATAGTTCAAAAGTGGGTTAAATCATGCATATTTCCATATTTCAAAACCATTTTACAAAGTGGGTTGAGGTCAATTCTAATTTCACTACTAAAATACATCAATTTGGGAGAATGCCATGACCCCCTTCCCATCCTCCATATCCATGCACAAATTTAATTCAAATATTATGAGATAAAGCATGAATAACAATTCCAAAACCATGGGAAAACCAATCAAGTAGTAATCATACAAAACTCTCAATCCTTCATTCAAAATCCATAATTAAATTCACATAATCCATGATTAAACACATGCTTTTATATAAAATCAAGTTACGAAAGAGATATATGCCTGAAAACACCAAGAAATTTGGAGAGAAATCGTGAATTAAGCCCTAGATATTCAATCCCTATAAACCCTAGCCTTGATCTTGATTGGAGAATTTGAAAGAGAAGGGCGTTTTTATGTTATGTTAAATTGGTGGAAATAGGGCTAAGGGAATGTTTTATGTCATGGGAATGGTGTAAAAGGGGAGAAAAGACCAAATTAGCCTTAATGAAAAACATGTAGAAAAATAACTCCAGTTGCTACGGATCAGGTAACAACTCGTGGTCACCAGTACAAGTCATCACCACGGCTCGTAGTCTGGACAGTGACTCAGGGCCACCTCAGTGGTTTGGTCATGAGTCCCACCATACGACTCGTAACCTCACCCTACGACTCGTGGAGTCTAGTCATTACCAAGACAGCAACCTTAGTCCATCTCACTATTATGGTCATGAGTCCCTCACCACGGCTTGTGACATTACCTTACGACTCATATGATCCCAATCATGACCATGACAAAAACTTAGGAAAATCTTACTGGTTTGACCATGATTTTCTCTATGCAACTCGTAATGAGTCTTCATGACTCGTTACCTGAGTCATAACCTGAGCAGTAAGCATAATTACTGAGAAAAATTCAGAGTTCAAAACCTGGGGTATTTCAACTGTACAACTAACGTAGATCCTTTTTACTAAATAATCATCAAACTTGAGATTACTCCAATTGTGACTTCTGAAATGTTATCAAAATTCATTCAGTTAGACAACAATGTCCCTTAGGACCAAGCACTCCTGTAAGTTGATTTTGTATCTTTACTCTTTTAACGACTAGACATAATTTGCATCAGTCTCATTTTGTTAGTCACCTCTTGTTTTAATTCCAAATGCAGTGGTAATAGTATAGTTTGGAACCTTCGGATACAGAAATAATTTGAAAATTATGAGGATGATATGATGTGTTAATGCAGAAATCACTTTGCTGAACCTAGGTTAGTTCCATTATTTTGATTTGCAAACTAAATATCGTATTTCGAATTCTACCCCTCTCCATATGTGCTACTCAGTTACCTAACAAAATTTTGTTCCTTCTATCAAGTAGATTTTAATGATGTCTCTATTAGTAGTTTTGTTCAAAGAAGTTGTCCGATATGTTCTTTTAACAAATTTATCCCATGTAGTAGTGGTGTTCCAAAATATGTCCTATTAGAGATGTATGATGGTGTGAGCATAGCAGACTTTAACGAACTGAAACATATGGTGAGTTTTCGATCATGTTGGTGGTAATTCATCTGCACTTCATCAGACGCGCCTTCTTCACCTGCTATTGCACCAGTGCGAAACCTTCAGAATATGACTACCCATCAATTAAGTCTTCGCTAAATCATAACATTTTTGTCATCAATAAAATGAGTAATAGAACTATTTGAATCTAGAATACAACATCAACAAAAAAATATTGGGTTTGTGCTTGCACGAGCCTATCACATCAAGTAGTAATGTAAATTAGGAACAACCAACTTTTCAACCGCAATAATCCTCCATATGTGCAATAAAATGTTTGGCAAACAACTAAAAATCAATTTTTAATAAGTATTTTTTTCGTCTCATATTAATTGACCATTTTTCTTTTTGACATGTATGTCAAGAAATAAGAAGGTAATTTTACTAATTTACTGCTTAAAAAAATTCTTGGGAACTTTATAAACAATTGTGAACACTTTCAAAAAGAATTAATTGCAAAAGTAATATGTAAAAAAATTAATTAATGCTTTCTAGTGGACTACTAATATGGAACAACTACTTTTAGAAGAAGAATCAATTAATATAGGATGGAGAAAGTGTTCTTTATATTTTTTTTATTAGGCTCATGTTAACTTGACACAATGTTTTAAAAACTTTTGACTGTCCATTATTAAATTTATTAATGACATTTAAAATTTTAAATTTTTTAGGCAATTATGTAATACTAAAAATAATGAAATTCTTTTAATTGATTAAAATGAACAAAGTAAAGAATTATTTTAACATTTGAAGTTTTTCTCTTATGTAATTCTCTTAGTTTGAGTAGCTTACCGTCGTTCTTCTTGCAGGCCGAAAGGATTGCTTTGGTATCGAATCTAATGGGAAAACAACCTTAGGTTATGCTTAGGATTGTTGTATAATTCACTAAAAATTGGACTTTTGTTGTCTAATTGAAAAACACCAAAGGTTTCTTCTTTTTAACAAGCTAACACATCTGTATGATGAATTACGTGGGGCTCCTTTTCCCATCTCAACCTGTTCTTTTGCCACTAAGTTATTTTTTACGTTTATTTTTACTTATCATAAATCTTTTAATAAAATAAAATAAAATAAATTTTAATACATATTTTTAAAATATAATTTTTTTCATCATTTTAATATGAAAAAATTATAATTAACGTATAATTTTTAAATATCTTATTTTTTTTAAAAAATATCAATCTAATTTAATTTTAAAGTTTAATCAAGTTAAATAAATTAAAACAGAGGAAGTAACATATGTTATTTGAAAAATGACGTATTATATATTATAAATTATAATAATTAATAATTTAAAATAACTCTTCAAATTTTATCTATATTGTATAAATTGAAACAAAAAAAAGTGCTCCAATATATATTGAGTCCATGTGAACACGAATTAAAATATAATAATATAAATTTCTATATATTAAAAAAGAGACATCCAAAATTATAAACTTGTAGATACCATCAGAACCTCTAATTCTTATTGATCTGGGATATGGCTTCTTCACTGTAAAGTTCAGTAAAGAGGAAAACATGAAAAAAGCCCTTCACGAAGGGTCCTACTTCATAGGTGGGGGTTTCCTATCGGTCACACGATGGGAACTTCGTACCATGCAATTCAACGATGACCCACACAACAATCTGGGTCTGACTCCCTCAACTTCCCGCGGAGGTCTACGACCAACAAATCCTTGAGAGAATTGGGAAAAAATTAGGGTTTTTATTTAAAATTAATTCGTGCACATCCTCCAACCTTAGGAGTAGGTACGCACAAATTTGTGTTCAAATACCCCTAAACAATCCCGTGAAAAAATTTATCACTATCGGAAATCACATCTAAATAGTGGAATACGAAGGGGTTGGAATCTTGTGCATGGGATGCGGCAGAGTGGGGAATACGCTCCGTAGCTGCTCCTCTACCCCAAACTCCCAATTGCCTTAAGCTCCAAGCTCCTTACCCTCTTTAACTCTAAATACTGCTTTAACGGACTTCATATGGAAGCCAGTAATCTTTCAAAAGAGAAGAACAACAAGAAGGCTTAACCCAGCCCAAGTAAACAACTCAGAGGCATTACCAGGTAAGTACTCAAATCCATCAAAAAACCCTCCCTTTTTTAACTCGAGAAATGTTGATCTGCCACCTAAGGCAAACGGAGCAAGCGCCAGATACATTGATAGTTCCACCAATAAAAGGGTCCCACCCCTAAATTTAATGAACAAAATCATGTCCTCGGCAAAAAAGAAAAGACTCGATCTTTCAGTGCACAAAGTCCCAAGAACATTATTCAAGGGACCTCACTCATTAACAACTTGTTGTCTCACCCTGGGAACAATATGTTCCATATCCTCAGCAAAAATATTCCTGAGGAAAGGAATATGCATCAAGAACCTATGCTCGACAAGACCATTTGAGTCTTGTCGATTAACTCCAACGCTAAAACTGGCCAACCTGAACTCTTAAATGTAAATGTTAATTTCCCTGAGATGGGAACTTCAGAGGGACTTTTCAATATTAACATGACCACTAAGGTCATGTCCATTTACTCCCCTTAAACTAACCTCCACTCTTTTACTAAAAATAGTAACACACAACCTACCACCAATTATTTATCTTATACACAAGATACCAATGGACAAAGCACAAAGCACAAAGCTCAAACCAAGCTCATACTTCCCCAAAAATACCATTCTTCCTGGTGACAGCTCCACCCATTCTGAAGCATGTCCCAAAATCCTGGTTGTAGCTTTCACTACAGGACATCCCCCTCACCCTGAATGCTTGCATTGGGGACCAACCAGTGGTCTTATTACTATAGGACCCTCACTACCTAGAAAATATGGTAAAAGATACCATAGATCACTCAGTCCTCCACTTGGGCAACCAGGTGAGGATGCAGACTCCTCTTCAGGCTCAGCTGCTCAAGGATACTGTACACCTATCAACCCAGGAGCACAATCTCCTTTCAAACCAACTCTTTAAATCCTCCCTTTCTTCCCTTACCAAACCGTCGATGCAACTCTAGTGATCCTACCATCCATCTCATGGAATCCAATGGGGCCCTTGTTGAATCAACCTCACCCCATCCAACCAGAAACCTGGGAAGGAGACCAAAAAGGGGAAGAAAACTCAAATCTCAACTCACTGAAACCTTGGGGGTAGCCAAGACTTATAAATAAGCTTGGAAAATCTTGGGGGCAAAAAGCCCGAAACCTTTTTCGAGAGAACACCTGCCAAAAGGAGTTCAAAGAGCCCTTGAGAGAAGCTATTATTATACTCTGTCCCCAGATGATAATGAATTTCTCTCTGAACCTAAGGAACATGATAGATCAAGCCCCATCGGGATGATACTAAAGATAACCAAAATGATCAATCCCTCTCAAACCCAGGGAAAAGAAAGCTAATAAATCCCATGCCCCCAGCCCAAACCAACATAATGATAAAACTCATCATTTGGAATGTTAGGGGGAAATAGTTCCACCTTTAGGAGGCAATGCACCGCCCTTGTAAACTTACTCAAACTTGCCATGCTTGTCCTTCTTGAAACAAAAATAGTTGAACACAAAAGTATCACTACTGAGCTGGGTTTTGATGACCATTGGCAGATCTGGTGGAATGTTCATCATATGAAAGGATCACATCCTAAAGTTTAAAGAAAAATCCATCTCCCCCAAGCCATTCATGTCATTGTTAAGGTAATTCCCACCTCTTAGTCTTGGGTTTTTTCTGCTATATATGTTAGTACTGGCTTCTCTCTCAGAAGCTCTCTTTGGGATAATCTCATCACCCTATCCCAAAATTATCACTTTGAACGACCTATTTATAGTGACTTCAATGATGTCCTACAAGCTAGAGATAAATATGGGGGAAAATGGTATTAATAGCCATAGAACTAGACTATTCTGGAACTGCCTTAACCAGAGTGGTCTAGTAGACCTAAGTTACAAAGGTAGTAAATATACCTGGACTAATAAGAGGTATAAGAAAATAAATAGTCTTATCCTTGAAAGGCTGGACAGTTGCCTAGCAAATAACCTTTGGATCACTAAGAATCATCAGGTAAGCATCACTCACCTACCCCGGACCCACTTTGACTATTGTCCTCTTCTGGTCAGCCTCCCTAACCAAATCCCTGCTAATGCCAATAGATCTTTTAGGATGGAGCCTATGTGGTGTAGACATACAAACTTTAAGAGAGTAATCCACTACTCTTTTGACCACCCCCTACTCTCATCCTTGAAGCCATTACTAACCTCCAAAAAAACTTTACCTAATGGAATAAAAATTCCTTTAGAAACATCTTCCACAATATGAAAAAGTTGTTGGCTAGAATTGAAGCTATCTAGAGATCCCCCCCACTACCCCACTACCTTTTCCACCAAAATCTAGAATCTGGGCTGATTCTAAAGTATGAAAACTTACTAAAGTTTGATAAGGACTTCTAGAGGACAAAGTCCAGTATCAACTGGCTCATTCAGGGAGATTCTAAAAACAAATTCTTCCAGGCCTCAGCCCTCAACAAAAGGTGAAAGAATAGAATTCTCAATCTGAATGATGAATCTGGGAACTGGACTAGTGACCCATCTAAAATCTCCAGACATATCACTGAGTTCTTCTCTTGCCTCTATACCACTGACCACCTAGCCTCTCCCTACCACCATCAACCCCCTTCCCTCTCCTAGAGTAGTCACTACAACACTACCCGTTGTGCTTCTGAACTTACACTGCTAAATGCACCCTTAAGAGATTCTGAAATCATCAATGCCATGAAGTCCTTTAAACCCCCAAAGACCCTGACCCTGATGGGATTTTTTTCAAAAGTACTAGGACATAGTGCAAAATATAGTGATTATTTTCTGCAAAGACACCTTTAAAACTTGCACTATGGATCCCACCATGAATGAAACCCTCATTTGCTTAATCCCTAAGTGTCCCAATGCTTGAAATATCAAAAGTTACCCTTATAAGATGATCACTAAAGTAATTATCATCAAAATCAAACATTTCCTGCCCAAAATCTTTAGCCCCAGTCAAGCTAGCTTCATGAAAAACAGAAGGGCGTCTAACAATGCTATCATTGTTTAGGAATTCATCACCACTTCAAAAAAATGAAAGGTAAGTTGGGGAACATGATATTGAAAATTGACCTTGAGAATGCTTTTGATAGATTAGAATGGTCATTTATTAGAGACACCCTCAATTACTTTGGGTTCTCCCCTAAACTAGTCAACCTCATCATGTCCAGTGTTTCCTACTCCTTTATCTCAATCTTCATTAATGGTTCCAAATATCCTTATTTCCAACCATCCAGAGAAATTAGACAAGGGGACCCTATGTCCCCCTACCTCTTTATCCTCTATATGGAAAGGTTTTCTAGGGAAATTGAATCCAAAAATTCCTCCAAGGCCTGGAAACCCATCAGCATCACCCACCAGGAGCCATCCATATCCTACTTCTTCTTTGAAGATGACTTAACTCTTTTCTCAAGAGCCACCCTAGAAGCCTGTCAGACTATCATTTTCACCATAATGTCTTCTACACCAAATTCGGTCAAAAATCAACTCGACCAAATCAAAGGTGATTTTCTCCTCTAATTGTACTGCTGACTCAATCTCCTTCTGCTCCTCCATCCTTAGCATCAACAGTAGCGACAAGTTTGGTAAATACCTAGGTTTTTCCATATTCCACAACAAACCTTCCAATAGTTGTTGACACCCAATTTTTGCTCTCCGTTCCTAAAGTTAACGTCTCCAGGCTTCTTGATCATTAAAGGACACAAAATATATTTTTTCATCTTTTTTTAATTGTTGACAAATTATTGATAATCATCCTTACTTTAGAATTTTTATCAATATGTTATATTTTTACTTTTCATAATTTATTAATAATCCTCCTTATAATAGGATTTCAATCAATTCATTATTATTTTTAACATTTTATAATTATCTGCACACATACATGACATGACGTCACATTTTTATAATATTTTTCATATTAAATTACATTTTTTTTAATATTTTCAATATTCTTTACATTTTTCATAATTATAAATCAATACCTGCATTTTGTATATTTTTACGGTCCGCAAATGCTAAGTCGGATCAATTATTTTTGCACAGTCTAATAATTCAATGTCTTGTCACATTCGAAAACGACCACATAATAATGTCTTGTCACATCCGACAATGACTATACAATGATATCTTGTCACATAGGACAATGACAACACATAATGTCTTGTCACATCTGATAATGACAACTCAATGACACTACCCTTTGGACAATAACTCTATCCATTGGTCAAAAGGATGAACATCCTTTGGTCAATATCCTAAGGACTAAAGGATGTGCTATTATAAAAAGAGGGGACACCTCTTTATCCATTGGATAATAGAAAGTACCCAATTTTATTATAAATAGGCAAGGGTGGAAGACAATTTTATTCATCTTTTCTCTCTGCACACACATTTTCATACACCCACACATATTTTTTCTCTCTCTCTCAAATACATACATAAAAATACAAGAAAAAATCTTTCCTCATTTTTCATTTTCTCTCAAAAAAATACACAAATGCATATGCACATTTTTTAATAACAAACATTATATTCTTATTTCTCACCTCTCTCAAGAATAAACAAATGCACACATATTTTTATTCTTCCTCTCTCTCAAAAAATCCACACATATTTTTCACCTCTTTCTCCTCTCCCTCAAACACAAAATTTGTTCATCTTTTTCTTTTTCTCAAAAACACATACATATACTCAAAATAAATACTTCAACCGATGAAATTATCTTTTCGTCGGATATTTGAGGCCATCCCGTGACAAAAGAAGGATTTTATTTTGTCAAATTTATTATTTTATATCAAAAGCCAACACATGCCACTCCATTACAAATGACGGATTTTATTTTCAAAAGATTACTATTTTATATCAAAATAAATGCTTGGCCAATGACATTATCTCTCCGTCGGATACTTGAGGCCACCCCGTAATAAAAGCCGGATTTTTATTTCTCAAAGTTTACTTATTTACATAAAAAATAATGCTTGGACGATGAAGAAATTCTCCGTCGATTTTTGAGGCCTCCACAAATAAAAGATGGATATTACGTATATAAATACGTAGTAAAAAAATTAAATATTTCGGGCAATGATGAAATTTTTATAACATCACGACAACACAAAAGGTTTATGATTCGTATCTTGGCAAGGCGATTTAGGACGGCCGATTAGTTGAGCAACCACTTCGTAGCCATGGCGAGTCTAAAACTTAATCCGATCCCACGCTATAACAAAATTTTATTTTCATATGTACATCTATATGTACATGTGTTCACATTATTTCACTTACTTTAATAATTATTTGTTCATTTTATTGCTTTATCAAGCACTTATACATAATTCTCGAGCTTTATGTTTGTAGTTTATTTTTATTTGTATAATTATATATAAAGATAAAAAATAGTGAAAACTTTACTTTTTGGGTGCCGGGGGAAAATATTCTTTATTTACATAATTTCATCACTTTTAGGCAAAACTTAGGCCATTAATATTTACATAAAAGAATCAAGTTAATCAAGTAATTCACGTATTGTGTAATATATTCTTCTTAAATAAATTTTACTTTTTCATAATTTAAATCAAATAAAAATATTACTTGTAAATACCTTTTCTTTTCATGACACATTAAAATACATTTCTTTTCGTACGTCATAAAATTCTTTTCTTTTTCACATGTAATTTATACATTTTATACATATCTTTTACATGTTTTTATTTATATAGTTAATATACATATATTTTTACATGGTTTTAAACATTTATATTTTTTTTAAAGAATTATTTTATATTTAATACACATACACTTTTATATTATTTTAAATATTTATACCTCCTCCCTCATTAATAAGTTTTGTCTAGCCGGGCACCACAATTGTGGATCCTGAAGGGTGTCTAACCCTTTCCCTTTGGGATAATTTGAACCCTTACCTAGAGTCTCAATAGGTTTTCGCAGACTAAAACATTAATCATACGTATTAACAAATAAATAGGTTTCCTTATTTTCCTTTAAAAATTAGGTGGGGACTCTATACAAAATTTCAATTCTTTAGAGTCCAATAAGTCATGTTTTGTTTGACCTTGGCAAAAACAGGGCATGACAGAATGGCGACTCTGCTGGGGAATAACAACAGGTGATAACCATAATAGACTCGATTTTTCAATCGAGGGAGGTATTTTTACTTTTTCGCATATGATTAAATTCCTTGATTATTTACTTGTTTTACACTGCAAATTATTTTATTTTCTCATAAATTTTTTGCATAAATTAGTGTTTCTATTTATCAATTCTTTTATTCATTATTTGTTTAATACACTGTATCTATAAGAAGTGTTACACATTATTCTTTTAATCATAATTCACAATTCCATCGAGTCTTTGGTCATACACTTCACACACTGTGGTTCACGCGGGGGGTGTCTTACACTCCCCCAAACCTTCTTTGAAATTTCATAGTTTCAGTGCCTTCTCGTAATTGTTCAGTTTTACTCTCAACTATTTAGGAAACTTCCTGTTCTAGAAATAGATCACACCATGTACAAACTTATAAAAAGTTTGAACTACGTTTTGACCTGATTCTTGTCCTGAAAAGATACATAGGAAACCCTGTATTAGGGTTTGGTCTCTTCACTGTTTCAAAATAATTTCTTCGGTATTCATACTGGGGAAATTTTTCTGAAACAGTTCAAAGACGCTCTCCAAAAGTCTTCAAGAGCGCAAATAAATGATTCCTCAAATTCAAATCTCAATAACATTAGTGTTTAGGCGACCTACCTCCAAATCCTCACCCGATTTTGGTTCGAGAACACCTAGCTTCTTCTTTCGGACGTCGTAAACCATTAAATTTATAGTGTATCGGTCCCCACTATCAAAGCAAGGGTTCAATATTCTTTCATTCATAACAATCTTGCCAACTACGGTGAAATAATGCCATAACTTCTTCAATGTCTGACCTTCTCAATCTTGTCGACATATTGAAGTAATTTCAAAACTGTCCTTATGCTCGACATCCATCCTCTTGATCGTCTAATCGAACCAGTTTTGTTGATACAAGCAATTCCTTCTTGATCATCTTTCACATTATTTTTTCAAAGATTACCACCACTTTTGTACATTCATACATGTTACATAGATATTTACAAATTTGCCTGAACTACGCAGGCCTGATTCCTATTTTCACAAGATACGTAGGCAACCCTCGTTTGGGTTCGATCCCATTTTTTTTAAATAAAATAAAATTTTGACTTGGTTGTTACCAACATAATTAGGAGTGTGCATGAGAAAGAACAAATTGGTATGATGGAGAGGAGTGACTTCACGGTAAACCATAGATTCTTTTGATACCTCTTAGTTAAACCTGAGTAACACTCGAAAATTCTCTTGCATACATCTATGACAAGAACAAAGTCAACTCCATCGTTTCATATGCATTGTGTGGTAAGCTTTAGACTTGTTCATTGTATTGCATTGTTGATCTAGAACTTGGCCTGAATGTCTGTTGAGGCAAAATTTTGAGTTACACTTAGTTTGGGAAAGGATTGTAGGCCTTCCTTGACTAGATTGTGACTTCCACAGCCTACCAAATGACATCAATCCCTAGTATTTTCCCTTTTGAGCCTGAAACCTTTTCTTTGGAATAACTACATCTGAGCCTATACCTTTTGAGTGCTTACATGCACTATCCCTCTTTGGCCCACCTCCTTGAGCGCACTAAGTACGTGCAAGTTTCGAATGAAGATTTAAGATCAAAGTTGCCAAAGTCAAAGGACATATATCCCTAGAAGAACAAAAAGAAAAGACGACTTCAAAGAAAGAAGAAGCAAGAACCCCCACAAAAAAAGAGATAACTCTGATAAAGGTGGGGAATCATCATCCCCTAAAGACAAAAAAAGGAAGGAAAATATATCGAAAAGGGGAAAAACTCCAACACAAGATTCAAAAAAATTCGAAACAAATACAAAACAAGGGGCAAAGAAGCACAATAAATAAGACCGAGCATCAAAGAGCAAAAAATGTCAAAAGCACGGATACAGTGCAATGCTCATTGAGGAATTAGTCACTTTTATCCCAAATGTCATCCTACCCGACCCACCCCCAAAGCCTACATTACAAGCTAATAACAAGTCCTACAAGATCCTACTCTAAGTTTTCTCACATTAGTGGATACTTACATGAAGGCCAAGCCTATGATATCACAATTACATTCATTGAAATTCTTTCTGAGTGTGAGCGTATATCTCTAGACATCTCCAAATTCAATAAAAAAATAATCCCAAATAAGTTTGAGAACGAGATATTTTTCTGGAGAGGGCACTTGAAACATGGGAACAAGCACAATTCAAACTCTTTGTTTGAAGCAAGATGAACAAATCTTGTCTATACTTAGGTATATCTGAGGTACCACTCAAAGCTATAGAAGTTACCCTGAAGTCGATCTTGGTTAGCTGGAAAAGAAATTGGAGGATTCTTATACACACTACTAATTGTTGGTACCAACTTTAGTCAAGACACAATTATATCTTTTCATTGTTCAACATTTCTTACAAAGAAAATACAAAACAATCTTTTGCATTTTCACTTTTCTGCATTCTTACAAAGAAAACACAAATAATGTTCTATATTTTTACCTTTCAGCACTTCTTGCAAATAAAACACAAATCAATCTTCTATATTTTTCATCTTTCAACACATTTTTACAACGAAAATACAAAAAAAAAAAAATCTTTCCTTTCAAACCATGCCTTCACATACATGCATCACACTTTACGTGCAAGACGTCTATCTCCGAATACCAATAATTGGCCTTTCTCTTCAAGATACAGGCTTCAAACATGGTCATTTTTCTTTTCAATTGGGTGTTCTCAGATCTTTTTACATTTTCATAACCCCTCCAGTCGAGTGGCTATTACATTTCAAAGCCCCACCAGTCGAGAGACTTTTTACATTTTCATAGCCCCGCCAGTTAAGTGGCTATTACCTTTCAAAGCCCCGCCAGTCGAGAGGCTTTTTACATTTTCATAGCCCCACCAGTTGAGTGGCTATGACTTTTCAAAGCCTCGCCAGTCGAGAGTTTTTTTACATTCTCATAGCCCCGCCAGTCGAGAGGCTATTACCTTTCAAAACTTCGTCAGTCGAGAGGCTTTTATATTTTCATAGCCCCTCCAGTCAAGAGGCTATTACTTTTCAAAGCCCCGTCAGTCGAAAGGCTTTTACATTTTCATAGCCCCGTCAGTCGAGTGGCTATTACTTTTCAAAGCCCCACCAGTCGAGAGGCTTTTACATTTTCATAGCCTCGCCAGTCGAGAGGATATTACCTTTTAAAGCCCCGCCAGTCGAGAGGATTTTACATTTTCATAGCCCCGCCAGTCGAGTGGCTATTACCTTTCAAAGACCCACCAGTCAAGAGGCTTTAACATTTTCATAGCCCCGCCACTCAAGTGGCTATTACTTTTCAAAGCCCTGCCAGTCGATAGGCTTTTACATTTTCATAGCCTCGCCAGTCAAGAGGCTATTACCTTTCAAAGCCCCTCCAGTAGAGAGGCTTTTACATTTTCATAGCCCCGCCAGTCGAGTGGTTATTACCTTTCAAAGCCCCGCCAGTCGAGAGGCTTTAACATTTTCATAGCCCCGCCAGTCGAGTGGCTATTACCTTTCAAAGCCCCGCCAGTTGAGAGGCTTTTACATTTTCATAGCCCCGTCAGTCGAGTGGCTATTACCTTTTAAAGCCCCGCCAGTCGAGAGGCTTTTACATTTTCATAGCCCTGCCAGTCGAGTGGCTATTATCTTTCAAAGCCCCATCAGTCGAAAGGCTTTTACATTTTCATAGCCCCGCCAGTCGAGAGGCTTTTACATTTTCATAGCCCCGCCAGTCAAGAGGTTTTAACATTTTCATAGCCTCGCCACTCGAGTGGCTATTACTTTTCAAAGCCCTGCCAGTCGATAGGCTTTTACATTTTCATAGCCTCGCCATTCAAGAGGCTATTACCTTTCAAAGCCCCGCCAGTCGAGAGGCTTTTACATTTTCATAGCCCCGCCAGTCGAGAGGCTTTTACATTTTCATAGCCCTTCCAGTCGAGTGGCTATTACCTTTCAAAGCCCCGCCATTTGAGAGGTTTTTACATTTCCATAGTCCCGCCAGCCGAGTGGCTATCACCTTTTAACAGCCCCGCCAGTCGAGAGGTACCTTTCAAAGCCCCGCCAGTTGAGAGGTTTTTACATTTTCATAGCCCCGCCAGTCGAGAGGCTATTACCTTCCAGCTGTTCCACCAATAGAGAGGCCATTACCTCATCTATTGATGACCCTAGTCTTCATAGAAAATGGAGGACGACCATCGCACAGTCTTCGTAGACAATCGAAGACGACAATCAGCATCCGTCTCCATAGACAATTGGAGATGTCATCAAGTCTTCGTAGATAATTGAAGACATCATCATTCATCACAGTCTCCATAAATAATCGGAGACAATAATCAACATCCGTCTCCATGGACAATTGGAGACGTCATGCATCAAGTCTCCGTAGACAATCGAAGACATCATCATTTATAACAGTCTCCGTAAACAATCAGAGACAACAATCAACACCGGCCTCCATAGACAATTGGAGGTGTCATGCATTAAGTCTTCATATACAATCGAAGACATCATCATTCAACATCAGTCTCTATAGACAATTCAAGATGTCATGCATTAAGTCTTCGTAGACAATCGAAGACATCTTTCATTCATCAACATCAGTCTTCGCAAACAATCGAAGACACCATTCATTCATCCTCAAGTCCCCGTAGACAATCGGAGACATCATACATCTTTTTAACAAAGGGTACAATTTAGAACAACAACACTTTTTTTTAAATCCCACATCATACACTGGGGCAAATTTTGAGAATCGCCCCAAAATTTTCTATTTTCTCATTTTGAACTACATTGACCTGATTCTCGTAACACTCGAGATATGTAGGAAGCTCTATGTAGAGTTCGGTCATTACAACCCCACAATCATTATTTCTCCTCAGCAGGTACACAATCTTGCATCCCCAACATCTAACAACTCGATACTGGGCAATTTCAAAGGGAGCATCGGGAATATGTGAATACTTTTGTTCCCACATAGTCCTCCTCTAAATAATCATTTCATATGATCATTCGCCCCTAATAACAAGGAAAGAGACAATATGCCTATTCTTTTGAACTACACTCGACTTGATCCTCTTTAACTTGAGGTATGTAGGCAACTCTAAATTAGAGTTCGGTTGAATTTTTCTATAACAAAAAAAATTATTTTTTGTCGAGCAAAATTGGCTACACGTTAACGTTTTCGTTTGAAGACTTCTACATCGTCCTCAAACGAAAAGGGGCAACTGTTGACACCCAATTTTTGCTCTCCGTTCCTAAAATTAACGTCTCCAGGCTTCTTGATCATTAAAGGGCACAAAATATATTTTTTTCATCTTTTTTATAATTGTTGACAAATTATTGATAATCATCCTTACTTTAGGATTTTTATCAATATGTTGTCGTATTTTTACTTTTCATAATTTATTAATAATACTCCTTATAATAGGATTTCTATCAATTCATTATTATTTTTAACATTTTACAATTATCTGCACACGTACACGACACGACATCACATTTTTATAATACTTTTCATATTAAATTATATTTTTTTAATATTTTCAACATTCTTTACATTTTTCATAATTACAAATCAATACCTGCATTTTGTACATTTTTACGGTCCGCAAATGCTAAGTCGGATCAATTATTTTTGCACAGTATAATAATTCAATGTCTTGTCGCATTCGACAACGACCACACAATAATGTCTTGTCACATCCAACAATGACTACACAATGATGTCTTGTCACATAGGACAATGACAACACATAATGTCTTGTCACATCTGATAATGACAACTCAATGACACTATCCTTTGGACAATAACTCTATCCATTGGTCAAAAGGATGAACATCCTTTGGTCAATATCCTAAGGACTAAAGGATGTGCTATTATAAAAAGAGGGGACACCCCTTTATCCATTGGATAATAGAAAGTACCCAATTTTATTATAAATAGGCAAGGGTGGAAGACAATTTTATTCATATTTTCTCTCTGCACATACATTTTCATACACCCACACATATTTTTTCTCTCTCTCTCAAATACATACATAAAAAATACAAGAAAAAATCTTTTCTCATTTTTCATTTTCTCTCAAAAAAAATACACAAATGCATATGCACATTTTTTAATCACACACACATTATATTCTTTTTTCTCACCTCTCTCAAGAATAAACAAATGCACACACATTTTTATTCTTCCTCTCTCTCAAAAAATCCACACATATTTTTCACCTCTTTCTCCTCTCCCTCAAACAAAAAATTTGTTCATCTTTTTCTTTTTCTCAAAAACACATACATATACTCAAAATAAATACTTCGGTCAATGAAATTATCTTTCCATCGGATATTTGAGGCCATTCCGTGACAAAAGACGGATTTTATTTTGTCAAATTTATTATTTTATATCAAAAGCCAACACATGACCGATGAAAATATCTATCCGTCGGATACTTAAGGCCACTCCATTACAAATGACGGATTTTATTTTCAAAAGATTACTATTTTATATCAAAATAAATGCTTGGCCAATGACATTATCTCTCCGTCGGATACTTGAGGCTACCCCGTAACAAAAGACATATTTTTATTTCTCAAAGTTTACTTATTTACATAAAAAATAATGCTTGGCCGATGAAGAAATTCTCCATCGATTTTTTAGGCCTCCACAAATAAAAGACGGATATTACGTATATAAATACGTGGTAAAAAAATTAAATATTTCGGACAATGACGAAACTTTTATAACACTATGACAACACAAAAGGTTTTATGATTCGTATCTTGGCAAGGAAATTTAGGACGGCCGATTAGTTGAGCAACCACTTTGTAGCCATGGCGAGTCTAAAACTTAATCCTAGCCCACGTTATAACAAAATTTTATTTTTATATGTACATCTATATGTACATGTGTGCACATTATTTCACTTACTTTAATAATTATTTGTTCATTTTATTGCTTTATCAAACACTTATACATAATTCTCGAGCTTTATGTTTGTAGTTTATTTTCATTTGTATAATTGTATATAAAGATAAAAAATAGTGAAAACTTTACTTTTTGGGTGCCGGGGGGGAATATTCTTTATTTACATAATTTCATCACTTTTAGGCAAAACTTAGGCCGTTAATATTTACATAAAGAGTTCAAGTTAATCAAGTAATTCACGTATTGTGTAATCTTTTCTTCTCAAATAAATTTTATTTTTTCATAATTTAAATCAAATAAAAATATTACTTGTAAATACCTTTTCTTTTCATGACACATTAAAATACATTTCTTTTCGTACGTCATAAAATTCTTTTCTTTTTCACATGTAATTTATACATTTTTTACATATCTTTTACATGTTTTTATTTATATAGTTAATATACATATACTTTTACATGGTTTTAAACATTTATATTTTTTTTAAAGAATTATTTTATATTTAATACGCATACACTTTTATATTATTTTAAATATTTATACCTCCTCCCTCATTGATAAGTTTAGTCTAGCCGGGTACCACATTTGTGGATTCTGAAGGGTGCCTAACCCCTTCCCTTTGGGACAATTTGAACCCTTACCTAGAGTCTCAATAGGTTTTCGCAGACTAAAACATTAATCATACGTATTAACAAATAAATAGGTTTCCTTATTTTTCTTTAAAAATTAGGCGGCAACTCTATACAAAATTTTAATTCTTTAGAGTCCAATAAGTCATGTTTTGTTTGACCTTGGCAAAAACAGGGCATGACAATAGTGACTTCAAGTTTTTTGTTGATAACATGCAAAATGGACTAGCTGACTAGAAAACCATAATGTTGAATATGGCTGGGAGACTAGTTCTTACCAAATCTACCCTCAGCAGCATCCCCTCCGATGTTTTGTAGTATATCCAGTTACCTTAAAAAATCAATAATACTATCAACTAAATCAAAGAAACTTCATCTGGGGAAGCACAATTGAGAACAAAAAGATCCACCTTCTTAGTTGGGAAAAAATCTCCATGACCAAAAAAAGTGGGAGGACTAGGACTCCAAAAAAGTGAGCTAAGAAATAATTCTACCCATGCTAGCCTCTCATGGAAGATGTACAATAACACCCAGTCCCTCTAGGCAAGAACTCTCTACAATAAATATTGTAGGCAATATCACTGTGAACCCCATAAAAGGATATGCTCCAGAACTTGGAAGTTTATAAGGGAAGAATGGAAAACATACCTTCAGAATCAGAAATAGGTGGTTGACAAAGGGGACAGGGTCAAATTCTTTAAGGACAAATGGATCCCTGATCACAGGTTCATCAAAAATTGTATTGAAGGACCACTTAATAAAAGAGGATAAATTTATGGTTAAGACTGTGCATAATCAGGGTTATTGGAACCTTAACTGTATCTCTTTCATCCTCCCGCCTGACCTCCATTGCATTATCACTGACAACTATTTCCCCCCTCTCCAAAGTAACCATGAGAACAAACTCATCTGGGATAACTCACCAAACGGTAAGTTTACCCTCAACAATGCCTACATGATTTTTGAGGCTAACAATACCCAACTTCAGCCTGATCCTGATATAGACTACCTCTGAATTTGGAAGCTTAGGACTCTCAATAAGATCAAAACCCTCATTTGGTTCCTTCTCCACGATAGACTTCTAACCGGGAGCTATCTGAATCATATAGGTCTGGAGGTCTCTCCCTTTTATAAGTACTGCCCTAACCAATAAAAAGACACCTCCCGCATCTTCTTTCAATATCCTAAAGAGGTCACTTTCTGGAACAACATTGCCCTTCACAGCAAATTGCATTCTTCAATTCTTCTATGCCCAATGCTTCTGGACTCCTAAGTAAAAAAACCCTTTAATAACTGGTACACTTGGGACACAATTCTCCCCATCTGTATGAGGAACATCTGTCTAACCGAAAATGATAACCTCTTTAACCACAAAGACAACTCCATACCAGTGGAGAGAACTATAGCTGATGTCACTGAATATGGCCTTATAGCTCAAACCTCCACTTCTACTACCAAACCTACCAATATTATTTATATTAAGTGGGAACCCCCTAACCAAGGCTCTTATAAGCTAAATACAAATGGCAGTGTCAAATCCCAACCTGGACCTGATAGGATAGGAAGAGTTTTTAGAGAAGATAAGGGTGATTGGGTTTTGGGCTACGTTAAGAACATCCCTCACGCAAATTCCCAACAGGGCGAACTCATATCCATCCTTGAAGGCCATAGAATAGTCATTATTAATCAGCTAACTCCCCTTGAGACACATTCTGACTTATGTACTGCCATTAATATGATATCCTCTAACTATCTCAGCTATTGTAATATCATCTTGGAGTGCAGATACTTAATGCAGGAGCTGGGATCACCAACCTTGAGACACCGTTGCAGGGAATAAAATAGGGTTGCCGATGCACCAACTAGGACGGGGACTGAGAATACTTTTTTTTATCAGTTGCAGATTTTGACACTTCCTCCTTTGTGTGCAGCAGAAGCCTTATCAGCATACAAACTAGGAATTGTTTTTCCTAGAAAAGTTGCTACTGATAATGTAATTAGCTTAAATTATTCCTCTACTCAGATTAATGAGAGCCCCCCCCCCCCCCCCCCCCAACTTTTTACTACCTTTTGTAATGCTACAATTTAATCTCTAAATGTTAGGATCCTCTTTAACCAGGAAAAAAAATTGAGGGTATTTAAGTTATTAAAGAAAGTTTACAAGAATCAGTTTGCTTTAAAAATTGTCTCATGTACCGTTTTGGATGTACTACTTTGTGAAAAGTTTGAATAAAGCACATCTTATTTCTCTTAATTACACATCATTTCCTTACAAAATTTCCACTTTAAATTACAGATCATGCCCTTAGGACATAGACTGTGGGGCCTAGGATTTTCATATATTTCTCATTTGTAGGTTCAAATTCAATTATTTACTTTTAATATATTTAAGTAACCTAATAAGATGATAATTCATATAAATTATAACTAAATATTTTAAATTAAATAAATTTTATTATTTTAATTAACTTTATTATTCCAAAATATTTTTTTACTTATTTCCTTTACACTTTAAATTACAGATCATGTCCCTAGATAGGGGTGTACAGACCAAACCGTCAAGTCAAACCGAACCAACGAACCAAACCAAACCGAGAAGAAAAACCGACTTATGGTTTGGTTTGATTGGTTTGGTGTTAGATAAAAAAAAATGACCCTTCTTGGTTTGGTTTGGTGTTAACCAAAAAAAAGTCAAACCGAACCCGAATCAAACCGACATAATATATATATATATATATATATATATATATATATATAATATTCAAACTTTTTTGTACATAAAATATTAATTATAATCTACTTTTTAAATACTTTTTCAACTAGTTTTAGTAATTTTTAATAATTTGAAAGTAGATGTAGATATATAAAATACATAAAGTAGCATACTTAAGTATTAAATTATAAAAAATAACAACCTTTTTATCAAATTACATTTTATAGCATATGTATTTGTATGTATTTGTATTTTTGTAGGAACAATTTGCAAAAATACAAAATACATATCGATCATAAGGGCAGTAAAAATCATATGTATTTGTATTTTTGTAGCAACAGTTTGCAAAAATACAAAATACAACTTGCTATATTATGTAATTATGAAACTGTTGCTATGAAACTCATAATTAAGGGGATAAGTATGCTATTTCTGAATTTTTCCCATAAAGTAGCATACTTAAGTATTAAATAACAAAAAATAGCAACACTTTTATCAAATTATATTTTGTAGCATATGTATTTGTATGTATTTGTATTTTTGTAGCAACAGTTTGCAAAAATATAAAATACATATCATCATAAGGGCAGTAAAAATCATATGGATTTGTAATTTTGTAGAAATAGTTTGCAAAAATATAAAATACAACTTGCTATATTATATAATTATGAAACTGTTGCTATGAAACTCATAATTAAGGGGATAAGTATGTTATTTCTGAATTTTTCCCTATATATATTTAGATTTGGGCCTTTAAGTTGTAATCTTTGTCCATTAATTGCTAATTAAATGATCGAAAACCCAATATAAACTTAAAACCTAAACTTTTCACTCTTCATCTCACTTTTTAGTTTCAAGAGAGTTTTTCGCTCCTCATTTTTTCATAATTATGGTTTTTCATTAGCACATGAGTGAAAACATATTTGATCTAGTCTTCTATCACAATATAATTGTAAAAACTAAAGATTATAAAAAAAATCCCAAAAAATAAAAAAATACGAAAAACCGACTAAAACATAAACCCAAAAAAACAATTTTATGTTGGTTTGATTTGGTTTATAGTTTTAATAAACTGACATGATTGGTTTATTTATTTTTTAATAAAAAAAGAACCAATCCGACCTACGTACACCCCTACCTCTAGGACATAGACTGTGAGCCCTAGGATTTTCATATATTTCTCATTTGTAGGTTTAAATTCAAATATTTACATTTAAATTCAATTATTTACACTTTAAATTATAGATCATGCCCCAAGGACAGAGACTGTGGGACCTAGGATTTTCATATATTTCTCATTTGTAGGTTTAAATTCAATTATTTACATTTAATATATTTAAGTAATTTAATAAGATGATAATTCATATAAATTATCACTAAATATTTTAAATTAAATAAATTTTATTATTTTAATTGACTTTATTATTCCAAAATATTTTTTTATTTATTTCCTTTACTAAAGTTAAAAAAGAATTATTATGTTTGTCTTACGAAAAAAATACTACTTTTACAATTTAAAATTTAAAGTATATTTAGTATAAATAAGTTTTTAATGATTATTTTTATAATATTTGTGTCAAGTCACTATGTATCAAGTAAGAAGAAACTTAAAACATATAATAAAATTTTAATTTTGTGAGAGTTAAACATAATTTACTATCAAATAACATGTAATAATATTATATTTTATATATGACATATACCATTATGTATTTGATTAATATACTACTCCTCTGAGTGATCAATGATTACTATTAAAAATGATAAAATTATGTTAGTTTTTATAGGAATAACATAGTAATCGATTTTGAAATTTAAACTTTGAGTGTTGAACATTTGTCATTACTTTGACAATTAGTTTAAGGAAAAATTACATATTACTACACCTTAATATTACTATCTAAAATTTCAACCCCTTAAAATAATTATAAAAATTCCTTCTTAATTTTCTCTCCCCAAAATATGAAATACATCACAGCTTATCATCATTTATAGACTTTCTTATTTTTTTAAAAATTTTATACTCACTTTTGTATTTTAATCTACATGCATACAAGTATAGAATACATTCACAAACCCCAAAAATGTGGGTGGAGGCGTTTGGCTGAGGCTAGGGTGGGGGCACTTGTATATATAAAGATAAAAGGCGAAAAGTCTAGTAGACCCTTGTACTAGTATGAGTTTGTAAGATGAACACCTCTACTTAGAATTTTGTTATTTGAACCCCTCAACTCAATAAAATATAATACTTTAGATCCCTCTGATCGTTGATCAAGCTTATGTGGCATGGAGAAGGTTGAGTTGGATAAAGTGTGTGTAGTCACGTGTCTGGGTACGAGGATCATTTTAACATCAAAATAATTTAAAAAATAAAAAATAAAAAATGCCATCCCCATCCACATTAATTTGTGAGCAAAAATAAGAACATGATTATCTAAATTTTTCTACAATTTGTAATTTTTTTTATTTAATTAAATTTATTTCATTATTTAATTTATTATGTTGTATTTAAAAATAATGTGGAATTTAATGTAATATTTAAAAATGACGTGAAAGTTGACGTGGCGGCGATTGTGTTACACACGCTGAAATAGGATTTAAAATATTGAGTTTTATTGTGCTGAGGAGTTCAGATGAGAAAAGTGTAAGTAGAGGTATTCACTTTACAAATTTGGACAACTATAAGGGTTCATGAAAGCATTTTGCCAAGATAAAAAAGGAAAACTTACCATCTATTATTCTCTCTCAACGCCAATTAGGTGTTAGCATTTCGAGGAGGAGAAGACATCAAGCCACTTCTCCTTCAATCAATTATCTAACCATTTTTCTTGTTTATTGGTAGATCAATCATTAGGGCTTTGATTTATTCGGATCGAATTAATCCAACGATGTTTTTGATAGATTGATTCTATTGGAGGTGAAGTATGGAGGAAATTTGGAGATTCGTCAATGGAGGTTGAAGATAATGATGTTAATGAAGTGATGTATCTGTTAAGGAGTTCTGAGATACATAAGAATAATGTATCCAGTTGAAAAGGACAAAAAGATACATCACACAATTCTCCATAAAATATGCAAAAGTTATGTATCTTACTGTATATTAAGTTACAGATGTATAAGAAAGATATTTTTGATTGAAAATCTAACAAAAATTTGTATCGAAATACTTTTTGTGCTAATGGTATATAACACCTTATGTATCTGATTGTATTTCTATCTTATTAATATATATGAGTTATGTATCAATACTTATGTATCAGGAAGGTTATGTATTTGAGCCTCACTGATGTATTGGGAAATTAAAATTTAGGATTTTATGTAATTATCAATAGAATGGAGGTAGAGTGTAATTCGGTACTAAATGTTTGGGATTTATAAAAATTGCAATAATTTTAATAATATTAGGCTCGTACTGACACAAACCGTTTCCTCTAGTTACTAATATAATCTTTATATATATAATACATTTGTTGTTTTATATATAACTCAATATAACTTATGTGGAGAGCAACACTGGGAACCAAATGGCATGCAACATAGTGATACTATCTTTTTTTCAAAATAGTTGTTATGTTTCTTTCGAGACTCAATTTAAATAATTTTTAAAATTAAATTAGATTACATTAATTTAATATTTTATAATTAATTTAGATATTTCTAAACTATGTGGAAAACACTATATATTGAAAATTTTCTCATGTCAATATGATGAAAGTAATATATCTTAAAATATTGATCAAAATTTATAGCGTTAGACTGACAAAAAGAAAATTATGACAAACATTTTAGAATAGACAGTCTTATACTGAAATTCTGCATTACTATACATAATAATAAGAAGTAGAATAGTAGAAAGTCGAATCAGAATACCTTAATTACTACTATATAGAATTATGAGTGAGTAAACAGCTGAAGCAGACAACTGTCAGTTGTCAATTGTCATGCCTGTTTTTGGTGGAGGGCATTCTTATAATTTCATAATTTTTAATTCTAATTTAATTATTTTATTTTTATTTTAAAATTATTATATATTTAAAAATTGTATAAAAATTAATATAAATTATAACAATTAATAATTTAAATTATTTAGGGACATATAAAAAAATTTAATTGACTCAAAATTCTATCAATGCAACATAAATTGGGATATATTATTTGAAAATTTTGTGAGAATTAATATAAATCACAATAATTATCGAATATAAAATATTTGAAAGATGTACTAAAAAATTATTTGAGTTTTCAAATTCTATCAATGTCATATAAATTAAGATAGAGGGAATAACATATATTACTTGAAAATTACGTAAAAAGTCATATAATCATGATAATTAACAATTTAAAATATCTAAAACTATATAACAAATTTAATTAGTTTTCTCAAATATTCATCGGTACCACATGAATTGGGACAAAAGAATAACATATAATATTTGAAAATTATGTAAAAATATTATAAAATAATAAGAAACGAGTTAAATATGCCCCTAAACTTTGCGAAAATGTTCAGACGTACCTTCAGTTTCAAGTTTAGCTCACCATTTCCCTTGCCGTCCAAGTTTTGGCCCATATATACCCTTATAGTCAAGCTTTGGCCCATATATACCCCTGTTGTCATTAATTGATTTGTTGGAATTTTTCAACCCCCTTTTCCCTTTTCTTTTTAAGAAATTATATTTACCATTAACTACCACATCATATATAATTTAACGCACCCCTTCTTCTATGCATTAAAACATCCGCTAAAAACTCTCATCTACCTCACAATCTCTTTGAATTTTCTCTAATTTGTCGAAATCTCTTTGCTGTATTTTCAGATTTTTGTATAACCCTAAGAATCATCAAGTAAAACATTTAAAAAGTCAAGAATACCCCATAAAAACTCAATGCACAATCACGACAAAAATCAAGTAGTGAAGTACTTACCAACTGCAAATTATTCTGAATATCATCAATCGGCTCCATCTTTTGCACCACCATCAATTCCAACAACAAGAATGAGAAAAAATAAAGAAAATTCAAGTGACAAATTGGGATATAGAAGTGTAAAAGAGGTAGTCCATATAGATACAACAAAAGAACGTTGTCAATTAAGAGGATATCTTTTGTATGTATGTATGTATGTATGTATGTATGTATGTATGTATGTATGAGATAAGAGCGTTTACACAAGAATTTGAAAATACAGTAAAGGAGTTTCGGTAAATTAAAGAAAATTCAAAGAGATTGTGACGTAGATGGGAGCACTTGACAGATGTTTAATGTGTAGATTAATGAATAAGTTTAATTATACGTGATGCGTCAATTAAAAAGTGATGTGACAAATATAATTTCTTTAAAACAAAGGGGTTGAAAATTTTCAGCAAAGCAATTAACGACGACAGGAGTATATACGGATCAAAACTTGACAACAGGTGTATATATGAGTCAAAACTCAGAAGACAAGGGCATTGGTGAGCTAAACTTGAAATGAAGTGTATATCTGAATATTTTTGCAAGGTTTAAAGAAATATTTGACTATTTTCTCAAATAATAATTAATAAATTAAATAATTTAAAAATTATATAAAAAATTAGATAGCACGGGCCCAATATATATATTTTTTTATTTCAACTTATGCGATGTAAATAGAATTTAGATAATTAATTATTAAAATAATTTAAGTTTGTAATTTTTATGATTTATAATGTGTTTCTTCTATTTCAATTTAAGTGACAATGATATAATTTCGAGAGTCAGCCAAATATTTATATTTTTAAATTCTTAAAATTGTTAATTATCTGATTTATAATATTTTTTACATAATTTTTTAATAAGATATGAATACTCTCTTCGTCCCAATTTATGTGGCACAGATAAAATTTTGGCAATCAGTCAACTTTTTAAATATTTTTGTTAACTATTGTTATTTACAGTACTTTTTATTTCATTTTCAAATAATATATTTTGCTTTATATCTTTCTCTGTCTCGTCTCAATTTATATGACACTAATATAATTTTGATAGCCAATCAAATTTTTTATGTTGACATATCAGTTTATTATTCTTAATTTTCTAATACATAAATGACTTATAATAAGGGGTGGTATATTAAAATCATCACTTGAAGGACGACAATTTAATTTAAAACATCAAGAGTTAATTTCGCATTTTATGTCTATTTTTATCTTTTTATTAAATATTATTTATTTTCTTAGCATTTAGGTGACTCATAATAATTAATTAAGAGCGATTGATTATGTTACTCCTATAAAAATTAACATAATTTTATCATATCCAATAGTAATCATCGATAACTCACCGGAGTAGTATATTAATTAAATACGGGATGCTATATTTTGCATATACAAAATATGATATTATTAAACATTATTGGTTAATGCATTATGTTTATCTCTCACAATAATAAAATTTTATTATATATTTTTCTTTATTTCTTTTTTACTTGATACATATTGACCCAATACAAATCTTAAGAAAATATTCGTTAGGAATTTATTTTATTAAATTTATTAATTTAGTTTAGAAGAGGGAGAGTTTCAAGTATTTGGGGTCTATGATATAGGGCAATGGTGAGCTTGACGAGGATGTCACGCATCGTATTGGGGCAGGATGATTGAAATGGAGGCTCACTTTGGGCGTTTTATGTGATAAGAAAGTACCCCTGAAGCTTAAAGGTAAGTTCTACAGAGTGGCAGTTCGGCCGGTTATGTTGTATGGAGCGAAATGTTAGCCAGTTAAGAACTCCCACATCCAAAAGTTGAAGGTGGCGGAGATCCGAATGTTGTGATGAATGTGTGGACATACCAGGAAAGATAGGGTGCAGAACGAGATTATTCAGGAGAAGGTGGGAGTTGCTTCGATGGAGGATAAGATGCGAGAAGTAAGGTTATGTTGGTTCGGTCACGTGATGCGGAGGGTCTCGGATGCTCCAGTGTGGAGGTGTGAGACACTAGCTATAGGTAGTTTTAGGTGGGGTAGAGGTAGACCAAAAAAATACTGGAGGGAGGTGATTAGGCATGATATGAAGCAATTACAACTTATGGAGGACATGGACCTTGATAGGAAGGTGTGGAGGACGCAGATTAGGGTAGCGGGTTAGAGAGTAGGAGTGTGTCGGTAACAAAAAGAGTGCATTTTTTTGTGTTTGTAGTTTTTATTCGTGATGCTGTGTGATGTCTATGATTTTGGTAAGATAGTTCTTATTTTTATCTTTGGTTGTAGTATTATCTCATTGCTAGCGGTGTTAGTTTATTTTGCACTTATCCTTTGCGCTTGTTATACTATTATCGATTCTAAGTTGGGGGTCTATCGAAAACAGCCTCTCTACTTCACTTGAGGTAGACGCGTATACTCTACCCTCCCCAGACCCCACTATGTGGGAATACACTGGGTATGTTGTTGTTGTTGTACATATTGACCCAACACAAATCTTAAGAAAATATTCATTAAGAATTTATTTTATTAAATTAAATTTATTAATTTTGCACTTTAAAAATTTTAAATTAAGTTTAAATATTAGTATTTCCATATAAGAAAAAATAATTTTAAAATTTGAATTTACTAAAATAAATAAGTAAAAAAAATTAATTTTGAATATAAAAGTCAATTAAAATAATAAAATTGAATTACTTTAAATATTTAGTTGGAATTACATATACAAAATATGATATTATTAAATATCATGGGATAGTACATTATGTTTATCTCTCACAATAATAAAATTTTATTATATATTTTTTTATTTCTTTTTTACTTGATACATATTGACCCAACACAAATCTTAAGAAAGTATGCTTATCAAGCTTAATTTGTCTAGTCAATTTTAACTCATTACACAGGTTTAACCCTTCTTGTGTACAAGCTACTATTAAATGACCATAATTCGCGCAGTCATCCACAGACTACAGGATCTAAGGGATGGCGGTAATCCGCGCGACCATCCAGACCTATAAGTTAATATCGGAAAACCAACTGAAATATATAAGAATTTCATATAGCTTATTGACTGTATGGAAGATTGAATCTTTTTACCCGAACAAGGGGCCTGTCAGAAGTTAATACGTACTTTAGTTGAGCCCATGTGTCTAGCAATTCTAACCATTAAAAGAGGCGCCCCTCTTCTCATCTTTAATGGGCTTAAAAGTCACGGCTTGCTAGACGTAGTCACTAAGACAAAGCCAACAAAAGCATTACTAACTTTGACTGTACCACCATCTCGGAACCAAGCCAAGAAACTATAGAAAAATTCTTTTATATTTTGATAGAGTCTGGATCTTCATGGTTATTATACAAAAGAAATTAGATCTCCAGCATAGATATGAAAATTATCTAGCCAAACATAGTCACGACTGGAGAGAGAGATAGTAAATAATTACAAATAAAATACCTTTAATGTCCGGATGCAAGGCCGAAATAGTAATAACGACAAGTTTTTATTCCACACTTGAGATTATTTTACAAGAGAGAAGAGAGAGCACTCTAAGCTAGAGAGAGAAATAAAAAAGAAAAGATAAAAAGATGAAAATTTCTGCCTTCCCTAACAAATGAAGGCATCTATTTATAGAAAGAAAAAGGTATCTACAAATAGTATTATTGGTCCCATATCCGTGTCCTATGTACAGTGGATTTACTGTGTAGGAATAGTACTAAGGGTCTCACATCCAGGTCCCGTGCATAGTAAATATACTGTGTGTATTACACTTTATTTTTTCCTTTTAATTTTCTAAGAAATTCTTTAATTCTTGCAATGGCTTCATCAGATAGTGGTTTATCCGAAGAAACAGGCTGAAAATCTTGAACTTCTTCATCAGCAATATCATCGCTGGTTATACTCTTCATGGAAGTATCTAACTTATCATGATTATCAACTGATTTCATTAGATTTCTTCGAACTTCTTTCAAATATTTTTCAATCATCTCGATCCTATCTCCGTCATGGACAGATATTCTTCTAGCAAATGTTTTAATGATCCTATCTTTTCAAGGGGCTATAGAATATTCCTGAATTTTCTTTCTAATAGTATCCATGAGTTCTTGTCCATACAATATTTTTGTTTTGGGATCCTAGTGTATCAGTTTTTCCCAAAAAATATTATAAAATACCCTATATAAACAAGGGATTTGTTCTTTAGTGAATCCTAGTTCTGGAGTCCATTTATGAATCTAGGAAATCGAAAATTCAATAAAGAAGTACATTTGATCAATTTTATCTAAATTACAGATATGATCTGCATGATATAATTCATTTAGATGCGGGGATACTTTGGTCCATTCTTTGTATAACTTGAGGAATGGATCAAGAAATATCTGGACGGTCAGACCATGATAAGACCACCAATCTATAAACCAGTTAGGGATAGGTTCTACAAATATCTTTGTGCATATCTTTATAAACCAAGTATGCTTATGTGTGTCGCTATTATAATAAAAAGCTTTAGAGAAAGCTTCAATGTAGTCCCAATAAGTGAAATTGATCTTGGAACCTTTAAGCAATATCTGCTTCTCAGTTATTGAGGTCACTCCCCAATCTTCTATGGATATGATCCGTTTAATAACAATTTTATAGAAGTTATAAACGTTCTCTTCACTGTTGTACCCAGAGAAACATTTAAATTCTTCACTTTCTGTAGTAATGAGAATCGTTTCATAATAAGTGCGGGTTTTGATGACTTATTCGGAAAATATAAATTATTTATCAAATATTTGTGGAGTATCTCCTACGGTCTATTTTACCTCTGAATCTCAGAGTTTTCAACAAAAAATATCATTTCTTTATTTTCAATTTGTTCATAGGACTTGATATCATCATTGTCCTTTTCCTTCACAATCGAAACAAATGTATCATTCTTTTGTACTGCCAGATAGGCTTGCAATTGAGCGTATAACGGGTTGTCTTCTGGAATATCATCTAGATGGATCGACTGTGATGATGAAGATTCTCCTGTTTTCGGTACTTTGGAGTTTATCAAACTCGTATTTCCCATTTGTATAACTGGGGAATTGGACGAGAATCCATATGATGATCCTGAATATGATCTGATTGTTGGGGATGATCTTCCTCTTCCTCCCAAGGCTGATCTTCCTCCAGATCTACCTTGTCATTTTTCTCTGGCTATTTTCCATGGTGGGTCAGTAGCCATACTGCAAAGAGGACAATTAATAAGATATTTCCAAATCATACCAATCAATATCTTTAATTTCTTCATAATTGATGACAAAAAATTCTTCATCAATCATATCATTGATGATTTTATCAATTATGAGATTTTGAATGTCTCTGTATAATGGAATTACCTTCAAAATGGCGATCAAAGTTTTTTTAGGAAGAAAAGACGTATAAAAATTTATTTTTAATTTAGATATTCCCTAGATAAGAAATTAGGGAAGGAATTATCAATTCTTTTTTTATAATGAATTTCAAAATCAAAAGGGGCTAACTGAGCTTGCCACCTTGCAAATATTAATTTTCAAGTATCATATTTAAAATCTTTATCAAACATATATTTTAAAGATTACGCATCAGTTTTTATCAAGAACTTTTGATTATAAAGATCATCTTGAAATTTTAGAACACATTTAACAATTGTTAGCATTTCATGAGCTACCGTAGCATATTTTTTCTGATTATCAGTTCATTTATCTGAATGAAATCTTATTAAGCATTCAGTTTTATAATGGGGATTAACTTGTTTCAGTGTTCCTTCATAAACAATATTCGACACATCAGTCTCAATATTTTTTTGCCAAGCAGGATTGGCTAAAGTTAAACAAGGTAAAGATTCAACACGCTGTTTAATATGTTTATAAATATTGGTGAGATTATTAGTCCAAGAGCCTTTATAATCTTTTTTATCCTATCGTATAATGGGGATGAATAGCGAGATAAATTCTCATAAAAGGGAGAAATATAATTCAGGCTTCCCAAAAATCTCTGCAATTGAGTCCTGCAAGTTAAAACATCAGGAAATTTAGAAGAAAAATCAATGGATCTTTGGATGGGAGTAATTTTCCCTTGATAAATATTATGTCCTAAGAATCTAAAATTTGTTTGAAATAAACTCATTTTTGGTTTAGATATCACTAAACCATTCTGTATCACAATTTTCTTAAAAATATCAAGATGCTTGATATATAATACAAATGTTTTAGAAAACACAAGAATGTCATCAATATAAATGATAATGATATCCGTATAAGGATTAAATATATCATTCATTATTTTCTAAAATTCTGATGGGGCATTTTTTAAACCAAAAGGTATGACATTCCATTCATATTGCACAAAAGGAACATTAAATGCAGTTCTATAAGTATGCTCTTTGAAAAGTTGAATTTGCCAATATCCAGATTTTAAATCAAATTTAGAAAATATATTGACATCAAATAACCGAGATAAATTTTTTTTTTATTTGGAATAGGATACCTAATCCATTTTAAATATTTATTCAGAGGTTTGTAATTTATTACCAACCTAGGAACACCACGTTCCTTTTCTGCTGCATTATTAACATAAAAAACAGTACATGACTAAAGAGATTTTGAAATAGATTATCAATCTCTTTTTTTGCAGAATTCAACTAATTCAGCATTCATTTGACAAGGTCGCAATTTTGTCGGGATATTATCCTCACAAAAATTATCATCATAAGGAAGAGTAGCAGTATGCTTTTTGCAATTTCAAAAAGCACTGGGGTGATCAACACAAATATCAACAGCCATTTTTTCGGAAATTAATTTAATTTTTTCCTGTACCTTAGTAGATTTCATTGTATCACAAATATTCATGCTAAGTAATTCAAGCTGTAAAAAATTAACATGTCTTTGCTTCATATCAATTAAAACATTTATATCCCTAGTTACCAGATCTGTAACAAAAGAATAAGATATCTCTTTATTCTTGTAAGTAGCAGTAAATCCTTTTGCATCAATATGAGTATAAGGATAAACAACATTTATAATAGGAGTTCCATGTATAATTGGAGGGTATAACTAATTTTTTAACAAAAAGAAAAAATGTGGAATACGCACTTTACTTTGGAAAAATGAGTATTAGGCAATTTATACTCTATATCAAGAGCATGTCCAGATGCTGATTTAACTATATGAGTAGTTTTTTGAAAATATCTTGTGGGAATTAATCTTTTTTGTATGCAACAAACATCTGCGCCACTATTAATCATAGCAATATTAGTTACAGAGAAATGATTATTAATCAAAATAGTACATTTAATATACCATTTATGGGTAGTAACAATTTGCATCATACCTAAAAAATAATCATTTTTTAAGTCATGGGAATTTTGAATATCATCAATAGTATCACTTTCTTCAGAAATCTTTTCTTTCCCTTTAGAATTTTTAGTGTGAGAAATATCTTTCTCGATTTGAAAAATTCTGTGATCACAAATCATTTGATTTTGTTTAAGATATTTAATCTCCTTTTTCTAGTTTTCAACTTCAATTTTTAAATCATCAAAAGAAGTATCTTTGCCAGGAGTATAACTCATAGCAAGACGTTTGTTAACTTCTTCTAAACAATAACACAAAATTTTTGCTATCAATAATTTTAGGAGTAAAGGTATTGTTATCAGCATGTTTAGAAGTACTAGGTTTTGAACTAGTAGACAAATTAATAATATTTTCACGTAGTTTCTCATCCGAAACTGCTTTCAAAAGTTCTAACACATTTTCAGAAGTAATGGTTTGAACATTTAAATCTTCAAACTGGGATTGCAAATTATAAAAAAGGTCATCACAAGTGCAGGTATCACCTTGGCAATCAGAACAATTATTAACATTATCATTATCCGATGAATCAGGCAATTCAATAGCATTTTCTGATTCAGATTCAGTACTATAATCAGATTCCGAACTTGAGGTGTATAATAAACCATAAACTTGATCATGCACATCATTAGTAAGACCTAAGGATTTAAGCTTTTGGAGCTTACAATTTGGAGCAATATGCCCAAAATTACCACATCTATAACATTTAATCTTAGCAAGATCTCGCTTAGACCTATTGTTGGCAAATCTAGTAGATTTCCTATAGGTTTTTCTAGTTTCCTGTATCTAGATCTCCTTTTTCTATAAGGCTGATCGTTTTTGGAATATCTATTTCCTTTCTTCCTAGAAGTGGAAGCTGGTTCAGATATACCAAATTGGGTATAGAAATCTCCTATCTGAGATTTTTCTCTAAGCTTATCAAGCTTAATTTGTCTAGTCAATTTTAACTCATTACACAGGTTTAACCCTTCTTGTGTACAAGCTGCTATCAAATGACCATAGGTATAGTTTCCCTAAGGAATTTCACCATAGGATCCTCTAAGAGCTTTTCTAACCCTTTTGGTAAATAAAGGAGAAAGTTCGTCTATAAACTTGGCTTTTCAATGTTCATAACTATTTTCGGGTAATTCCATAACCCTACTTAGAAATGTGTCTTTATACCACCTAAATTCTCCTAGGATCTTACATCTAAGCCCATTTAAGAGAGTGTGAATATTTTTATACTGGTTGGTAAATCTACCATTAAAATATTTTAAAATTGTAAGAACGAGCGTATAAACAACATCTTCCCTATTTGCATGGAGGGTTCTTCCTAGATTATCAGTCCCTTGAGTAGTAGCTATAGCATTAAAGATTGACTCTCTTTTCTCTTGAGTCATATAATTGTCCTACCAACCATGAAGTTGGCTTGTAAAACCAACAACTATCATTTTACAGATAACTTTATCTGTTCTATTATTTACATTACCAGTTGCTTTGCACACCATTGAATAAATCATCATGCAGTGTACGAGGATTGTTAATTTCCTATCGGTTAATCTATCAAGATTCCATTCATAAATATCATCTCCTTTATAAGACGTATTAGTCTAATTTCAATCCCTTTCCTCTATCAGAACATCTTGAGGAGTGGGTCGCAGATAGTAATAAGTTTGCATGTGAGGTGAATCGGCATATCTGTGATTCTTACCCGACTGTTTTCTAATTATTCCTTTTAGCTTATTAAGCTCTGATTTAGCATGATTTTTCAAATCAGGAGTGTTTTTTAGACTATCAGCAAAGGCATTAGACAAATTAATGGGTCTAATATTTACACCAGAAAGCTTTTTATCAAGAAGTTGTTCTAAATCATCGAAAGGTGATTTAAATTTAAATCTCTCAATATTAGGGGGTCGTTTAATATCAGTTTTAGTCATCAAATCTCCTATCTTGCTTTCGGAAGAGGAAGCAATATCAGTAGAATTTGGGCTAATACTCATCTTTTTTTATCAAATCAATTAACACATCAAGTTTCTTATCAAGAGATGAAATATGTTTTCCTAAAACTCTCACATATAAGCTCAAATAATTATTTTGAGAAATCAAATTATTAATTTCTGCAACAGTTACCTTAGCTATCAATGAATTTTTGAAATGCAAAAAATGTAATACCCGTATTATTTGGCAATATAAAAGGAGCTTGGGGAGGGTAAACAGTTTTAACAATGTTACCACTATTATCTTGATATGATCTTTCAAGCACCTTAACATATAATCGCAAATAAGTGGTTATAAACCAAGGTACAAAGCACTTAATTTGATTATGCAATGCACAAGTTTCATAAAATTCTTGAGATATATTATTCATCTCTTCAGGACTATAAGTCTCAAAAAACCAAGTTCTAAACTGATTCCATTTTTTATTAAAAAATTCTTTTTTGATATAATTCTTGCCTGGGATCTAGGACTAAAATTAATTTGGTGTGGAATCATTAAATATCATTTGGATCAAAGTTCATTACAGAAGCAGTAGGAATATCTCTATCTGAGATATTGTCATTATGTTGAATAGTATTGGTTCACGAATTGACTTTGACTTTCTCTACAAATCTTGTAGAAGTTGAGTCAATTGTGTGCAAAGAAGATGCACGACTCCGTATAACATTTCTATAGGAGAAATATGATGAATAGCAGGAAATAATTTAGGCATGGACAATGAATGTTTGTTATAAACAGTAGAGCTTGTATCAAATTGAATACAAATCCTACCATCTAGATTTTGAGTCACATGCGATAATTCACCTTGCATGCAAACTTATTACTATCTGCGACCCACTCTTCATGATGTTCTGATAAAGGAAAGGGATTGGAATCAGACTAATACATCTTATTGCGGAGATGATAGTTATGAATGGAATCTTGATGGATTAATCGAGAGGCAATTAATGATCCTCGTACACCACATGATGATGTATTCAATGGTGTGAAAATCCACTGGTAATGTAAATAATATAACAGATAAGGTTATCTATAAAATGATAGTTGCTGGTTTTATTGGCCAACTTCGTGGCTGGTGGAACAATTATCTAACTCAAGAGAAAAGAGAGTCAATATTTAATTCTATAGCTACTACTCAAGGGACTGATAATCTAGGAAGAACCCTCCCTGCAAATCAGGAAGATGCTTTTTATACGCTCGTTGTTATAATTTTAGAACACTTTAATGGTAGATTTACCAACCAGTATGAAAATATTCGTACTCTCTTAAATGGGATTAGATGTAAGACCCTAGGAGAATTTAGGTGGTATAAATACACCTTTCTAAGTAGGGTTATGGAATTACCCGAAAATAGTTATGAACATTGGAAGGTCAAGTTTATAGACGGACTTCCTCCTTTATTTGCCAAAAAGGTTAGAAAAGCTCTTAGAGGCTCCTATGGTGAAATTTCTTGGGGAAACTATACCTATGGTCATTTGATAGCAGTTTGTACGCAAGAAGGGTTAAACCTGTGTAATGAGTTAAAATTGACTAGACAAATTAAGCTTGATAAGCTTAGAGAAAAATCTCAGATAGGAGATTTCTGTACCCAGTTTGGTATATCTGAACCAGCTTCCACTTCTAGGAAGAAAGGAAATAGATATTCCAAATATGATTAGCCTTATAGAAAAAGGAGATCTAGATACAGGAAACTAGAAAAACTTATAGGAAATCAACTAGATTTGCTAAAAATAGGTCTAAGCGAGATCTTGCTAAGATTAAATATTATAGATGTGGTAATTTTGGGCATATTGCACCAAATTGTAAGCTCCAAAAGCTTAAATCTATAGGTCTTACTGATGATATGCATGATCAAGTTTATGGTTTATTAGACACCTCAGGTTTGGAATCTGATTATATTACTGAATCAGAATCAGAAAATGATATTGAATTGTCTGATTCATCGGATAATGATAATGTTAATAATTATTCCGATTGCCAAGGTAATACCTGCACTTGTGATGACGCATTTTATAATTTGTAATCCCAGTTTGAAGATTTAAATGTTCAAACCATTACTTCTGAAAATGTGTTAGAACTTTTGAAAGCAGTTTCGGATGAGAAACTACATGAAAAGATTATTAATTTGTCTACTAGTTCAAAACCTAGTACTTCTAAACATGCTGATAACAATACCTTTACTCCTAAAATTATTGATAGCAAAAATTTTATGTGCTATTCTTTAGCAGAAGTTAATAGATGTCTTGCTATGAGTTATACTCTTGGCAAAGATACTTCTTTTGATGATTTAATAATTGAAGTTGAAAACTTGAAAAAGGTGATTAAATCTCTTAAGCAAAATCAAATGATTTGTGATCACAGAATTTTGCAAATCGAGAAAGATATTTCTCACAATAAAAATTCTAAAGGGAAAGAAAAGATTTCTGAAGAAAATGATACTATTGATGATATTCAAAATTCTGTTGACGTGAAAAATAATTATTTTTTAGGTATGATGCAAATTGTTACTGCCCATAAATGGTATATTAAATGTACTATTTTGATTATTAATCATTTTTCTGTAACTAATATTGCTATGATTGATAGTGGCGCAGATGTTAGTTGCATATAAGAAGGGTTAATTCCCACAAGATATTTTCAAAAAACTACTCATATAGTTAAATCGGCATCTGGACATGCTCTTGATATAGTGTATAAATTATCTAATACTCATAGTTGCCAAAATAAAGTGTGCATTCAACATTTTTTCTTTTTGGTAAAAAATTAGTTTTACCCTCCAATTATACTTGGAACTCCTATTATAAATGCTGTTTATCCTTATACTCATATTGATGCAAAAGGATTTACTGCTACTTACAAGAATAAAGAGATATCTTATTCATTTGCTTCAGATCCGGTAACTAGGGATATAAATGCTTTAATTGATATGAAGCAAAGACATGTTAATTTTTTGCAGCTTGAATTACTTAGCATGAATATTTGTGATACAATGAAATCTGCTAAGGTACAAGAAAAAATTAAATTAATTTCCAAACAAATGGTTGTTGATATTTGTGTTGATCACCCCAGTGCTTTTTGAAATTGCAAAAAGCATATTGCTACTCTTCCTTATGATGATAATTTCAGTGAGGATAATATCCCAACAAAATCGCGGCCTTGTCAAATGAATGCTGAATTAGTTGAATTCTGCAAAAAAGAGATTGATAATCTGTTACAAAAGGGTTTAATAAAACCTTCAAAATCTCCTTGGTCATGTACTGCTTTTTATGTTAATAACGCAGCAGAAAAGGAATCTAGTTTTCCCAGATTTGTAATAAATTACAAACCTCTGAATAAATATTTAAAATGGATTAGATATCCTATTCCAAAAAAAAATATTTATTATTTCGGTTATACGATGCCAATATATTTTTTAAATTTTATTTAAAATCTGGATATTGATAAATTCAAATTTTCAAAGAGCATACTTATAGAACTGCTTTTAATGTTATTTTTGGGCAATATGAATGGAATGTCATGCCTTTTTGTTTAAAAAATGTCCCATTAGAATTTTAGAAAATAATGAATGATATATTTAATCCTTCTATTAATTTCATCATCATTTATATTGATTACATTCTTGTGTTTTCTAAAACATTTGAATTACATATCAAGCATCATGATATTTTTAAGAAAATTATGATACGGAATCGTTTGGTGATATCTAAACCAAATATGAGTTTATTTCAAACAAATGATAGATTCTTAGGACATAATATTTGTCAAGGGAAGATTACTCCCATCCAAAGATCCATTGATTTAGCTTCTAAATTTCCGGATGTTATAACTGACAAGACTCAATTGCAGAGATTCAGGTAAATGGACTGATAGTTAAAAAAAATATGTTGCGGTAGCTCGTGAAATGCTAACCATTGTTAAATGTGTTCTAAAATTTCATGATGATCTTTATAATCAATTTTTTTTAATAAAGACTGATGCTCAATCTCTAATATATATGTTTGATAAAGATTTTAAACATGATGCTTCAAAATTAATATTTGCAAGGTGGCAAGCTGTCACGATCGGAGCTGGGATCCTAGCCGTGACGAGCATCCCAAACCATAATAATTCAGACATTATTCTACGTCTGGTAATCATGCACAATACTCGAATAATAAAGAAATAAATGAGAAAATGAAATAAATGAAATCATGGTCATAATCTAAAATCTGTTTGATAGAACGGAAATAAGTTTTCAATATCTGAACATCATCTCTTTTAGTTAGCAAAATCTCTACTACATATGACATCAATAAACTATCTAAATCTAGGACAAGGCCCCCAATAGACCCAAACCAAAATAAATCACAACTAGGTGAAAAGCATTTGGCCTTCCGAAGTAGAGAAAGCTCACCAACTGCACTCTTTACTTCTGTCTGAAAACTCTACGACTTAGCAGGACCTCTAGACTGGGCCTCAGACCCTGAAATATAAGGGGTCAATACAATTGTACTCGTTCACAGAGAAATTTCAAAATAATAATTTTTATTCAACATAGGTGAGAGCAGATTAGAAAATAGTTCATAAATATACATACGCAAAGAAAACACATGGGCATATTTAAAAGACTCTGAACGATTATCTGAACTCCATGACACACTCTTTTTTTTTACTTATGTGCTAGGTGGTATACCCTACAACTCTGAAATTCTATGGGCTCTATGGAATCTGCCCACAACTCGGCAGCCAAGCCCCCAACCCAAGTTTGTCGTAAGGGTTGGAGTCTCTGTCTCTGATACGCCACAAGGCA
Source organism: Capsicum pubescens (assembly GCA_030864215.1). NCBI lineage: Eukaryota > Viridiplantae > Streptophyta > Magnoliopsida > Solanales > Solanaceae > Capsicum > Capsicum pubescens. Next base: position 101,627,928 of record CM061538.1, on the reverse strand, counting down.
CTAGGACAACGTATAATCCCTTTAGGGGATGAAATGAACCCGTATCGGCAAAACACAGTTCCTGAACTCAAGCCTTCTTCGTGCAACCACCTAACCCTCTTTAAGCCCATTTTTTAGCTCTTTAAAACATGCCTTCTCTGAAATCAAATCTGAAACTCATACTCTGTTATGGCATTTATTTATATGGTATCGTCATACCATTAACTTGCAAGTCAAATCTCTAATCCATAAAATATCATAATATAATCTCTTTTATTACAAAATGTGAAGTTTGGGACCACCATATCAATCAATAAATTCAAAAGGACTCTCACTTTGAACTCATGTGAACACATGCATAAAACTCTCTCTTTTCTACCTTTCAACAACATGTGGTGGTCATGAAATTTGTGGCAAATCATGAGATTCTCTTAGAAATTCTCTTAACATTTAACATCAAATAAACCATCCCCTCTTAAGTTCAAAATCATAAACAAGTCATAAACCAAAAATCAAGTCATTCATGCCATGCTTTCTCAAAATGCAATCGAGTATTTCATAACACACATAGAAACAAACATCTTAACAACAAGAGAGGGACGTTTATAGGCCTATTCTCTCAATTAAATCCTCAAATATCAATTTCATACATAATATATAAGATTAAAAATCAAATTTGGGGGAATGGCCTCAAAACCAAAACAATAGTATCATTAAAGCATTCATAATGCAAGATTGAAAACATAATTCTAAAACTCCTTTAAAATTTGATGATTTCTATAACTTTGAATCTTATTCAATGTGTTTTCAACAAGCCCATGTAGTTTAGGAAAAACCCCACGTACCTTAGATTATTTAAGAGAAAGAGCGGGCCCGAATCTTGACTAAGTTCTTGATACTCTTGACTTCTAAAGATGAGTTTCTTGATCTTTTTAGAAAACTAAGGGTCTTGATTAAAGAGAGAGAAGTAGTTTTCTGATATATTTTCCCTAATGACACCTTAATCTCGTGTTATGGCACAGTTATGATGAGGGGAAAAGACTGATTTTCCCTCCCTAAGGCCGGTTATTTAAAATAAATTTGCGAACTGGGCACTGACGCATTACCCGACGCGATGCGTTGAGATCGCGTCGGTTCACTATTTCATTGATGCTATCATCGACGCGGCGCACCGACTTTGCATCGGGCCACTGTTTTCAATATCTAAACACCCCTCTAACGATGCTCGGAAACTCCAAAACTTACCCGAGATGAACTAATAGCTTCCCCGATAATGAAATAACTTAAAAATTAGCTTTTCGGGGTTGGAAAGATCGAAAATAAAATTATCAAAGGTTAGGGGCGCGAAATGTTACTAAGTCTTCTAGACACTTAGAAAATTTTTTAGAAGATAGACCTTCCAAGTATACCACGAAGTGACATCAGGTTGAGAAAACTACGGGGTTTTACATTATCCCCCCCTTGGGATTATTCATCCCCGAATGATGACGCGGAACACATGTAAGCACGATTTATCCTAGTGAATATGAGATAAAAAAGAATACGGCAAGGATTGTACCTTCTATTTTGTCATTCACCGGATTTAAAAAGTTTGGGTATCTTGCACGCATGACGTTCTCCGATTCCCAAGTAGCTTCTTCAACTTTTTGATTTTTCCACAACACCTTAACTGAAACTATTTCCTTGTTTCTCAACTTCCGGACTTGACGATCTAGAATAGCAACAGGTTCTTTATATGTCAAGGAGTCTGTCACCTTGATCTCCTCTACAGGAAACACTAGAGAATGATCTCCAGTACACTTCTTCAACATGGACACATGAAACACGGGATGGACAGAAGCCAGATTTGATGGTAACTCTAACTCATAAACGACCTCACCTATCCTTTTCAAAATTTGATATGGTCCAATATAGTGAGGACTCATCTTTCCTTTCTTCCCAAATCGCATGACTCCCTTCATAAGGAAGACCTTTAGAAACACCCAATCACCAAGTTCAAATTCCAAATTTCTCCTTCTAACATCGGTGTAGGGTTTATGACGACTCTGAGCAGTCTTGAGTCGTTCTCTAATGACTTTCACCTTTTACATTGCCTGATGAACTAGGTCAGGCCCAAACAACTATGTCTTACCCACTTCATTCCACCCAACCGGTGATCTACATCTTCTCCCATAAAGTGCTTCAAAATAAGCCATTTTAATGCTGGCATGGTAGCTATTATTGTAGGCAAACTCTATAAACGGAAAATCATCTACCCAACTACCTTTGAAGTCAATTACACAGTCTCTTAACATATCCTCAAGGGTCTGGATGGTGTACCCTACTTGCCCATCGGTCTGAGGGTGGAATGCAGTACTCAAGTTCACTTGGGTACCTAAACCCCTCTGAAAAGATCTCCAAAACTGTGATGAGAATTGCGAACCACGATCGAATATAATGGATACAAGTGCCCCATGTAAATGAACTATTTCCATAATGTACAGCTTGGCGTAATCATCTCCCGAATAGTTAGTCCTCACAGGTAAAAAGTGAGATGACTGGGTCAATCGATTCACAATTACCCAAATGGAATCATACTGGTTTTGGGACCTCGGAAGTCCTATGCTGAAGTCCATATTGATCATCTCCTATTTCCATAAAGGCAAAGTTATCTCTTAGGAAGTACCACCTGGTCTCAAATGTTCCACTTTAACTTGTTGGCAATTTAAACACTTAGAAACAAAATCAGTTACATCACGCTTCATATTATTCCACCAATATATAGTTTTAAGATCATGGTACATTTTATCGAGCCTGGGTGAACAACATACCTCAAAGAATGAGCTTCATCAAGAATTTTTTTCTGTAAACCATCCATATCTGGCACACATAACCTACGTTGATATCTCAAAATCCCATCACCGCCAATTTCAAAAGATATCACTTTCTGCTGACCCACATCTTTTTTTATTTTCATCAAAATGGGGTCCTCGGCCTGCTTCTTCTTTACTTCGACACATAAGGAGGATTTTTCTATCTCATGCACAAGTACTCTACCATCTTCTGAATCCAGAAATCGCACCCCTAGATTTGTAAGCTGTTGAATATATTTCACTATCTCTCTTTTTCCTTCCTCAAAGTAAGAAAGATTTCCCATAGATAATCCGCTGAGGGCGTTGGCCACCACATTCTCCTTGCCCAGATGATAGTGCAGGCTCATGTAATAATCCTTCAAAAGTTGCAACTAACACCTCTGCCTGAGATTTAATACTTTTTGCGAGAAATCATACTGTATATTTTTGTGGTCAATGAAAATATTAACTTGTACCCCATAAAGATAGTGTCTCCATATCTTCGGTGCAAATACCACAGCCGCTAGCTCCAAGTCATAGGTGGGAGTAGTTTAGCTCTTTCACCTTCAAATGCCTAGATGCATAAGCTACCACCTTACCATGCTACATAAGTACACACCCAAGTCCCACCCAGGATGCATCGCAATATACAACGAAGCACTCTGTACCTTCCGAAAGAGTGAAAATAGGTGCAGTAGACAACTTGTCTTTTAACTTCTCACAACTATTTTCACAAGAGTCAGACCATACAAACTTCACCTTTTTCTGTGTCAATCTGGTAAGTGGAGCATCTATGGAAGAAAAACTCTCTACGAATCTTCTGTAATACCCTGCCAAACCCAAGAAGCTTCGAATATTAATTGGAGTCGTGGGTCTGGGCCATTTTCTCACTGCCTCAATCTTTTGGGGATCAACTTTAATTCCCCCTCTAGACACAATATATCCTAAGAAAGCAACAACATTAAGCCAGAATTCACACTAGGAAAATTTTGCATACAATCTATGATCTTTGAGGGTCTGAAGAATAATTCAAAGGTGACTGGCATGATCCTCCTCATTCTTAGAGTGAATCAAAATGTCATCAATGAAGACTATAACAAATAGATCCAGAAACTGATGGAACACCCTATTCATTAGGTCCATGAAGGCTGCAGGAGCATTAGTGAAATCAAAGGACATGACTAAGAATTCATAATGACCATATCGGGTTCGAAAAGCTGTTTTTGGAATGTTAGCCTCCCTAACCTTCAACAGATGATACCCCAAACGAAGGTCTATCTTTGAAAAACACTTAGCACCATGAAGTTGGAGAAAGAGATGATCGATTCTAGGAAGGGGATATTTATTCTTGACTGTGACCTTATTCAGCTGGCGGTAGTCTATACACATACGGAGGGAAACATCTTTCTTACGTACGAAAAGTACAGGCGCACCCCAGGGAGAAACACTAGGACGGAAGAAGCCTTTATCAAGAAGATTTTCTAGTTGCTCTTTCAACTCTTTCAATTCAGCAGGAGACAGTCTATATGGAGAAATAAAAATAGGACGGGTGTCCGATAATAAATCAATACCAAATAATATCTCCCTATCAGGTGGTATCCCTAGAAGATCATCGGGAAATACTTCTGGAAATTCATTAACCATGGGGACAGACTAAAGAGAAAGACTTTTAGTATTAGAATCTTTAACCCGAATAAGATGATACTAACAACCCTTAGAAATAAGTTTACGGGCTCTGAGGTAAGATATGAATTTACCTTTAGGTGCTAAAGAATACCCCTCTCACTCTATCACAGGTTCATTCAGAAAGGAGATAGTAACCTATCAGGTTCTACAGCTAAGCATGGCATAACATGAATAGAGCCAGTCCATTCCTAAAATAGCATCAAAATCAATCATGTCAAGCTTTATAAGGTCTACCACGGTATCATGACTACAAACAGACACAACATAAATTCTATATACCCTCCTGACGATAATAGAATCACCTATAGGAGTGGAAATAGAAAAAGGTTCAACAATAACTTTGGGCTCAAACCCAAAACCGACTGCCACATATGGGGTCACATAAGACAAGGTAGACCCGGGATTAAGTAGCATATATACATCACAGAAGAAGATTTGTAACATACTTGTGACTACATCTTAGGAAGCCTCTGTATCCCGACGGTTGGAAAAAGCATACAACCGATTGTGATCGCTCCCGATAGCTGAAGTAGCGCCTTTTGGAGGTGGTGGTGGCATGAAGGAATTAGCTTGCAACTTAGTTTCCCCGACATTACCTCACGTCGTTGGGTACTCTCTCTAAATATGACCTGGCAGGCCACAAGAATAACATACCATTGATTAAGGGACATTCAGACTCTCAGCACGAACTAAATCACAAAGAAGAGAGATATTCCTAAACGTTTGGTAGCCTCCTACTTATAAGTATGGCATGCTACACACCCATAGATAAGACTCTACCCGACGCAATTTTGCAGATACCCAGGGACCATGAACCGTGCTCTAATACCAAGATTATCATGACCCGAGCTGGGACCCTAGCCTTGACAAGGATCCTAAACCATAGTGGTTCGGACACTCTTCTACGTCTGGTAATCACGCACAATACTAGAATAATAAAAAAAGAAATGTGGAAATGAAATAAACAGAATCATGGGTATATTCTAAAATCTGTTTAATCGAACTAAGTTTTTAATATCTAAACATCATCTCTTTCAGTCTGCGAAATCTCAACTACATACGATATCAATTAACTATCTGAATCTGGGACAAGGCCCCTAGTAGACCCAAACCAAAATAAATAACAACTAGCTGAAAAGAATTTGGCCTTCCGAAGTAGAGAAGGCTCACCAACTGCACTCTTTACTTCTGTCTGAAAACTCTACAAATTAGCAGAACCTCTAGACTGAGACTCAGACCCTAAAATATAGGGAGTCAATACAATTGTATTGGTACGCAGAGAAATTCCAAAATAAAACTTTTTATTTAACATAGGTGAGAGCAGATTAGAAAACAGTTCATAAATATACATATGCAAAGAAAACACATGGGCATATTTAAAATACTCTGAACAATTATCTGAACTCCATGACACACTCTTTGTTTTTACATCTGTGCTAGGTGGCATACCCTACAATTCTGAAATTCCATGAGCTATATGGAATCTGCCCTTAACTCAACAGCCAAGCCCCCAACCCAAGTTTGCCGCAAGGGTTAGAGTCTCTGTCTCTGATACGCCACAGGGCCTAGGCTAGTGTATAATCCCTATAGGGGATGAAATGAGCCCGTATTGGGAAACATAATTTTAGGCTAGGAGTTCTTGAACTCAAGGACTCTTCGGGAAACCACCTAACCCTCTTTAAGCCCATTTTTTAGCTCTTTAAAACATGGCTTCTGTGAAATCAAATCTGAAACACATACTCTATTATGGCATTCATTTATATGGTATCGTCATACCATTGACATGCAAATCGAATCTCTAAGACATAAAATATCATAATATAATCTTTTTCATTTCAAAACATGAAGTTTGGGACCACTATACCAATCAATAAATTCAAAAGGACTCTTGCTTTAAACTCATGTGAACACATGCATGGAACTCTCTTTTTTCAACCTTTCAACAACATGTGGTGGTCATGAAATTTGTGACAAATCATGAGAGTCTCTTATCAATTCTCTTAACATTTAACATCAAATAAACCGTCCCCTCTTAAGTTCAAAATCATAATCAAATCATAAACTAAAAATCAAGTCATTCATGTCATGTTTTCTCAAAATACAATCGAGTATTTCATAACACACGTAGAAACAAATAGCTTAACAACAAGAAAGGGACATTTATAGGCTTATACTCTCAATTAAATCCTCAAATCTCAATTTCATACATACATATATAAGATTAAAAATCAAGTTTAGGGGATAGGCCTCAAGACCAAAACAATAGTATCATTAAAGCATTCATAATGCAAGATTGAAAACATAATTCTAAAACCCCTTTAAAATTTCATGATTTCTATAACCTTAAATCTTATTCAATGTGTTTTCAACAAGCCCATGTAGTTTAGAAAACCACCCACGTACCTTAGATTACTTAGGAGAAAGAGCGGGCCCGAATCTTGACTAAGTTCTTGATACTCTTAACTTCTAAAGATGAGTTTTTTGATTTATTTGGAAAACCTAAGGTCTTGATTAGAAGAGAGAGAAGTAGTTTTCTGATATATTTTACCCTAGTGACACCTTAACCTCGTGTTATGGCACAGTTATGATGAGGGGAAAAGACTGATTTGCCCTCCCTAAGGCCGGTTATTTTAAATAAATTCTTGAACTAGGAACCGATGTGTTACCCAACGCGATGCGTTGAGATCGCGTTGGTTCACTGTTTCATCGATGCTATTATCAACGTGGAGCAATGACTTCGCATCGGGCCACTGTTTTTGATATTCAAACACCCCTCTAACGATGCTCAAAAATTACAAAACTCACCTGAGACGTACTAATAGCTTCCCCGATCATGAAACAACTTAAAAATCAGCTTTATGGGGTCGAAAAGATCGAAAACAATATCATCAAATATTAGGGGCTCAAAATGTGACTAAGTCCTCTTGACACTTAGAAAATTTTCAGAATATCGACTCTCCAAGCATACCACGAAGTGACATTAGGTCAAGAAAACTATGGGGTTTTACATTATCACCCCCTTGGGATCAATCATCCTCGAATGATGACGCGGAACACATGTAAGCACGATTTATCCTAGTGAATATGAGATAAAAAGAATAAGGCAAGAATTGTATCTTTCATTTCGTCATTCACCAGATTAAAAAAGTTTGGGTATCTTGTACGCATGTCGTCCTCCGATTCCCAAGTAGCTTCTTCAACTTTCTGATTTTTCCACAACACCTTAACTAAAACTATTTCCTTGCTTCTCAACTTCCAAACTTGACAATACAGAATAGCAACAGGTTCTTCTTCATATGTCAAGGAGTCTATAACCTTGATATCCTCTACAGGAAACACTAGAGAATGATCTCCAATACACTTCTTCAACATGGACACATGAAACACGGGATGGACAAAAACCAAATTTGCAGGCAACTCTAACTCATAAGTGACCTCACCTATCCTTTTTAAATTCTGATATTGTCCAATATGGTGAGGACTCAACTTCCCTTTCTTTCCAAATTGCATGACTCCCTTCATAGGGGAGACCTTTAGAAACACCCAATCACCAACCTCAAATTCCAACTCTCTCCTTCTAAAATTGGTGTAGGATTTTTGATCACTCTGAGCTGTCTTGAGTCATTCTCAAATGACTTTCACCTTTTCCATTGCCTGATGAACTAGGTCAGGCCCAAACAACCGCGTCTCACCCACTTCATACCACCCAATCGGTGATCTACATCTTCTCCCATAAAGTGCTTCAAAAGAAGAAATTTTAATGCTGGCAGGGTAGCTATTATTATAGGCGAACTTTATCAATGACAAATGATCTACCCAACTACTTTTGAAGTCAATTACACAGGATCTTAACATATTCTTAAGGGTCTGGATAGTGTGCTCTGCTTGCCCATCGGTCTGAGGGTGGAATGAAGTACTCAGGTTCACTTAGGTACCTAAACCCCTCTAAGAAGATTTCCAAAACTTTGATAAGAATTACGTACCTAGATCGTATATAATGGATATAGGTTCCCCATGTAAATGAACTATTTCCTCAATGTACAGCTTGGCATAATTATCTCCCAAATAGTTAGTCCTCACAGGAAAAAAGTGAGCTGACTTGGTCAACCGATCCACAATTACCCAAATGGAATCATACTGGTTTCGGGACCTCAGAAGTCTTGTGATGAAGTCCATATCCATATTGATCATCTCCTATTTCCATAAAGGCAAAGCTATCTCTTGGGAAGTACCACCTAGTCTCATATTTTCCACTTTAACTTGTTGGCAATTCAAACACATGGAAACAAAATTAGCTACATCTCGCTTCATATTATTCCACCAATATATAGTTTTAAGATCATAGTACATTTTAGTATAGCCTGGGTGAACAACATACCTCGAAGTGTGAGTTTCATCAAGAATTTTTTTTTGCAAACCATCCACATCTCGCACACATAACCTACCTTCATATCTCAAAATCCCATCACCGCCAATTTCAAAAGATATCACTTTCTGCTGACCCACATCTTATTTGATTTGCATCAAAATGGGGTCCTCGGCCTGCTTCTCCTTTACTTCAACACATAAGGAGTATTTTACTATCTTATCCAAAACTACTCCTCCATCTTCGGAATCCAGAGGTCGCACCCCTAGATTTACAAGTTGATAAATATCTTTCACCATCTCTCTTTTTCCTTCCTCAAAGTGAGAAAGACTGCCAATAGATAATCCACTGAGGGCGTCGGCCACCACATTCGCCTTGCCCGGATGATAGTGCAAGCTCATGTCATAATCCTTCAAAAGTTCCACCAATGCCTCTGCCTGAGAGTTAATTCTTTCTGTGATAAATGATACTGTAAACTATTGTGGTAAGTGGAAATATAAATATGTACCCCATAAAGATAGTGCCGCCATATCTTCGGTGAAAATACCACAGCCGCTAGCTCCAAGTCATGGGTGGGGTAGTTTAGCTCTTGCACCTTCAACTGCCTTGATGCATAAGCTACCACCTTACCATGCTGCATAAGTTCACACCCAAGTCCCACCTGGGATGCATCACAATATACAATGAAGCACTTTGTACCTTCCGAAAAAGTCAAAATAGGTGCAGTAGACAACTTGTCTTTTAACTTCTCATAACTATTTTCACAGGAGTCAGACCATACAAACTTCACCTTTTTCTGTGTCAATCTGGTAAGTGGAGCAGCTATGGAAGAAAAACTCTCTAAGAATCTTCTGTATTACCTCGCCAAACCCAAGAATCTCCGAATATCGGTTAGAGTCGTGGGTTTGGGCCTTTTTCTCACTGCCTCAATCTTTTGGGGATCAACTTTAATTCCCTCTCTAGACATAATATGTCCCAAGAAAGCAATAGCATTAAGCCAGAATTCACACTTGGAAAATTTTGCATACATTCTATGATCTTTGAGGGTCTGAAGAATAATTCGGAGGTGACTGGCATGATCCACCTCATTCTTAGAGTAAATCAAAATGTCATTAATGAAGACTATAATAAACAGATCCAGAAACTGACGGAACACCCTATTCATTAGGTCCATGAAGGCTGCAGGAGCATTAGTCAAACCAAAGGACATGACTAAGAATTCATAATGACCATATTGGGTTTGGAAAGCTGTTTTGGGACGGTCAACCTCTCTAACCTTCAACTGATGATACACCGAATGAAGGTCTATCTTTGAAAAATACTTAGCACCCTGAAGTTGGTCAAAGAGATCATCGATTCTAGGAAGGGGATATTTATTCTTAACAGTGACCTTATTCAGCTGGCGGTAGTCTATACACATACGGGGGGAACCTTCTTTCTTACGTACGAAAAGTACAGGCATGCCCCAGGGAGAAACACTAGGACAAATGAATCCTTTATCAAGAAGATCTGCTAGATGCTCTCGCAACTCTTTCAATTCAGCAAGAGCCATTTTATATAGCGAAATAGAAATAGGACGGGTGTCTGGTAATAAATCAATACCAAATTCTATCTCCCTATCAGGTGGTATCCCTGGGAGATCATCGAGAAAGACTTTTGAAAATTCATTAACCATGGGAACAGACTGAAGATAAGGACTTTCAGTATTAGAATCTTTAACTCGAATAAGATGATACAAACAACCCTTGAAAATAAGTTTACGGGATCTGAGGTAAGATATGAATTTACCTTTAGGTGCTAAACAATACCCTTCCCACTCTATCACAGGTTCATTCGAAAAGGAGAAAGTAACCTTTCGGGTTCTACAGTCAAGAGTGGCATAACATGAATGGAGCTAGTCCATTCCTAAAATAGCATTAAAATCAATCATGTCAAGCTATATAAGGTCTTCCACGGTATCATGACTACAAACAGACACAACACAATTTCTATATACCCTTCTGGCCATAACAGAATCACCTATAGGAGTATAAATAGAAAAGGTTCTATAATAACTTTGGGCGCAAACCCAATATCGACTGCCATATATAGGGTCACATAAGACAAGGTAGACTCACGATAAAGTAGGACATATACATCATGGGAGAAGATTTGTAACATACCCGTGACTGCGATTGGGGAAGCCTCTGTATCCTGATGGTTGGACAAAGCGTACAATGGATTGCAATCGCTCCCGGTAGCTGAAGTAGCGCCTTTTGGAGGTGGTGGTGGAATGGAGGAATTATCTTGCGACTTAGTTCCCTTGACATTACCTCACATCGTTGGGCACTCTCTCTAAATATGACCTAGCTGGCCACAATAATAACATACCATTGATTAGAGGGCATTCAGACTCTATAGCACGAACTAAAGAACAAAGAAGGAAGACATTCCTAAATATTTGGTAGCCTCCTACTTATAAGTGTGGCACACTACACATCCATAAACAGGACTCTACCCGATGCAATTTTGAAGATACCCTGGGACCATGAACCATGCTCTAATACCAAGTTTTTCATGACCCGAGTTGGGACCCTAGCCGTGACGAGCATCCCAAACCATAATGATTCGGACACTCTACTACGTCTGGAAATCATGCACAATACTCAAATAATAAAGAAAGAAATACGAAAATGAAATAAACGGAATCATGGTCATATTCTAAAAACTGTTTGATAGAACAAAAATAAGTTTTCAACATTTGAACATTATCTCTTTCAGTCTGCAAAATCTCTACTACATACGACATCAATAAATTATCTGAATCTGAGACAAGGCCCCTAGTAGACCCAAACCAAAATAAATAACAACTAGATGAAAAGCATTTGGCCTTCCGAAGTAGAGAAGGCTCACCAACTGCACTCTTTACTTCTGTCTGAAAACTCTATGGCTTAGCAGGACCTCTAGACTAAGCCTCAAACCCTAAAATCTAGGGGGTCAATACAATTATATTGGTATGCAGAGAAATTCCAAAATAACAGATTTTATTCCATATAGGTGAGAGCAGATTAGAAAATAGTTCATAAATATACATATGCAAAGAAAACACATGGGTATATTTAAAAGACTCTAACTAATTATCTAAACTCCATGACACACTCTTTGTTTTTACTTCTGTGCTAGGTGGTATACCCTACAACTTTGAAATTCCATGAGCTATATGGAATCTGCCCTTAAATCGACAGCTAAGCCCCCAACCCGAGTTTGCCGCAAGGGTTGAAATCTCTATCTCTGATACGCCACAGGGAACTAGGCCAGCGTATAATCCTTATAGGGGATGAAATGAACTTGTATCGGAAAAAAATGATTTTGGGCTAGGAGTTCTTGAACTCAAGACTTCTTCGGGAAACCACCTAACCCTCTTTAAGCCTATTTTTTAGCTCTTTAAAACATGCCTTCTCTGAAATCAAATCTGAAACTCATAATCTGTTATGGAATTCATTTATATGGTATCGTCATACCATTGACTTGCAAGTTGAATCTCTAAGCCATAAAATATCATAATATAATCTCTTTCTTTTCAAACCATAAAGTTTGGGACCACCATATCAATCAGTACATTCAAATGGACTCTTGCTTTAAACTTATGTGAACACATGCATGGAACTCTTTCTTTTCAACCTTTCAACAACATGTGGTGGTCATGAAATTTGTGACAAACCATGAGAGTCTCTTATCAATTCTCTTAACATTTAACATCAAATAAACCGTCCCCTCTTAAGTTCAAAATCATAATCAAGTCATAAAATAAATATTTAGTCATTCATGTCATGCTTTCTCAAAATACAATTGAGTATTTCATAACACACATAGAAACAAGCATCTTAACAACAAGAGAGGGACATTTATAGGCTTATGATCTCAATTAAATCCTCAAATCTCAATTTCATACATACATATATAAGATTAAAAATCAAATTAGGGGGAAAGGCCTCAAGACCAAAACAATTGTATCATTAAAGCATTCATAATGCAAGATTGAAAACATAATTCTAAAACCCCTTTAAAATTTCATGATTTCTATAACTTTAAATCTAATTCATATGTTTTCAACAAGCCCATGTAGTTTAGGAAAACCCCCACGTACCTTATATTACATAGGAGAAAGAGCAGGCCCAAATCTTGACTAAGTTCTTGATACTCTTGAATTCTAAAGAAGGGTTTCTTAATCTTTTTGGAAAACCTAGGGTCTTGATTAAAGAGAGATAACTAGTTTCTGATATATTTTGCCCTAATGACACCTTAATCTCATGTTATAGCACAGTTATGATGAGGGGAAAAGACTAGTTTGCCCTCCCTAAGGCCGGTTATTTAAAATAAATTTGCGAACTGGGCACCGACGCGTTACGCGACGTATTGAGATCGTGTCGGTCCATTGTTTAATCGACGCTATCATTGAAGCGGCACGCTGACTTCACATCGGGCCAGTGTTTTCAATATTTAAACACCCCTCTAACGATGCTCGAAAATTTCAAAACTTACTCGAGATGTACTAACAGCTTCCCTGATCATGAAACAATATAAAAATTAGCTTTTCGGGGTCAGAAAGATCGAAAATTAAATCATCAAAGGCTAAGGGCTCAAAATGTGACTAAGTCCTCTTGACACTTAGAAATATTTTATAAAGATCGACCCTCCATGCATACCACAAAGTGACATCAGGTCGAGAAAACTACGGGGTGTTACAGTAGCTCAGTTAGCCCCTTTAAATTTTGAAATTCTATATAAAAAAGAAATTGATAATTCCCTCCCTGATTTCTTAGCTAGGGAATATCTAAATTAAAAATGAATTTTTATACATCTTTTCTTCTGGAAAAACTTTGATCACCATTTTAAAGGTAATTCCGTTATACAGAGACATTCAAAATATAATAATTGATAAAATCATCAATGATATGATTGAAGATGAATTTTTTGTCTTCAATTATGAAGAAATTAGAGATATTGATTGGTATCATTTAGAAATATCTGATTGATTGTCCTCTTTGCAGTATGGGTACTGGCCCACCATGGCAAATATCCAGAGGAAAAATACAAGGTAGTTCAGGAGGAAGATCAGCCTCTGAGGGAAGAAGAAGATCATCCCAAATAATCAGATCATATTCAGGATCGTCATACGGATCCTCGTCCAATTCCTCAGTTATACAAACGGGAAATAGGATTTTGATAAACTCTAAAGTACCGCAAACAGGCGTAGCTTCATCATCACAGTCGATCTATCTAGATGATATTCCAGAAGACAACCCGTTATACAAGCAATTACAAGCCTATCTAGCAACATAAAAGAATGATACATTTGTTTCGATTGCGAAAGAAAAGGACAATGATGATATCAAGTCCTATGAACAAATTAAAAATAAAAAAATGATATTTTTTGTCGAATACTCTGAGATTCAGAGGCAAAATAGATCGTGTGAGATATTCCACAAATATTTGATAAATAATTTATATTTTTTGGGTAAGTCATACAAAACCCGCACTTATTATGAAACAATTCTCATTACCACAGGGAGTACAGAATTTGAACATTTCTCTAGGTACAACAGTGAAGAGAACATTTATAACTTCTCTAAAATTGTTATTAAATGGATCATATCCATAGAACATTGGGGAGTGACCTCAATGACTGAGAAGAAGATATTTCTTAAAGGTTCCAAGATCAATTTCACTTATTGGGACTACATTGAATCTTTCTTTAAAACTCTTTATTATAATAACAACAAACATAAGCATACTTGGTTTATAAAGATATGCACAAAGATATTTGTAGAACCTATCCCTAACTTGTTTACAGATTGGTGGTCTTATCATAGTCCGACCATCCAGATATTACCTGATCTATTCCTCAAGTTATACAAAGAAGGGACCAAAGTATCCCCATATCTGAATGAATTATATCATTCAGATCATATCTGTAATTTAGATAAAACTGATCAAATGTAGTTATTTATTGAATTTTCTATTCCCTGGATTCATAAATGGATTCCAGAACTAGGATTCACTAAAGAACAAATCCCTTGTTTATATAGAGTAGTTTATAATAATTTTTGGGATAAACTGATGCGCAAGGATCCCAAAACAAAACTATTGTATGGACAAGAACTCCTGGATACTATTAGAAAGATGATTCAGGAATATTCTATAGCCCCTCAAAAAGATATTATCGAGGATAAATCATTAAAGCATCTTGCTAGAAGAATATCTGTCCGTGATGGAGATAGGATCAAGATGATTGAAAAATAATTGGAAGAAGTTCGAAGAAATTTGATGAAATCAGTAGGTAATTATGATAAGTCAAATACTTCCATGAAGAGTATAACCAACGATGATATCGCCAATGAAGAAGTTTATGATTCTCAGCCTAGTTTTGGATAAACCGCTATCTAGTGAAGCCATTGCAAGAACTGAAGAATTTCTTAGAAAATTAAAAGGAAAAAATAAAGTGTAATACACACAGTATATTTACTACGCATGGGACCCGAATGTGGGACCCTTAGTACTATTTCTACACAGTAGATCCACTGTACATAGGACCCAGATGTGGGACCAATAATACTATTTGTAGATACCTTTTTCTTCCTATAATTAGATGCCTTCATTTGTTAGGGAAGGCAGAAATTTTCATCTTTTTATCTTCTTTTTTTTATTTCTCCTTCTAGCTTAGAGTGCTCTCTCTTCTCTCTTGTAAAATAATCTCATGTGTGGAATAAAAACTTATCGTTATTACTATTCTGGCCTTGCATCCGGCCATTAAAGGTATTTTATTATATTTGTAATTATTTACTCTCTCTCTCTCCGGCCGTGACTATGTCCGGCTAGATAATTTTCATATCTATGCGGGAGATCTAATTTCTTTTGTATAATAATCATGAAAGATCCAGACTCTATCAAAATATAAAATATTTTTTCTATAGTTTCTTGGCTTGGTTCTGAGATGGTGGTACAGTCGAAGTTAGTACTGCTTTTATTGGCTTTATCTTAGTGACTACATCTAGAAAGTCGTGACTTTTAAGCCCGTTAAAGATGAGAAAAAGGGAACCTCTTTTCACGGTTAGAATCGTTAGACACATGGGATCAACTAAAGTACGTATTAACTTCTGACAGGCCCCTTGCTCGGGTAAAAAGATTCAATCTTCCATACAGTTAATAAGCTATATGAAATTCTTATATATTTCAGTTGGTTTTTCAATATTATCTTATAGGTCTGAATGGCCGCGCGGATTACCGCCAGCCCTCAGATCCTGTATTCTATGGATGGCCACGCGGATTACCGCCAACCCTCAGATCCTATAGTCTGGTATCAAAGCCCAGGAACTTTCATGATTATTATGTAATAGATCAGAACTTTTCAGCATAGATATGAATCTTCTACTCATGGAAATGGGATATGTGAGTTCTAAGAGTACTCAGCTTGAAAAAGCAGATATACCTCAAAACCTTGACTTGTTAAGCAAGTGGACTATTCCAAAGGTTGATATTAAAACCTTTATTATTATGGTTGGTTTGATAAAATTCTTTCTAAACAACTAATAAAGACAACTGAACAGTCTTTGGCATTAAATTCGTTAGAACAGACGATTCGATTATTAAATAAATGCGATACTGATTTATATAAAAATCATTATAACTTTATGCATATTGGAATGGTTTATATTTCTTTTAAACCATTAACTCTTAAAGGGTTACCAGAGACATTTTTAGCAGCTCTTAGGGATGCTAGAAATCTTAATTTTAGACAATCTTTAATGGGTACGATTGAATCCACCATGGCCTATGATCCAGTTTATTTCAATACTCAACCAAATTTACTATTACATTTGACTGATACGATATACTTGATGCTTTGGCATTAAATGTGAAAACGGATTGTTATAATTATGCACTTGGATCTAAACTGATTTGTCTATCATACAGAATTTATTATAGATTATTAACTACTTTGAATTCTTGATGTAGGTTATACGATACATCAGATCAGACTATATTAGTTGAAACTAATTTTGCAAAATCTAAGGTCACCACAAAGCGATCTATTAAATGGGATGAGGTTAATTTTCCCACTACATGGACCTTAAACTCAGTTGTATCTCTGAATCAAGTCACTGATGATTTAATTAATAGTGAATTATCGCATGTGACTCAAAATCCGGATGGTAGGATTTGTATTCAATTTGATGCAAGCTCTACTATTTATAACAAACATTCATTGTCCATGCCTAAATTATTGCCTACTATGCATCATATTTCTCAAATAGAACCGTTATACAGTCCAGCTAGAAGTCGTGCAGCTTCTTTGCACACAATTGGCTCAACTTCTACAAGATTTGTAGAGAAAGTCAAAGTCAATCCACGAACAAATATTGTTCAAGATAATGACAATATCTTTGATAGAGATATTCCTACTGCTTTTGAAATGAACTTTGATCCAAATGATATTTAATGATTCCACAGCAAGAAATTAAATTAAAAAAGAATTTTTTAATAAAAAATAGAACCAGTTTAGAACTTGGTTTTTTTGAGACTTATAGTCCTGAAGAGATGAATAATATTTCTCAAGAATTATTTGAAACTTGTGCATTGCATAATCAAATTATGTGCTTTGGACCTTGGTTTATAACCACCTATTTTTCATTATATGTTAAGGTGCTTGAAAGATCATATCAAGATAATAGTGGTAACTTTGTTAAAACTGTTTACCCTCCCCAAGCTCCTTTTATATTGCCAAATAATATGGGAATTACATTTTCTGCATTTCAAAAATTCATTGATAATAAAGTTGCTACGGTAACTATTACAGAAATTAATAATTTGATTTCGCAAAATAATTATTTGATCTTATATGTGAAAGTATTAGGAGAACATATTTCGTCTCTTGATAAAAAAACTCGATGAGTTAATTGATTTGATAAAAAAGCTGAGTATTATCCAAAATTCTACTGATATTGCTTCCTCTTTCGAAAGCAAGACAGGATATTTGACACCTAAAACCGCTAAAATCGATATTCAATGGCCCCCTGATATTGAGAGATTTAAATTTAAATTACCTTTATATAATTTAGAACAACTTCTTGATAAAAAGCTTTCTGGTCTAAATATTAGACCCATTAATTTGTCTAATGCCTTTGCTAATAGTCTAGAAACCACTCCTGATTTAAAAAATCAGACTAAACCAGAGCTTAATAAGTTCAAAGGAATAATTAGAAAACAACCGAGTAATAATCACAGATATTCCGATTCACCTCGCATGCAAACTTATTACTATCCTCGACCCACTCCTCAAGATGTTCTGATAGAGGAAAGGGATTGGAATCAGACTAATAAGTCTTATAGAAGAGATGATATTTATGAATGAAATCTTGATGGCTTAACCGTGAGGCAACAAACAATCCTCGTACACCGCATGATGATGTCTTCAACGGTGTGCAAAACCACTGGTAATGTAAATAATAGAACAGATAAAGTTATCTGTAAAATGATAGTTGTTGGTTTTATTGGCCAACTTCGTGGTTGGTGGGACAATTATTTGACTCAAGAGAAAAGAGAGTCAATATTTAATTTTATAGTTACTACTCAAGGGACTGATAATCTAGGAAGAACCCTCCCTGTAAATCGGGAAGATGTTGTTTATACGCTCGTTCTTACAATTTTAGAACACTTTAATGGTAGATTTACCAACCAGTATGAAAATATTTGTACTCTCTTAAATGGGCTTAGATGTAATACCCTAGGAGAATTTAGGTGGTAGAAAGACACCTTTATAAGTAGGGTTATGGAATCACCTGATAATAGTTATGAACATTGGAAGGCCAAGTTTATAGACGGACTTCCTCCTTTATTTGTCAAAAGGGTTAGAAAAGCTCTTAGAGGCTCTTATGGTAAAATTCCTTGGGGAAACTATACCTATGGTCATTTTATAGAAGCTTGTACACAAGAAGGGTTAAACCTGTGTAATGAGTTAAAATTGACTAGACAAATTAAGCTTGATAAGCTTAAAGAAAAATCTCAGATAGGAGATTTCTGTACCCAGTTTGGTATATCTGAACCAGCTTCCACTTCTAGGAAGAAAGAAAATAGATATTCCAAATATGATTACCCTTATAGAAAAAGGAGATCTAGATACATGAACCTAGAAAAACTTATAGGAAATCAACTAGATTTTCCAAAAATAGGTCTAAGCAAGATCTTGCTAAGATTAAATGTTATAGATGTGGTAATTTTGGGTATATTGCTCCAAATTGTAATCTCCAAAATCTTAAATCTTTAGGTCTTGCTGATGATGTGCATGATCAAGTTTATGGTTAATTATACACCTCAGGTTTGAAATCTGATTATAATACTGAATCTGAATCAGAAAATGATATTGAATTGCCAGATTCATCGGATAATGATAATGTTAATAATTGTTCCGATTGCCAAGGTGATAACTGCTCTTGTCATGATGCATTTTATAATTTGTAATCCCAGTTTGAAGATTTAAATGTTCAAACCATTACTTCTGAAAATGTATTAGAACTTTTGAAAGAAGTTTTGGATGAGAAACTACGTGAAAAGATTATTAATTTGTCTACTAGTTCAAAACCTCGTACTTCTAAACATGTTGATAACAATACCTTTACTCCTAAAATTGCTGATAGCAATAATTTTATGCCTTATTCTTTAGCAGAAGTTAATAGATGTCTTGATATGAGTTATACTCCTGGCGAAGATACTTCTTTTAATTATTTAAAAATTAAAGTTGAAAACTTAAAAAGGGAGATTAAATATATTAAACAAAATCAAATGATTTGTGATCACAAAATTTTATAAATCGAGAAAGATATTTCTCACACTAAAAATTCTAAAGGGAAAGAAAAGATTTCTGAAGAAAATGATAATATTGATGATATTCAAAATTCCCTTGACTTGAAAAATGATTATTTTTTAGGTATGATGCAAATTGTTACTGCTCATAAATGGTATATTAAATATACTATTTTGATTAATAATCATTTCTCTGTAACTAATATTGCTATGATTGATAGTGGCGCAGATGTTAGTTGCATACAAGAAGGATTAATTCCCACAAGCTATTTTGAAAAAACTACCCATATAGTTAAATCGGCATCTGGACATGCTCTTGATATAGAGTATAATTGCCTAATACTCATATTTTCCAAAATAAAGTATGCATTCCATATTTTTCCTTTTGGGTAAAATATTATTTATACCCTTCAATTATACTTGGAACTCCCTTTAGTTCAAAACCTCGTACTTCTAAACATGTTGATAACAATACCTTTACTCCTAAAATTGCTGATAGCAATAATTTTATGCCTTATTCTTTAGCAGAAGTTAATAGACGTCTTGATATGAGTTATACTCCTGGCGAAGATACTTCTTTTAATGATTTAAAAATTAAAGTTGAAAACTTAAAAAAGAAGATTAAATATATTAAACAAAATCAAATGATTTGTGATCACAGAATTTTATAAATCGAGAAAGATATTTCTCACACTAAAAATTCTAAAGGGAAAGAAAAGATTTCTGAAGAAAATGATAATATTGATGATATTCAAAATTCCCTTGACTTGAAAAATGATTGTTTTTTAGGTATGATGCAAATTGTTACTTCTCATAAATGGTATATTAAATGTACTATTTTGATTAATAATCATTTCTCTGTAACTAATATTGCTATGATTGATAGTGGCGCAGATGTTAGTTGCATACAAGAAGGATTAATTCCCACAAGCTATTTTGAAAAAACTACCCATATAGTTAAATCGGCATCTGGACATGCTCTTGATATAGAGTATAATTGACTAATACTCATATTTTCCAAAATAAAGTATGCATTCCATATTTTTCCTTTTGGGTAAAAAATTATTTATACCCTCCAATTATACTTGGAACTCTCTTTATAAATGTTGTTTATCCTTATACTCATATTGATGCAAAAGAATTTACTACTACTTACAAGAATAAAGAGATATCTTATTTTCTTATTACAGATCCGGTAACTAGGGATATAAATGCTTTAATTGATATGAAGCAAAAACATGTTAATTTTTTATAGCTTGAATTACTTAGCATGAATATTTGTGATACAATGAAATCTGCTAAGGTATAGAAAAAAATTAAATTAATTTCCGAACAAATGGCTATTGATATTTGTGCTGATCACCCCTGTGTTTTTTGGAATCGTAAAAGGCATATTGTTACTCTTCCTTATGATGATAATTTCTGTGTGGATAATATCCCAACAAAATCGCGACTTTGTCAAATGAATGCTGAATTAGTTGAATTCTGCAAAAAAGAGATTGATAATCTGTTACAAAAGGGTTTAGTAAAACCTTCAAAATCTCCTTGGTCATGTACTGCTTTTTATGTTAATAACGCAGCAGAAAGGGAACATGGTGTTCCTAGGTTAGTTATAAATTACAAACCTCTGAATAAAAATTTAAAATGGATTAGGTATCCTATTCTAAATAAAAAAGATTTATTATCCCAGTTATATGATGCCAATATATTTTCTAAATTTGATTTAAAATCTAGATATTGGAAAGTTCAAATTTTCAAAGAGAATACTTATTGAACTACTTTTAATGTTCCTTTTGGGCAATATGAATGGAATATCATGCCTTTTGGTTTAAAAATGTCCCATCGGAATTTTAGAAAATAATGAATGATATATTTAATCTTTATATGAATTTCATCATCGTTTATATTGATGACATTCTTGTGTTTTCTAAAACATTTGAATTACATATCAAGCATCTTGATATTTTTAAGAATATTGTGATAGAGAATGGTTTGGTGATATCTAAACCAAAAATGAGTTTATTTCAAACAAATGTTAGATTCTTAGGACATAATATTTGTCAAGGGAAGATTACTCCCATCCAAAGATCCATTAATTTTTCTTCTAAATTTCCTGATGTTTTCACTAACAGGACACAATTGCAGAGATTTTTGAGAAAATTGAATTATATTTCCCCCTTTTATGAGAATTTATCTCGGGATTCAGCCCCATTATACGATAGGCTAAGAAAATATTATAAAGTATCTTGGATAGATAATCTCACCAATATTGTTAAACGTATTAAACGTGTTGAATATTTACCTTGTTTAACTTTAGCCAAACCTGCTTGGCAAAAAAATATTGAGACTGATGCGTCGAATATTGGTTATGGAGGAATACTGAAACAAGTTAATCTCCATGATAAAACTGAATGCTTAATAAGATTTCATTCAGGTAAATGGACTGATAGTCAGAAAAAATATGCTACGGTAGCTCATGAAATGCTAACCATTGTTAAATGTGTTCTAAAATTTCAAGATGATCTTTATAATCAAAAGTTTTTAGTAAAAACTGGTGCTCAATCTGTAAAATATATGTTTGATAAAGATTTTAAACATGATGCTTCAAAATTAATATTTGCAAGGTGGCAAGCTCAGTTAGCCCCTTTTGATTTTAAAATTCAATATAAAAAAGAAATTGATAATTCCCTCCCTGATTTCTCCCTCCCTGATTTCTTATCTAGGAAATATATAAATTAAAAATAATTTTTTATACATCTTTTCTTCCTGATAAAACTTTGGACTACAGGATCTGAGGGCTGGCGGTAATCCGCACGGCTATCCACAGAATACAGGATCTGAGGGCTGGCGGTAATCCGCGCGGCCATCCAGACCTATAAGTTACTATCGGAAAACCAATCGAAATATATAAGAATTTAATATAGCTTATTGACTCTATGGAAGATTGAATCTTTTTACCCAAGCAAGGAGCCTATCAGAAGTTAATACATATTTAGTTGAGCCCACGTGTCTAGCGATTCTAACCATGAAAAGAGGAGCCCCTTTTCTCATCTTTAACGGGCTTAAAAGTCATGGCTTGCTAGACGTAGTCACTAAGACAAAGCCAACAAAAGTAGTACTAACTTCGACTGTACCACCATCTCGGAACCAAGACAAGAAACTATAGAAAAATTCTATTATATTTTGATAGAGTCTGGATCTTTCATGGTTATTATACAAAAGAAATTAGATCTCCGACATAGATATGAAAATTATCTATCCGAACATAGTCTCGGCCGGAGAGAGAGAGAGTAAATAATTACAAATAAAATAAAATACCTTTAACGGCCAGATGCAAGGCCGGGATAGTAATAACGGCAAGCTTTTATTCCACACTTGAGATTATTTTACAAGAGAGAAGAGAGAGCACGCTAAGATAGAGAGAGAAGATAAAAAGAAGAAAATTTCTACCTTCCCTAACAAATGAAAGCATTTATTTATAGGAAGAAAAAGGTATCTAAAAATAGTACTATTGGTCCCACATCCGGCTCCTATGTACAGTGGATCTACTGTGTAGGAATAGTACTAAGGGTCCCACATTCGGGTCCCATGCATAGTAAATATACTATGTATTACACTTTATTTTTTCCTTTTAATTTTTTAAGAAATTCTTCAGTTCTTGCAATGGCTCCATCAGATAGCGGTTTATCCGAAGAAACAGGCTGAAAATCCTGAACTTCTTCGTCGGCGATATCATCGCTAGTTATACTCTTCATGGAAGTATCTGACTTACAATACTAAAAAAAATAAAAAAACCGACCACAAAAATGGTCGATTTTTCCCATTTTTCGACCAAAATTTTGGGTCGAAAAAATAGCGGTAGCTTTTTAAAAACCAACCACGAGTGGTCGTTTTTTTTTAAAATATATATATTCATTTTTAAAACTTGTTATTATTTTATTTAAATGAAAAAAATAATTTTAGGGAAAAATAAACTGACCACAAGTAGTCGATTTTTATAAAATTAATTTTATTAATTTAACTAAAAATCAACCACGTGTGGTCGGTTTTTATTAAATTAATTTATTAATTTTATAAAAAATCGACCACTTGTTGTCGGTTTTATACAAAAAAAAAATAAGATAGAAAAACCGTTCGCAAAAAAGAAAAAAAAAATTATAAAAAGACTGACCACATCTGGGAATTTAAAAAAAAAATTGAAAACCCAAATTCTGCATGCAACCACAACAATAATATACAGTAGTAACCAAAATGAAAATACAACAACAAAAAAAACAAATGGAATTTTTTAAAAGTGTACAACACATACAAACTATCCAACAAAAGTGAGTACGAAAATACTACAACAATAGTTTCAACAATTCACCTTCTAAACAAAAATTCACTTTTAAAGTCACTAATACTTAAGCTTTTTCAACTAACAAAGGCACCAACGAAACTAATTCACTATTAAAGTCACCGGCACTTAAGCATTTTCAACAAATAAAGTCACCAACAACATCACCTTCTAAACAAAAGTTCACTATTAAAGTCACTGACACTTAAGCATTTTCAACAAATAAAGTAACCAACAACTTCACCTTCTAAACAAAAGTTCACTTTTAAAGTCACCAAAACTTAAGCATTTTCAACTAATAAAGTCACCAACCACATCACCTCCTAAACACTACTTCACTATTAAAGTCACCAAAACTTAAGCTTTTTCAACTAACAAAGGCACCAACAAAACTAATTGACTATTAAAGTCACCGGCACTTAAGCATTTTCAACAAATAAAGACACCAACAACATCACCTTCTAAACACTAATTCACTATTAAAGTCACCGGCACTTAATCATTTTCAACAAATAAAGTAACCAACAACATCACCTACTAAACAAAAGTTCTCTTTTAAAGTCATCGGCACTTAAGCATTTTCAACAAATAAAGTAACCAACCACATCACCTTCTAAACAAAAGTTCACTATTAAAGTCATCGGCACTTAAGCATTTTCAAAAAATAAAGTCACCAACAACATCACCTCGTAAACACTAGTTCACTATTAAAGTCACCAAAACTTAAGCTTTTTCAACTAACAAAGGCACCAACGAAACTAATTCACTATTAAAGTCACCAAAACTTAAGCATTTTCAACAAGTAAAGTCACCAACAACATCACCTTCTAAACACTAATTCACTATTAAAGTCACCAGCACTTAAGCATTTTCAACAAATAAAGTAACCAACAACATCACCTTCTAAATAAAAGTTCACTTTTAAAGTCACCGGCACTTAAGCATTTTCAACAAATAAAGTAACCAACCACATCACCTTCTAAACAAAAGTTCACTATTAAAGTCACCAGCACTTAAGCATTTTCAACAAATAAAGTCACCAACAACATCACCTCGTAAACACCAGTTCACTATTAAAGTCACCAAAACTTAAGCTTTTTCAACTAACAAAGGCACCAACGAAACTAATTCATTATTAAAGTCACCAAAACTTAAGCATTTTCAATAAGTAAAGTCACCAACAACATCACCTTCTAAACACTAATTCACTATTAAAGTCACCAGCACATAAGCATTTTCAACAAATAAAGTAACCAACAACATCACCTTCTAAACAAAAGTTAACTTTTAAAGTCACCGGCACTTAAGCATTTTCAACAAATAATGTCACCAACAACATCACCTCCTAAACACTAGCACTATTAAAGTCACCAAAACTTAAGCATTTTCAACAAGTAAGACTACTATCCCTACATTTTCAACAAATAGAACATCATTCGTCTTCCTCTCAATACAAAATCTCAAGAATCCAAGAAAATTGCTTAAAAAATCAAGCCTATCCTCCTTGTTCCAGTCACTAGTTTTTCATGGGTAAACTTCCTCCTCAATGATTTTCTTAATCCATGTATTATATGTGCACTCTTAATCATGAACTCACGAAATTATAAATCATATAACTTTATGAAAATATTTAATCTATGAAATTCATCAACTTTGGGGATATTAATTGAACGATTGAATTTTACCGTGAGCCCTAAAAATATCATGAGTCCCCAACATGAGAATTTACTATAATGATGAAACTCCAAGATCTTCAATATTAACCCTTTTATTCTAAATTCAATAAAATAAGGTGTTCGTTCTTGCTTTGTTCTTAAGATATCTTGAATCCTTACAATTCTTGTTATGTTCAACAATAAGAATAGTTTAAAGTTGTTCCACAATTCTATAATTCTAAAATAACTTGAATCTTTCAAAATCTCCATAATTTTCATAACTCTATAAAATCCTATGTTTAAGAACTATGACATAATGGCATGACCCGCATGACTTCTAACACAACTAATTTTCTCCAGGAATGACCTCATTGCCTTATATAGATGATCTCCACAATCTTAAGATATGCTAAAAGCAACATGGACAGATCCAAAATCTCATTCCCCATAGAGTAATGAAAATCTAGATCTTATGACCATGGCAACATGTATTATGATATCACTTTCTATGAGTCCCCAACAACATTAATAAATGATGTAACTTATCATATATGAGCCTAAAGTGGCTAAACCATAAATCAAAAGCCTAAAGTGGTTAACATGCAGATGGCTAATCCATATATCTAAACGTGAATTCATTAAGATAAATATATAACCTTATGAGTATATAAAGGAGTTAGATGGCTGACTGAGAAGGGCTGGAGGGGGGTATGACTCGTCGTTGTTTGCGGCTGCTGGTGGTGGCATCAAGGCTAGTGCGGCGATGGAGAAGTGAGGCACCGCTGTTGGTGGCGTTGTCTTTGTTTGGGAGGTCGCCGGAGACGGCTATGGCTGGCGCGGTTGTTGTCGCCGTTGTTGGTGGCGTCGGAGATAAAGGGTTGGCGTGGTTGTTGTCGTATCTGGTTGTTGACGGCGGAAGAGAACGGAGGGAGCCAGAGGCGGCGCTGGGTTGGCTCGCCGCTGTTAATGGTTGTGGCAGCTGGGATTTAGATAGGAAGGAGAGAAGAAAGGTAGAGGGAGAAAGAGATGGAGAAAGATGATTTTAGGTTTATGGTTTTGGTTTTTGTCTTGGGTATTAAAAGGAAGGCAAAGTTTGAATTCATCTCAGCCGTTGGATCAATTTTGATCAACGACTGAGATTAGAATAGGGTCAATCAATTGAAATTTTAATTTTGGAATAAAATTGAAATATTTGGCTAAAATTGAAATGAACCAAATGTAGATTGGCTAGATTTGTAATAGATTAAATAGAATAGGCTAAGATCGTAAGAAATTGAATAAATTGGATTAAAAGGTGAATAAATTAGGCAAGATAATTTTAATTTAGGTTGTTATTTAAATAGTAGTAGTAGTAAATAATAATAATAATAATAAATAATAACAAAAATAAATAATAATAAATAATAACAATAATAAATAAGATTTGAAATTTGATTCAGTTGAATTGAAATAACTATATTCAAAACACAAGTCTACCTTACCTAGATTCAATTAGATTATCGGTTAATTAGATTCAGTTACATAGCTTTTGATTACTGCATACGTCACTACACGAGATATATGCATATATTCGATTGGCATGTACATATATAGGACAAAAATTGAAATTTGATTTCCTGGCCAAATTGATGTTAATTTTGATCATAATTGACACAAATTGAGTACAATAATGACTAGAAATTAAACTACATAGGAGAGTAAATTGAAATTGACTGCTATTTTAATAAATATAACAACAACAACAACAGTGATAATAATAATAATAATAATAATAATAATAATAATAATAATAATAATAATAATAATAATAGACAATGTATTTATAAATTATGAATGTGCACATGTACGTGAAAAAAATAATTTAATAAATATTAATAAAATTATGTAAAAAGTCGTATTTGAATTATTAAATTTATAAAAATGATACTAAAAAATAATAAAATACTTTATACATTTTTTAAATCATAAACGTAGCTTGTTGAAAATAATAAAAATATTAATATTAAGGTTAAATAATTTTGACAAAATAGTAGACTAAGAGAGCATCGAGAGGTCAAAATTGGGTGTCAACACTTTCAAATACGTACTATATACATCGATCACGTATTCAATATGTTTGGATAGATTTTTCTTATTTTTTACTACATAGTTCATCGATCACTACATCATATATATCAACTCTTAAATATGTACTATATACATCAGTTTTCATCTTTCAATCACGTACTGTATAAACATCAGTTTTCAACTTTCAAACACGTACTATAAACATCATTTTTCAATTATCTATCCCAACGGTATGACATATATATATACACACATATTCATTATACAAAGATTATGCATGTTTAACGTCATTTAACGTATATATAAAGGAAAATATGTATTTTATATATTGAAACATAAGTAAAAGATAAAGATTATGTTTAACGTAATTTGTATATTATATTTGATATATATTTTTAGTGTAAGTTTTTTCACAAAATCTAAGATTTATTGATTTTTATTATTATTGTATTGGTTATTGACTACGTGAAATCAATATAGTTTTAAAACATAATATATTAGATTATTTTTTAATAAAGTAAATATATTAGATTATATATATAATCTAATATATTATTTTTACTACTAATAATAATTAGATTACATAAAGTAAATATTAGATTATATAATTAGTTTTTAAAAATAATTATTTACTTTTTTTTAATTAAAAACCGACCACATGTGGTCGGTTTTTAAAAAAAAAAAAAATTTATTTTGTCATTAAAAACCGACCACAAGTGGTCGGTTTTTAAAAATTATTCTCTTTTTATTTTATTTAAAAACCGACCACATGTGGTCGTTTGTTAAAATTAATTTTTTTTTTTAATTTCATTAAAAAATGACCAAAGGTGATCGGTTTTTAAAACTTTTTTTTTTAAAACCGACCACATGTGGTGGTTTTTTTTTTTTTTTTTTTAAAATAATTTTTTTTAAAAAAATAAAACCGACCACAAGTGGTCGGTTGTCGGTTTATAACATAAAATAATTTTAAAAAATAAAAACCGACCACTTGTGGTCGATTTTTTAAAAATATTTTTTAATTCTTTTAAAAAATAATTAAAAAATATTTTAAAAAAACCAACCACAAGTGGTCGGTTTTTCACAAAAATTAATTCAGAAAAAAATTAAAATATTTTTTAATTGTTCTTTTTAGAGGAAACCGACCACAAGTGGTCGGTTTTATTTTTTTTTTAAATTTTTATTCATAATAGAAATAATAATTAATACTAAAATTATTGAAATTAATAGTTTGATATTTAAAAATATAAAAGCGACCACATGTGGTCGATTTTTTTTAAAAAAAATAAAAAAATAAAAAAAAACGTTCACATGTGGTCGGGTTTTTCCGACCATAAAGTGTGGTCAGTTTTTCTTGGTCGTTTTTTTTATTTTTTGTAGTAGTGTTATCATGAGTATCAACTGATTTCATCAGATTTCTTCGAACTTCTTCCAAATATTTTTCAATCATCTCGATCCTATCTCCATCACGGACAGAGATTCTTTTAGCAATATGCTTTAATGATTTATCTTAGATAATATCTTTTTGAGGGCCTATAGAATATTCCTGAATCGTCTTTCTAATAGTATCCAGGAGTTCTTGTCCATACAATATTTTTGTTTTGGGATCCTTGCACATCAGTTTGTCCCAAAAATTATTATAAAATACCCTATATAAACAAGGGATTTGTTCTTTAGTGAATCCTAGTTCTGGAGTCTATTTATGAATCCAGGGAATAGAAAATTCAATAAAGAAGTACATTTGATCAATTTTATCTAAATTACAGATATGATCTGCATGATATAATTCATTCAGATGCGGGGATACTTTGGTCCATTCTTTGTATAACTTGAGGAATGGATCAGGCAATATTTGGACGGTTGGACCATGATAAGACCACCAATCTATAAACCAGTTAGGGATAGGTTCTGCAAATATCTTTGCGCATATCTTTATAAACCAAGTATGCTTATGTCTGTCATTATTATAATAAAGAGCTTTAGAGAAAGCTTTAATGTAGTCCCAATAAGTGAAATTGATCTTGGAACCTTTAAGCAATATCTGCTTCTCAGTTATTGAGGTCACTCCCCAATCTTCTATGGATATGATCCATTTAAAAACAATTTTAGACAAGTTATAAACGTTCTCTTCACTGTTGTACCCAGAGAAATGTTCAAATTCTGCACTCCCTGTGGTAATGAGAATCGTTTCATAATAAGTGCGGATTTTGTATGACTTACCCAAAAAATATAAATTATTTATCAAATATTTGTGGAGTATCTCCCACGGTCTATTTTGCCTCTGAATCTCAGAGTTTTCGACAAAAAATATCATTTCTTTATTTTTAATTTGTTCATAGTACTTGATATCATCATTGTCTTTTTCCTTCACAATCGAAACAAACGTATCATTCTTTTATGCTGCAAGATAGGATTGAAATTGCTCGTATAATGGAATGTCTTCTGGAATATCATCCAGATGGATCGACTGTGATGATGAATATTCACCTGTTTGCGGTACTTTGGAGTTTATCAAAATCCTATTTCCCATTTGTATAACTGGGGAATTGGACGAGGATCCGTATGACGATCCTGAATATGATCTGATTGTTGAGGATGATCTTCCCCTTCCTCCGGAGGTTGATCTTCCTCCTGATCTACCTTTTCCTTTTCTTCTGGATATTTTCCATGGTGGGTCAGTAGCCATACTGCAAAGAGGATAATTAATCAGATATTTCCAAATCATACCAATCAATATCTCTAACTTCTTCATAATTGAAGATAGAAAATTCTTCTTCAATCATATCATTGATGATTTTATCAATTATGAGATTTTGAATGTCTCTGTATAATGGAATTACCTTTAAAATGGTGATCAAAGTTTTTTCAAGAAGAAAAAATGTATAAAAATTCATTTTAAATTTAGATATTCCCTAGATATCAATTCATTTTTTATATTGAATTTCAAAATCAAAAGGAGCTAACTGAGCTTGCCACCTTGCAAATATTAATTTTGAAGCATCATGTTTAAAATCTTTATCAAACATATATTTTATAGATTGAGCATCAGTTTTTATCAAAAACTTTTGATTATAAAGATCATCCTGAAATTCTAAATAAAAAATAATAATTTTAAAATTTAAATTTACTAAAATAAATAAGTAAAAAAATTAATTTTTGAATAGAAAAGTCAATTAAAATAATAAAATTGATTTACTTTAAATATTTAGTTGCAATTAATAAAGATACAATTATTCTATTATTAAATTGCTTAAATTTAAGGTGCAATGTCTTGCATATACAAAATATGATATTATTAAACATTATTGGATAGTACATTATGTTTATCTCTCATAATGATAAAATTTTATTATATATCTTTATTTATTTCTTTTTTACTTGATACATATTGACTCAACACAAATCTTAAGAAAATATTCATTAAGAATTTATTTTATTAAATTAAATTTATTAATTTTGTAGTTTAAAAATTTAAATCTAAGTTTAAATATTAGTATTTCCATATAATAAAAAAATAGTTTTAAAATTTAAATTTACTAAAATAAATAAGTAAAAAAAAAAGTTAGTTTTGAATATCAAAGTCAATTAAAATAATAAAATTGATTTACTTTTGATATATAATTTCAATTAATTAAGATAAAATTATTATTTTTTCTAATTTCAATTATATATAGAAGAAGAGAGGGTTTCGACATGCCTGCTTCAATAGGCTGCTTGC
This sequence comes from Capsicum pubescens, assembly GCA_030864215.1. Taxonomy (NCBI): domain Eukaryota; kingdom Viridiplantae; phylum Streptophyta; class Magnoliopsida; order Solanales; family Solanaceae; genus Capsicum; species Capsicum pubescens. The sequence goes on along the minus strand of CM061538.1, from coordinate 101,596,454 downwards.
TCCGTGATTTTTCTATATTATCTCTAATTAATTATTACAAGTTATTTATATATTAAAAAATTAATAATATTTAAATAAAAAATAAAATAGATATATATGACATGTCTGCTTCAGCTGCTTCAACCGTGATTTTACTATATCACCCTAATTAATTATTATAAGTAATTTATGTATTAAAAATTAATAATATTTAATTTGTGATTTTCTACATCACTCATAATTAATTATTATAAGTCATTACGTATTAAAAATTTAATAATATTTGTATAGAAAAAGATAAAATAAATATTTATGACATGTCTGCTTTAACTGCTTCAGCCGTGATTTTACTATAAATTTCTTGTCTGCTTCAACCATGATTTTACTATATCACCCTAATTAATCATTATAAGTCATTTGTGTATTAAAATTTTAATAATATTCAATCCGTGATTTTACTATATCACTCATAATTAATTATTATAAGTCATTGCGTATTAAAAAATTAATAATGTTTAATTAGAAAAAAGATAAAATAAATATTTATGACATGTCTGCTTCAGCCGTAATTTTACTATATCACCCCTAATTAATTATTATAAGTCATTTATAAATTAAAAAATTAATAATATTTAATTAAAAAAAGTAAAATAGACATTTATGACAAGTCTGCTTCAGCTGCTTCAACCATAGTTTTACTGAATATCACCCCTAATTAATTATTATAAGACACTTGAGTATTAAAAAATTAATAAAATTTAATCAAAAAATATAAAATAGATATAAAAATGATAAATTAATTCTTGATGTTTTAAGTTAACTTGACGTCTATATGAGGTTCACTTAAATTTTTTCAGAACTAGTTTTTATAGTAATTTTTCTTTGTCACTTCTAATTAGTTGTTGTAAGACATTTATGTTTTGCTTCTTCAATTGTGATTTTACTATATCACTCATAATTAATTATTATGGTCATCTAAGTGTTGTGTCACTTAAATTGGAATAGAAAAAATATTATAAATCACAATAATTAGAAAAATTAAATTATTTTAAAAAATATAATTGGCTATCGAAGATACAGAACTCTGGACAAGGAGAGTAACATATATTATTTAAAAATTACATAAAAAGTATTATAAATTACAATACTTAACAACTTAAAATATCTAAAACAATTTAATATGTTATATATCTAAAACAAATACATAAAAAATACTATAAATTATAATAATTAATAACATAAAAAATTTAAAAGATATAAAATATTTGGTTGACTCTCAAAATTATATTAGTGTCACTTAAATTGAAATAAAAGAAAATTATTATAAATCACAATAATTAAAAACTTAAATTATTTAAAAAATATAATTCGCTATCAATGTCACAAAATCTTGGATAAGAAAAGTAACGTATATTATTTGAAAATTACATTAAACATATTATAAATTACAATAGTTAAAAACTTAAATTATCTAAATACATATTAAAAATATGATTGATTATCTAAATTCTATACGTGTCACCTAAATTGAGAAAAAAAATAACACATTGAACCTGTGCTAGATCCCGGATGAATCTTAGAATGTATATGCAATCTTTTTTTTTTTAAAAAAAAAACTTTGTGTAAATATATCAAGATTGAAAAGGCAAGTTCTAATACAGCACACCAAACAGTGTATAAGAAATAATGATAGCATAAATAAACCAATATTACTAATACAAACTTTATTAATGCAAACATTACTAATACGTTCTATTCAAAATTATTTTTACACACTCTAACAAACGTCTCCTACGTTTTAATGAAAGGAACATATACAAAAGCAAAGTTCGATAACACATTTACAGAAGTATGTTTTATCGTGTTCTCAAAGTCAAATAACTTAAATTGACATGATGGATGGTGACTTACAATTTTTTTTTATATAATTTTTGAAACACTTAAAATTTAAATTTAAACTATTAATTTAATTTAACTTTAAAGAATAAGTTGAAAGATAAAAAAGAAGGAAAAATGAAAGCATAGGATATTTATATCGGCTTAGTAGGGGAATACGATGTAATTTTGGATTATTAATTGCACCCCACATGTGATGTAATATGCAATGACTAGATAACCTTTTATATTTTCAACAGTTATTTTCTATTTTATACAACAAGTGTCAAGTCTTATGTATTAATTCTAATCTCATATTTTATATTTAATGTAACAAATCTCTGTCATATGATTAAAGATCTAAACTTTAAAATGCATAGAATTTTTTTATTTATATGAATAAGTTATGCATAATTATCTTGCAAGATAATTTGGCACCTTGAAAAATATTATCAAGTAGTTAATATATTTTGTGTATTACTTTTTTTATAATTCATAATTCAAATTAACATCAATCTACTAATTATACATATTCAAAATATATTAATGTTGGGCCCGTGCTGACACGGGCCATGCTCCTCTAGTATTATTAAATTATTTAAATTTAAATAATTTAAATTAAATTACAAAGTCGGAAAGTACTGTGGGACCCACTCATATTTAAATGTAGCTTTGAAGTAGGTATGAATGTGGAGCCTGAATGTGTGTCCTGCCAGGCAGATCTTGAGACGAGAGATCACTTGTTCTTTAAATGTAGAATTACAAATGCAATATGGACTGCTATCTTGAAGTGGCAGAGATGGGGTGAATGTCCTAGAGACTGGATACACATGTGAGTGGGTTAGAGAATCGAACAAGAGGAACACATACTCTAGGGGTCATCTTTAAGGCAAGCTTGACAGCTGTCGTGCACACTTTCTGGCTGGAAAGAAATAGCAAAGTTTTCCATAAACAAACAGCTGTAGTGGAAGAGCTAATTCGATCCATAAAAATAATGTTATGCATTAGAGTTAGAACTAATCCTAAGATTTTTGGTTATATTAGAAGTCTATGAGGTATAGTGTTGGTAAAACTGGTTAGCAGGATATTAAGTATTTTCTGAGAAAGGGTTTGATGGACTGTATCATCCCTTAGCTTTGTAAATATTTCACTTGGTAATTAATAAAGTGATCTTTAATTGCCAAAAAAAAAAAATATCACTACAAGAAATCTGGCTTTTAGTGGTGAAAAAAGTCGCCACTAAATAACGAAATGTCGCCACTAAATATCTTTAGCAGCGACAACTATGGCGTTGGTAGTACTTCCAAAACTAAAAGTTATTTGCGACGACAAATCTAGGTCGCCACAATAAAAAGGTAATTGTGACGAGTTTTATCGCCACAAAAGGTAGATAATTTCACTGCAAATTGTATTTTGAGCAAACACATATGGGTTAGGTCGCCACTGTATATTAGCATTAGCAGCGACTTTGCCGCTGCAAAATCATCATCATTTGTGACGACTTATTTCTTTCCACAAAAACCATGCTATTAGCTGTGACGACTTATGGATCGCCACAAAAACACTATTATCTGTGATGACTTATTTCTCGCCACAAAAACCTTCCTATTATCTGTGACGACTTAAGTGTTGTCACAAATTCACTATCATCTGTGACAATTGTTTCCTCGCCACAAAAACCTTTATATTAGTAGCAACCTTTATCGCCGCAAAATTAGTATCACTAGTGACCACACATTTATATTAGTAGCAATCAATGTCGCGCCTATACCTTTAAATATTAGTGGCGACTCTTATATCTTGTTGCTAAAAATAAACTTATAATAGCAAAATCCATTGCCTCATATCTACTTAATCATTAGTGGCAAGTCTCAATTTGCCACTAGATTAAATTTTGTGCTAAAATAAAAATACTGTTTTCATCAACCAAAGAATTGAATTTATTCAATACCTATATTAGACAAAATTGACAAAAAATTTAAGAACTACATATAATATTAGCGATTAAAAGCATCCCATAGTATTTAACAAAATCATTCTCCGACTAACTATTACAAGTACTTCACTTACTAAGAAGTCAACGATACATACATTAATAATATAATGATATATAGTACTTCAGTTTTACCATATTCATACATATGATCAAAAATCAAACATGCATTCTACGCGTTCATGCTCCTCCTTGGTCAACCCATTGTTTAAGAACGCCCCTGCCATTAAAACACACCAAGTCACTTTATGATTGTAGAAAAAAAAAGTGCATATTTATACTGAATGAACTAAAAGGCAGTGGTGAAGATTTCGTTAACGAGGTGGCAAGTTCACCATTAAAATGATTAATTTGAACTTCACCCCTTAAAAGATTTAAAGTGTACGTAAATCTTGTCCTACCTTTTAGAGGTAGAGATGTTGTTTCCGAATCTACTATATATATACATATATTATAGTTTTGACCATGTATAAATAATGTATTTTTCATCGAGGGAGATTCGGGTGAACCCCCTTGTCCCTCCTAGCTCAACCCCTGCTCTGTAGCCTATGCCAATTCACTATCGAAGCTCAAGGCCTTAAACTAACCATATGTAAAGTGAGAATAACATAAAGGTTGTGAAAACTGGTCCCATTGTGTAGAGATAAGAACCACATTCATTCAAATATATGTCAATTTCCAATCTAATATCTCAATAGATTGTAAATATTTTATACCAGAAAATGATCCTTCCAAATTCAAACAAACCTGCTGCAATCAGTCAGTACATTCTAACTTTTGAAGATATAGTAGCAAAAAAAGGTGATCACCCCTGAATGTGACCCAAGAAAAGGTGGTCAATGCATTGAAGCCAGCGGCTAGCGACCAGCGACCAGGAAAATGTATCCCAGGAAAACATCAATCACAGGAAGTTACACTGACAAACAATCATTCTTTGTTTTCTTTCTTTGGTAATATTTCCAGAATTTTGTCCATTGTCCTTAGCCTTTTTTTACATTTTCATTTGCAAATAATTAATTTGTATTTGTGACTTGTAGATAAAAGAAAGTCAAAGTGCTTATGGTTCTTTTCTGGACAATGAGTTGGACAAGAAAGTACCTGTTGCATTCCAGCCATGAGAGCAGCCATTTTTTCTACTTCTCCTTTCATGTGTTCACGCTCCTCTTCCAGTTTCTTTTGTAAATCCTGATCCATATCTCTTTTCAAATTGGCAGCCATTTGTTCACGCTCTTCTTGCAACTTTCTTTCCATGTCAAGTTGCATTTCTTGACACACATTTTCTATCGTTGAAGACACGCTAGCCTCTATGTTTGCCTGTTGTGTTTGATTCTTTTTAGTAGGCTTCTTAGTCCCCGAACATATCCCGATTTCTCACTAAGAACCAAAGTTAAAATCTTATCTCCGGTCATGCAAAGCTCGATCTCTTCGGACTGTTGTTCAACAACAAGTTGCTGGAGTTATTCCTATAATAATACATAACCATTTACAACCATTGGTTAATATATTGAGCATAACTTATATTACATCAAAAAGGTAATATGACAGTGATTTCAAAAAATTACATGAATTTGTTCAGATTGTGGATCCAGCCATACACGTTCTCCATTAACATTCTTACGTGTGTGTTGGATCTCCCAGATGTTATCTGGTGTCTCTTTTTCTCCTGTTAGAGGATTTCTCTACAATATCAAAAGGAAAAATATGTTTATATAACCATAAGATTATATAGAATGATATAAATAAGTATATGTAATAATAAGGGAACAAATATGATGTATCTTAACCGTAGATTCCTCTACTTCTGCAAATGATCTTGTACCACAACAATGTTTAGTTATTTATTTTTCTCTATTTCTTTTGTTTCTCTCGCTGACGACCTGCACTTAAGGGAACAGATTAGGAAATCTCAAATCAATCAAACAATCAATCAATCATACACGTCGCGATCCTAATACAAAATAACTTCCATTTCCAACGAAGTAGACTTCTATTTCCATCAAACCAGAATTCCACAATCCACATTTCAAAGAAAATGTGCAGATAGAAGTCAGGCTATAAGATAGAAACATCAAGTTTTAGGTTCACCATTCTGCATTTGAAATACTCCAGTCTAAGAAACTGCAACAGAGGTGCTATTACTTGGCTTGTCGATGACCAAAAATACTTGATATGATAAGAAAAACATCCAGGTCTGAGGGTGTATAGCAGTTATATTTAAAGGTACAGAAATATATTTTCTCAAAACAAATTTCAATTATGTGTTCGTTACCTTGAATTTATCACTGCCAAAATGTTCCACTAGGTGCTGCCAGTCATCCAACTCAACATCCTCCGGACGATGCGACAATCTATCTTTACCATTGTTATAGCTTGAGTAGATAACATGTAATCGAGCTTTCCATGATCTAAAAAGTCATTGCATAGTGCTTATCACAAAACGTTGCAATTTATGCTCTGGCAGCCCATTTCGAACTTTAAATTTATCCTGCACATGTGTTAAACAAACAGAAACTGAGAAATACTGTTTGGTCTTAAAAAATAATATTAAAATACTGTTTGGTCTGCAAGATTCACATCCAAGAACACAACCTGAGAAGTCAACTTCCAAGAATACAACCTGAAAACACAACATGTCATGGCTGCAGACAATTAAGGTTTGCAAATGCTATACCAGGTCACCCCCACAAGATACGGGTAAGATTTCTCCACACAGTAATGTAGATTGACCGAAAAGAAGCATTCATCATCACAGCCCATTTTTTGGTGATTTGTGAAGATCCCGTCACTTGTTATCCTCATTGATAACTAAACAGAGATTTTATCCAAAAAAAATATTTTCAATAATACAAAGACACGTTAACTAGTCAATCGAACACACAACACAGTTTACTAAAGCTCACGGACCATGCAAGCTACTTTCCACATAGAATGTGATACAGTAATAGCCAAGTAAGATGCTTTCCAAGTTTAGATTTTTCTTTTTTATGAACATAAAAGATAAAGAAACTAATATGTCATGGCTGCAGAAAAAGTATTTTCAATAATACAAAGACACCATAACTAGTCAACCAAACACATGGCACTATTTACTGAAGCTCACAGAACATGCAAGATGCTTTCCATAGAGAATATGATACAGTAATAGCCAAACAAGAGAATGAAACCAATACAATATTAAGAGTCATTACCTTGACCCTATACCACATTGCTTCTCCACGTGTTAGAAATATGTTCTGCCAACTTCCATCTCTAAATGAGACAGTGGTTCTCATGATCCAACCACAGTAATTGACAATGTCTCTAGCTCCAGAACCCACGTCTCTATCAATGTCATCTGGAATCATTATTTTATTTTTCCCTCCATGTTTAAACTTAAAATCCACGCTTTTGGATTTGTATTTCCCTCTTCCTTTTTTTTATTGATGTGGGAAAATGCAAACAAAAAAATATATTATTATAAAATGAAACGTATATTTAGATTGATCCAGCAAAGTGAAATAACCTGCACCAGTTTCATCCTCTACACTAAGGCGTACACTTTCATCTAGATTTTTTGATGATTGTGTCTCTGGGGATGTCTTTTGAATAGGTCCTCTTTGCATTTGCTGTGTTTGCAGAGGTCTTTCGCTTGGATTAGATGATTGTCCTTTCTCTAAAGAAGTCCCAACAACTCCTATTGGTTGTATTTGTGGCTGAGATGTTGTATTAGAACTTAAACGTTCTCGAAAACTACCATGGCCGCGTCCACGTCCCACACCTCCTCTTTCACTTTTACCTCATCTTGTTCCTCTCATTTTCTGTAATATTAGGTTAAAAAGGAGATGTGTATCAGAACCACAAATTAAACATACCAAAATATATATCTACTGCCGAGGAAATTTTCAATTTATAAAATAAAATTTTAAATCAAACAATTTAAAAATATCAAACGGTTTGTTGAAGTTTATAAATTTATTGATTCTACTTAAAAACACTAATTTCATTGATAAATAAAAGTTGCAAGCATAATAATACCAAATACAAGATAGCATAATAAGAACACAAAATACAAGATGTCGTTCTATTTCGAACACAAAATACAAGATGCTAGCCTAATATAATAACTTCGCAAAACAAGATGCCAGCCTAATAAGAACACAAAATACAAAGAACTTCTCATCCATCTTTTCTTCCCTATCTTTAGCAAGACATATCACTGTATTCTCCATCAGTAGCATCAAGTAACTCTTCTTCACTTTCTTCATTATCTAATACGTTCATATAATTGTCATTAATGAAATCATCTTCCTCATTTTCTTGATCATTGGTTCGTAAAATAGATTCTGGTTCAACATCATTTCGGTGTAAAGGCACCTCAATATCGGTTTCATGATTATTGGCACACAAAATATCTTCAACTTTATCTTACTGGTAAACATCTTCATTCAATGACGTGTCTAGTTCAACTTCAGGAACATTAAAAGAATAGCGGGGATTAGTCTTTACAACAACAAGCCAATCTTTATCGACCATGTCATTCAAATAGAAGACTTGTTCACACTGAGATGCCAACACAAATGGCTCATTTGTATTCAAGACACAATGAGTATTCACACTTATAAAACCATATTTTTCAATCTTATATCCTCTTCCGAGGTGAGCCACATCCCACTAATGACACTTGAACAGATGAACTTTTTTATTTCCTGCATAACGTAACTCATAAATATCTTGTAATACACCATAATACTCCTTATTGGTGTCTGAAACATCTCCCCTCACAAGAACTCCGTTGTTCTGTGTTTTCCTCACAAGCTCTTTTGTTTGAAATGTAAATGCATTGATCATACATGTTGAATATCGATGTATCAATGGTTCTGGACCAACAACTAAGCTTTTGAGCTCATCATTTGCACGTCCTTGGGAAAATAGTACAAATATCTACAGAAACAAACAATACTATTATCACTAATATAAGAAAATTGAATATATGCTAATATTTATTATGTCATTTAATTAGACACCTACGCGTGCACGAAACCAATCAATAAATCCATTGTCATTCACCCCATGAGCACGTGTTGAGCCTTCTACTTCAATCTGTCTCATGTATTTCCTACACTTTGCATTAGTTGAGATTAACTAAATTAAATTAATGTCAAATTATATTAGAATTAAAAAGAGACTTACTCCCTGTATTGTGAAATCTCATCACAATTTTGAAGCACATAAATACATGCTTGATTGAACTCATCATGAGGTAGCCTATTTCCTCCATCTGAAGCCCCTTTTGTTTGCCCACTATATTTAAAAATAGACATCTCACCATTTGACACAGATTCATCGTCATTTTGAGTTGATTTATTAAACTTAGTTGAGATGTTCTTTAAATATCGTGAACAGAACGTAAGGCTTTCCTCTGCCAAATACCCTTCGACAATTGAACCTTCTGGACGACCTTTGTTGCGATTATATGCTTTAAGATATCGCAAATACCTATAAAGAATTATCATTTAAATAATTATAGAATATTACATTTTAAATATATTGACATTTAATTTTAGAATGAGACAATACCTCTCAAAAGGGTACATGTTTCTATATTGAACGGGTCCACCAAGTTTTGCCTCTCTTGCCAAGTGAATTGGAAAATGAATCACGACATCAAAGAACGCTGGAGGAAAAACCATTTCAAGTTTTCACAATATGATACGAATTTCAGACTCTAGGATATCAAGATCCTCAATTCTCAGGCATTTAGAGTATAGATTCTTGAAAAACTTGCCTAATGCTATAATTGGTTCACAAACTTCCTTAGGCAATAAACCACGTATAGCTACTGGTAAAATATCTTGCAATAACATATGATGATAATGACACTTCAATCCATGTATCTTTTTCTCACGCACGTTAACACACCTAGAAATATTTGATGAAAAGGCATCGGGAACCTTCAAATTAGCTAAGAAATCGCATAACTTGAACTTCTCTTCAGGAGACAAAGCATAGCATGCAACTGGTAATAAAATATTATCTCCATCCTCAATTGGATGCAAACTTTTCCTAATTCCAAGGTCCATCAAATCATAGCTACTTTTCAATGTGACTTTTGTCTTTCCACCATACTCATCATAGTTGGTAAAAAACTTTCAGACACATTTCTTTCTATGTGCATTGGATCAAGGTTATGTCATAAGTCAAAACCATACCAATAAGGCAATTTAAAAAAAAATACTCTTCTTCCTCCACTTATAAGCATCACTGGATATATTACGCTTTCTCTTTTGGCCTTTTCCAAAAGTCACATTGCCCAAATCTTGTAATTGCTCAAGTGCTTCAACACCTGTTAAAGGAATAGGTGTAGCCCTTATTTCCACTTTTCCATCAAATAAAACTCGATTTCTACGCCACGGATGGTTTATTGGAAGAAAACGATGATGACCCAAATAACACAACTTACTACGTAAAGAAATCGAATGTGTATCTTTGTGGCAACAAGGGCATGCAAGTTTGCCTTTGGTTGACCATCCTGAAAGGTTACTATATGTAGGGAAGTCATTAATCATCCACAAGAGAGCAACATGCAGAAAAAAATTAGATTTTGAGTGTGCATCATAATTCTCCACCCCGTTCCATAATTTATTCAACTCTTCAATCATTGGTTGTAAGTATACATCAATATCATTGCCTGGACACTTAGGGCCCGGAATAAAAAGAGTCATCATGAAATATGGACTTTTCATGCAATCCTATGGTGGCAAGTTATATGTAGCTAGCACGACCGGCCAAATACTATAACTGGAACTCATATTCCCATTAGGTTGAAACCCGTCACTAGCTAAACCTAATCGAACATTTCTTAACTCAGTTGAAAAGGTAGGATAACGCTCATCGAGAGATTTCCATTCAATTGAGTCATATGGATGTCCCATGACACCATCTTCAATATTTTCCTCCTTGTGCCACCTAATCTTTTTTGCCATCTCTTTTGCCATGTACAATCTTTGGAGCCTTGGTTTGATTGGAAAATGCCGTAATACTTTATGAGCAACTTTCTTACCTTTATGTTCTTCCGACTTCCACCTAGATTCACCATACTTTGGACATGATTGGAAATTCAAATAGTCACGTCAATATAATATACAATCATTCTTACATGCATCAATTTTGGTGTACCCCAAGCCGAGATCAGAAAGAACCTTTTTTGCTTCATAGAAAGACTTGGGTACGAATGACCCCTCAGGGGGAACCTCTATTAAAAAGATCAATAGCTCATCCATCAATTTGTTGCTCCAATGGTTAAGGCACTTCATGTGGAGTAATTTAACAACAAAAGACAATTTTGACACTTTTGTGCAACCAGGATAAAGTTCTGTTTGCGCATCTTCTACCAATGTGTAAAACTTTTTTGCATGCACATTTGGATCTTCATTTCCCTCCCGAGAATTAGTATTATTATCCACATTTGTATGTCCACAAGCATCATGAATCATTCCAATAACATCATCATGTTCAATTTTATCATCTTCTACTTGATCACTACCAACAGGATTACAATTTTCACCGCTAATCAATACTTCTCCATGATAATCCCAAACTCTATAAGAATCCCAGAAGCCCTTATTCAACAAGTGTAGTCTTACATCAATTCTCAGCTTAAACACAGTGTTCCTACACTCCTTACAAAGACATCGAATAATAGTGCTCACCCCAGATTGACTGAATGCCCAATTAAGAAAGTTATCTACTCCATCTCTATATCTTTGGTTAGATCTATTCGAGATATCCAACCAACTTTTATCCATTACTATCTTTTCAATCATTAAAAAAATAATTTATTAATTAAAGATACAAGTATGACAACAATCAAAATAAATACAAGATCGAAGTGTATTGTAAATATCACAAAAAAGTTCAAAATCATAGAAACTGAGAAATAAAGTATATTAGCCAACACATCGCCAGGCCTGTCAACATGATAATTTACTCTTAAAGAATATTATTAAACTATTGTTTGATCTACAGGATTTACTTCCAAGCACACAACCTGTGAAATCAACTCCCAACAGTACTTATGTTTTTCTTCTATTAATTAATTTTCTAATTGAACATCGGCCTTCTTCTCCATAATATTTTTTAATCATATGTCTGAAATTCTTGAAGTTATTAATATGGATCTATCATCCTTAGAAAATAAGGAGGCATGTTTATCATTCTTGGAAAATTCAAGGCTCAGATTTTGCTTTTTTATGAACATGAAAGAGAAAGAAACCAACATGTCATGGCTACAGACAATGTTTGCAAATGAATGCTATACCAGGTTTCCCCCCAAAACACAAGTAAGATTTCTCCGCCCAGTGATGTAGATTTTCCAGAAATAAGAAAGAAGCATTCATCATCACAGCCTATTTTAAGGTGATTTATGAAGATCACGTCACTTGTTATCCTCATTGATTACTTACTACAGATTTTATCCAGAAAAAGTATTTTCAACCATACAAAGACACCGTAACTAGTCAACCGAACACACATCACAATTTAGTGAAGCTCACAGACCATACAAGATGATTTCTACAGAGAATATGATAAAGTTATAACAAACAGAAACTAATCACAAATGTAATGTTCTGGACAAACTAAAAAATAAAGTATACAATTTGATTTTAAATTATTATAGTTTCCTATACGCGGGTGAAGGGGAAAAGGAATCAAGCATGCACTCATTAACATTTTGAAGAGTACGAGCAAGTTAGTATAGTGATTAGTCTAGAAGTACAGGGATGACGAGAAAAAATACTGGTGTGACAATTATAGTGCAGTGACTGTGAATATCAGTGGTGTAGTTAGAGTTGCACCAGAAGCTATAGAAGTTCTAGTCTCAGGGATCTTTCCTCCAACCTTTGAACCAAAGGAAATTGCCTACTCCTTCACCAAACCTAGATTCATGATCTATAGACCTCCTAAAAAATGATCAGCAAGTTTGAGGGGTTGTCAATGTATTCGGTCAGAGAAAAAAGACTTGAGTCTCAGATAAGTGATTAACCCAGGCAATGAATTCTGACACTGCCATGACTGTAAACCCGATAAAACGGGTTGCCCCGCCAAGATACAAGACTGAAACAACAATGCCAGGTTCTATATTCGCAATAACAATCAATCATCACAACCCTATTATTTTCATTCTATTCTATTGTTATATAGTTCTGTTGTTGCTTTGCCAACGCAGCCTCTGAGAAATAGAGTATAACAGCCAACACATTTTCAAAACTCTTAACGTGATAATTAATTATTAAAGAATATTATTAAAATACTATTTGGTCAGTAAGATTCACTTTCAAGCACACAACCTGTAAAGTCAACTCCCAACAGTAACTATGATTTCTTCTGTTAATTAATTTTCTAATTGAACACTGACCTTCTTCTCCGTAATATATTTTAGTCATATATCACGGGTAAGATTTCTACATACGGTAATGTAGATTGCCTGGAAAGAAGCATTCTTCATGACAACCCATTTTCAGATGATTTGTGAAGATCTCGTCACTTCTTATGACTTATCCTCATTGATAAATAAATACAGATTTTATCCAAAAAAGTATTTTCAACCATACAAAGACACCGTAACTAGTCAACCGAACACACATCACAATTTAGTAAAGCTCATAGACCATACAAGATGACTTCAACAGAGCATATGATACAGTAATAGTCAAACAAACAGAAACTAATCATAAATGTAATGTTCTGGACAAACTAAAAAATGAAGTATACAATGTGATTTTAAATTATTATAGTTTCCCATACGCAGGTGTAGGGGAAGAAAAATCAAACATGTACTCATTAACATTTTGAAGATTACGAGCAAATTAGTGTAGTGATTAGGCTAGCAGTACAGAGATGACGAGAAACAATACTGGTGTGACAATTATAGTGCAGTGAATGAGGATATCAGTGTTGTAGTTAGAGTTGCATCGGAAGCCATAAAAGTTCTAGTCTCAGGGATCGTGCCTCCAACCTTAGAACTAAAGGCAACTGCCTACCCCTCCACCAAACCTAGAGTCATGATCTATAGACCTCCTAAAAAATGATCAGCAAGTTTGAGGGGCCGTCAATGTAATCGGTCCTAGCAAAAAAACTTGAGGCTCAGATAAGTGATTAACCCAGGCAATGAGTTTTCTGACACTGCCATGACTGCAAACCCGATAATACGGGTTGCCCCGCCAAGATACAGGCCTGAAACAACAATGCCAAGTTCTATATTTTCAATAATAATAAATCATCACATCCCTATTTTTTTATTTCCATTCCATTGTTATATGGTTCTGTTGTTGCATTGCCAACGCAGCCTCTGAGAAATAGAGTATAACGACCAACACATCGTCAGGACTCTTAATGCGATAATTAAATCTTAAAGAATATTATTAAAATACTTTTTGGTCTGCAAGATTCACTTCCAAGCGCACAACCTGTGAAGTCAACTCCCAACAGTACCTATGTTTTCTTCTGTTAATTAATTTTCTAATTGAACATCGGCCTTCTTCTCCATAATATTTTTTGGTCATATGTCTGAAATTCTTGAAGTTATTAATGTGGATCTATCATCCTTTTAGAATAAGGAGGCATGTTTATCATTCTTGTAAAATTCAAGGCTCAGATTTTGCTTTTTTATGAACATGAAAGAGAAAGAAACCAACATGTCATGGCTGCAGACAATGTTTGCAAATGAATTCTATACAAGGTTTCCCCCCAAGACACGAGTAAGATTTCTCCACCCAGTGATGTAGATTTTCCAGAAAGAAGAAAGAAGCATTCATCATCACAACCTATTTTAAGGTGACTTGTGAAGATCACGTCTCTTATTATCCTCATTGATAAGTTAGTACAAATTTAATCCAAAAAAACGTATTTTTCAACCATACAAAGACATTGTAACTGGTCAATCAAATACACAACACAACCTTCTGATCTGGAGTTAGATGCGCTACCATTACGCCATGGACGACAAAAGAAAGAATTTGAGACTCGGGTAAAATGAGAGAATGAACACAGTACCATGGCTGCAAATCATATCAATGTTGTAAGACAAATTGCAAGAAGAGGAGCAATTGTATCTCGACTCCTTTGTACGTACAATCAAGATTACTCGTCTATAACAAAGACTATGAAATTGGGTGGCCAAAGATAACACAAATCCCATGTTGGGGGCACGATCCCTTAGACAAAAATTTCTATGGCTTTCGGTGTAACTCTAACTACAACACTAATATCCTCATTCACTACACTAATTATCACACCATTTTTTGCCTCCTCATCCGTGTACTGCAAGTCTAGTAACCTATTAAACATTGAACAATAAACTTTTCTCTGCAATAATTGTTGAATCAACATTCCCAATCTACATACATGCAATCACAATAATAATACCAAAAGGTCTACAAATTCAAAAATGAACTTTTAGCTTACCCAAATAAAGATAATGATAACTCACTGACAATTTTTAAAACCAAAAATTAACAAAATACAAAAAATGAATTAGTGAGAAACATAAATTGTACCTTCGACTCTAACTCTAGAATTTTGAACTCGATTCCTTCGTCCTTCGACCGTAAAAAATTCTGTTCCTACAGATTTTCAAATAGATTAAAGAAATTGCACATGCAATCTAAAAAATTACATATATACCCAAAAGGGTTTTGACCACATACCTTCGAGCACAAACTTTGATAGCCTTATTTGAGAAAAAATAAAAATTTCTAGGAAAGAGATATCCAGTTCCTGCAAAAAATTGAGTTAATAGAATTGCATGTGAAAATAAAAAATGCATATACACAAAGAAATCAATTTGAGAAATAACTTTAGAAAACACTATTTCAGTAAAGAGAATTTTTTTTAGGCATTTCATCTAACAAATTAACCTAACCCATTTAAGAAATTTGAGATTTGAGCAAAGTTTTAACCATCAAACCTAAAAAAATTTAGCTAACCCATGTAGAAAATTTTGTTTCTTCAATGGGTTTGAGATCTTGCTTGAGAAAAACGATGAAATGGTTCAACAGAGAGACGATGAAGGTTAGCAAAGACGATGAAGGTTAGCTTGAGCTTCAGAAGAGAGAGAGATGCTGAAAGAGAAAAGAAATTTTCTTTCTTTTTTAATTGACTGAAAAGTATATGCATACTAGAAGTTTCCTATTCTTAAATTTTTAAAAAATAAAATAAATTACCTTTAGTGGCGACGTTATCGCCACCACATTAATTCAGAGACGACATTTATTAGTCGTCGCTATAAAAATTGGAGCGAAAATTTTATTATTAACGGGAACAGAAATTTTTATTATAGTAACAACTATTAGAGGCGATAAAAATTATCCGATGCTAAAATATGATGTATTGCACCGATAATAAATGTCGCCACTAAATAATATGTTTTTGCAGCAACAATTTGAGTCGTCACTAATTGTCGCCACTAGAAATCAGATTTCTTGTAGTGTATAACTTGGAGGGCAATCTTGTAAATAAATAAAATATGGTGGCCTTTTCTTAAAGGCATGATCTGTAATTAAATGAAAGATTGTGGACATTTTTTAAAGTTATTAATAAGGTATGATTAATATAGCACAAAAAATAAATACTTTAAGTAGAATTTTCTTTTAAAAAAATTAAAATACCTTCAACTTTTCATTAAATTCCAAGAAGCAACCATGTTAAAGTTGGCTCTTCTTGAATATAAATTGATTGACTCTCTAATCATTTGTGCTACATTAAATTGACATACAAAAATAATATAGAATCGATATTAGCACGAACACCGATATTCTAGTTTCTAGTAATATATAAAACAGAGAGAATACTAAAGTTAGATATTTTTTATTCTGTTAAGGGTGTGCATCGATCGGTTCGGTTTGATTTTATGAGTTATTGATTCGGTTTATCAGTTTTTGATTTTTAAAGATGCAAAACCAATAACCAATCAATAAGATATTTTCTTATCAGTTTTTGGTGCTTAACGATTTGATTTTCGGTTTAATCAATAAGAAAATACTCATAAAATAAAAATAGTAACAACTAAAATAAAAAAAAAAATGAAATCTTAGTTGCCGCCAAAATATATGCAATGCATTTTAGTTTACAAGAATCTTCAAACTTGAATTGAATGTTAGTTCCGAAAAAAATTAAATCCTAATTGTTGGAAGCTACTAAATGCTTCAAGCTTTCCAATACAACAATACTCGAGTTTTGTATTGTGCCTTTGTTGCCCTGAATAGGTTAATACTTTATGAATCTCTGAATTGTGAATAAGTAGTGTGTGTATGTGTGTGTGTATATATATATATATTAGTAATATAAATATTTATATATATATAACACATATAGGAATAAAACAATAACTTAGTGTATTCTTATTGGGTTATTGATTTAACCGATAACCCAATAAGCTAAAATCAAAATCGAACCGTTTACCAATAAAATTTTTATAAAATTAATAAAAATTTGTTAATTCAATAACCCAATATCAATAACCCAATAGCATTTTTATCGATTCGATTTATCAATCGATTCAGTTTTTACACACCCCTAAATTCTGTAATAAAAAATCAATTACTAAGCAAATCTTAATATTCAACTAATTGGCCGACTGAGCTTTTAGTTTATTGATAAAGTTTTGATTTCTCACTTTATAATCCTTTCATTAACATTATATTAAATCGAATGAATAAGTAAATAAATAAATAGATTAATACTATCAATGTATAGCTACTAGCAAGTTCCAAGTATTTCAGGATCATCATGGAAGAAGATAAGAAGGCCAAGATCCGTTTTTCAATTTTCATTTGGAAATGCCACGTCCATAGTATAGTGTCTCCTAAAGTCAAATGTGTTTTACTCACAGAGCGCCACCTCTCATATTGTGCAAAGAAGTCCCAATAGCTGCTCCCTATAAACCTTGCTCTTTTGCCGCATCTCCCGTCAACAAAAAAAAAACTACAAATTTTTTCTTGTCCTAATTAATAATTAACTAAGCAAACCGAACAGTTCGTAAGTTTCTTCTACATAAACTAAACTTCTTTCTTTTGACCTTTATAACTATGGATGCTCAACAGCACCGTCCTCAGGATCATAGTTATGGAGAAGATGAATTAGTAGTGAAGGGGAACAAAGTTGGATTAAAAACAGCCTTAGATGATGACCCTAATGCTCCAAAAGAGGACAAGTCCCCTTCTAATTATCAGAGTAAAGTCACTGACCCTACATGCGCCAGTAAGTCTCGTTTCTTTCTCACTCATCTGGTATGATACGCAAATTAAGTTATTTTAAAATTATAGTTCGGATTATGATCTCTAAACTAATTTAATTTTTCTGAGTATATTTCATGATCACGTTTGATTGACAATATAATTTTTTATGGGGCATAATCCTGAAATATTGCTAACTTGTATCGCCTATCAAACAACCCTAATCACTGACAAAGTTATTCTGGAATTATAGTCAAGTGCTAAAGCGTAGCAAACGACCTCTAGTCTCTAACTTATGTGGCAACTTCGAATTCCAGGAGGGTTTTTAAATCTAATATGTATGTTATTAAAAAAAATTATTTCAGAATTCTTGATTAAAATTAAATAAAAAATTGACTCTTGATTAAAATTAAATAAAAAATTGACTCTCTCTTACGTGAGAGAGTAGTTGACAAATAATAAAAATTATTTCTGAATTCTTGATTAAAACTAAAATAAAAAATTGTCTCGGTCTTACGTGAGAGATTAGTTGACTAATTCATATAACATGTCACAATCGATAATCTTTCGGTTATTCAAATTAATCGAGTTTTAACAATGTAAAGAAATTATCACGACACATGTGTACGTATACACTTTATTAAGATTACAAACCACAACCAGGTCATCAATACACTTTATTTTAAGATATGAAAACTTTTTGGATGATCGGACATGTAAATTTTTTTCACACTGACGACACATGCATATAATTAATTAAATTCTTTTGGAATTAATATTAATAAGTGTGTAACAGATAGGGAGGAGATGGGAACAACTCCACTTGTAGAGTCATTCGAGAAAATGAGCGTAAAGGAAGAGAAAGAAGTACGTGCAGAGAAAGAGGGGAAGAGTAAATCAAGTGATATAGGAGTGTCAATGAAGGACTACTTTGCGCAGAAATTCAAGCCACGAGATGAAGATAAGGCACTTTCTGAGGTTATTTCAGGTAGGCAACTTCATTTGCATGGATTAAAAGAGATCGAGTTACTAAATGATCCAAGCTTAGGAGAATGCGTTGCTCATCGAATAGTTACTTGGTTGAAGTAGACTCAAAAAATATTAGTCAGTCACTCCCCTCTATTTTTTTTATTTTTTTTTAAAAAGAGTGACCTATTTTTCCTTTTTACCATTGAAATGAAACTTTAATTTTTTTTCGGGCAATAATTTAAGTTTATTTTTTTTTTTACCTACACAACTGTAATTTAGGTTTACAAGATTCAAAAATCTTCTCAAACTTTATGTCAAGTCAAAATAGAATTAGTTCGGAGGGGTATAATTTAGTCTGTTCATTTTTTACTTAATTTAAAGTCTTTTTTGTTCTTTTATAATTTTTTAAATACCTTTTATGGTCACTTATTTTGTCTCATAAAATTGCATATTTTCATGTTAATTGTGTTTGCCAATTGGGCAGTATATCATCATTTAATTTTAAAATGAGAGCTTTAATTGGATCTCACCTGGGCATACTAAACTGGCAGCCCTTACCTGAGTTGTGAGTCATGTTTTCGTAGGCTAATTTTGTCTAATTTCAGGCGAACTTTTGAGCAAACCTTCGGAGCAGAAGGATAAAACTGAATAGTCTATTAGATTATCGACGGTTTGATTTATTGTATTAAATGACCCATTAGAATAGAAATAGTACTCGGTGTTGCTAATATCATAGTTTAGTATATATAAGCAGTGGCGGAGCCAGGATTCCGCCAGGATTTTCATTCATTAAGGGGTTCAGAAGTGAGCATACGAATTAGTTTAGGTTCAACATCTAGTATAAATATATAAAAAATAATAAATAATTTTAATCATATGCCTAAATAGTATAATTTTTCGCCGAAGGAGTTCGTATCCCCTTGTCCAAAGGTGGCTCCGCCCCGTATACAGTCCTAAGGATAGTATCAAATAGGGTATATAATAAGTGCATGTATTAGTGATGACACTTGAATTATTGCAACCAAACATTGTACTAAAATTTTCTACTATCATTCTTATACACCTTATCAAGGAGAGCCAAGATATGGACATAGTAATTGATATATATATAGAGAGAGGGTTTTGCTAACATATAGGGTTTTGCTAACATACTACATGAAGGTAGTATTGTTAGCATTCTCCCTATTTTTAAATTTCCTTAAAAGCCCTTACCATTTTATGCCAACTAATTAAAGCAATGGATCTTTTTGTCTTTTCAAGCTCAAAACACCTAATTCATCTTCTTTCTTCCTCCCGTCACCCAAAAAACACCTTGCTTTTCTAAAATTTCTTTATTTCAGCTACAGGTTTGTCAATTTGAGCTTCATTCAACTCCCTCATTTCTCGTTCTATCTACTAAGCTCTTATATGTATTAAATCTCAATCTCTAGGTTTTTCTGTTGCTAGATTTTAGAAAATACAAAAATTGAAATGGTATTTAAAACAAAATAGGATCACTGCTGATGGGTTATTATGGTATTCTAAAGTAGTAGTATTCAAAGGTTAACTGATTAGGTGTAGAAATTTCTGGCTTTTCAAATTAACGAAAATAGAGATGAAACAATTAATTGGGATTACCAACTTCTTCGACATACTAGAAAGATTCTTTCAAAAACGAAATTTGAAAGACAATCGGAGAATTTTGACAATGTACTCCATTTATTCTCCAAAAATAACACGTTTTATTTTATAAAATGAAAAAATCAAAGTCAACGTAACCCATCTCTTTGTTCCATTTTTCTTTCATTGTAAACCACTCTTTTATTGCCTTCTTTCCTCTACAGATTCAAAAATCAATCGTAGTACAATAATAGAGTTTTGGCCAAAATTAGCATTGAAGAAGAATTTTGTTGGTCGAACCTTATTAAGAGAGAAGAAAAAAGGAGGGAGGTAGCCAAATCAAGAAAAAGAGAAGGAAGAGAAGAGAAGCTTTCTTTTTCTTTTTTTAAGAGGGAAAAGACAAAAATAACACCTAAACTAAAATAATTTCACAAAACTAGCACCTGAATTTAAAAACTCAGTAAATAGTCATTAAATATCACAATTCGGCCCTTTCCGTTTTGTGTACTGGGCCACCGACTTTTATATCATAGTATATGCCCGTAATTGCAAAAGTCGGGTAAATTTTCTTCAAGTTAGAAACTTCAAGGAAGCTCAATTCTCCCGCTGCAAATTCTAAACTTTTTTTCAACAAAATATTATTTTAATCATTCTAATCATGAAAATTAGCTTAATGCATGAACCACTTTTCTTATAAATACGTCATTCTCATCTTCCATCTACAGTCTTTTAAGTTTCATTATCTCTTTCCTTTCAACAATAAAAAAAAACTTCTAATTAACATTCAAAAAACACTATTTTTCTCGAAACTTCTTGTTCATTTTCATCGTTTTCCAAAGAGAAAACAACAACAAAAGATGTTTGGAAATATAGACTTTGAATATGATTATGCTTTACTTCAGCCAATTAAGTTTCAGTTACTTGACGATTGGGAATGGGAAAATCCTCTAGCAATATCTTCCAAAAATTCCTCCTTATATTACGGCACGGCACGGCAGAAACAAAAATATAGTTTTTACAAGCATTTTAAAAATGTATCAATCTAGTATAAGAAAGTATCAATTGAGTATATGGATATTGTAAGTGTATCAATGTAGTATAAAAATGTATTAATGTATTATAAAAGAGTATCAATTAGGTATAGGGATTGCATGTCATTGCATAGAATTTTCCATTCTCTTTTTTAAAAAGTGTATCAATATAGTATAAACGTGTATCAATGTGGTATAAAAGTGTATCAATTGAGTATAGAGATTGCATGTGATCAATTGGGCCAAATTGACAGCCCATGTTCTTTTTCCTTTTAATTTTTACTGAAAAGACTAAAATGCCCTTGTTTTTTAACGAAGTTATTATAAGCAATTAGGGTATTTTAGGAAAACTAAAAATGGGTAGTATGCTAACATACTACCTTCTTCTAGTATCTTAGCAAGACCCCTATATATATATATATATATGCTGCTATTTGCCAAGTAATTACTTTTTGCCAAGTAAATAATGAGATGATCATGTCCTTAGGTCTTGATTAAGAGGAAATAATGTTTGTGTAGATATTGTGGCGATAAGTAGGGAGTGTGTGTTTGGTTAAGATGGCACGTCGTATATCGGACCAGGGAAAATAACGATTCCTGCAGCATGAATCATGTTTCCAGGGACTAAATTTTGTTATCTCAGGCAAACTTTCAGGACGAAAGGATGAAACTGTGGAAACTGAACGGGCAAAACCAACAGAAAAAGTGAAGCAACAGGTGGGAGTGGGCACACAAAAAGGGTCCGAAGAACAGAGGGATGTTGCTGCGGCAACACATAGTGAATGTGCAGGGAAGCCTATGATAGATAGGCTTAAAGGTGTTGCTAGTTCATGGCTTCACAAAGGAGGTGGAAAACCAGCAGCAGCAGCACAGACCCCTATTAGTACCCCACCGACTCCTAGTACTCCAGGTGCTACTTAGTAAGTACTAAATGCTTTTATATGTTCATAAGACTATATGTTGGTGGTCTTGTTTCTTTTGTTTGGTGTTATGCTAGTATGATCAAGGTGTAATCAGTTGTGTAAATAGATAATGGAGCTTCATGTTGTTTTGGACTGACCGGAGGTCAGTTATGTGTGTATACCACTCTAATTTCTATGGTGATTTACTTTCATATTCTGCGCTGCTCCTGGTAGGCGTTGGACTTCAAAACAAAAACCAGTTGGGGGTTGGATGGGAGTTGGGAGGTGGATTTATGTGAGAAATGAGATGGAAAAAAGTGAAGGAGAAATTTCAATTACAATTCAAATGTATTTGGAATTTTATGTGAGAAATGAGATGGAAAAAAGTGAAGGAGAAATTTCAATTACAATTCAAATGTATTTGAAATTTTTATGGTCAAATGCCTGCTATTTCTAGTAGTCATAACTTTTTGGGGAAAGTTAAAAATTTCGTGACCAAACGTCCCCATTGGATATAAATTAAGGTGTCCTGACGATGTAGGAGGCGAGTTCATTTTAACAAATTTTAATTCTTGATAAGTGAAACATCACAGTGAAAGTGAAGCAGGAGCGAGTATATTACATATCCCTATACACAGATGCAATTCATTCATGGCCAAGTTCCACGAATATTCTACCACAGTTCCACATGAATATTCTACCATTGTTCAAGAATCGATACTGTTGTCTAAATGTCAAAAAAATCACTTCTAAAAGAAGACGACCGAAGGAACTTATCCAAGCAAAACACACTCAAAAATACAGATCTGTCAAAAATACAAATGCCTAAGCATAGCTTTCTTTCTCAAAAATGCTAATGCCAATATGTGGATTCCTTAGGTAAGGTGAAAACTTGCTGAAAGAACCTTCCATTTACCTTTGAAGGCTTTTGCCGTACTTACAGCATCAGTATTGCAGCCCGTGATAACTTGTTTTTTATTGATCAAATGTGCCATTTGAACACAATCAAGAGAGCTGATTAAATTAATCGATAAGGGATACAACAATAGAACTCAACAACTGCGTTGAAAGGAGGCCGAAAGATTGGTAAAGCTGAGATTCAAATTCCTCGCGATTTTATAATGTCAAAGCTCATTTCACGGGGATCTGTTGCTTGCAATTCGACTTGGATTCCGTCTAGTTCTCTCTTGAACCGATCCTTTGAGCTTGCGCTCAACATCTTCATCCTCACCTTTGATGTATTGGGTGACCTAAAATCCATGTCGAAGTTTATGAGGAGGAATTGAAGCTAAGGCAGGTGATATATAGCTAAGTATATAAGGTATAGGGATACCCCTAATGGCGCAAGGCTTTTTAACAAAATCCTTACGGGCTAGGTTGAAAGAAGATTGTATCACACATGTTAAGAAAATTTTTGCACTGAATTAGCCCAACAAGGCTCTTTCAGAGAGAACCAATATCCACCCTGTGAATTGAAGATTAACAGAGAAGGACCTAGCGTATTTGTTCTATGCTATTTTAAGCTAAATCTTTATACCATCAATGTTGTCATTCTAGGGTGATCACATCTAGTAGTACCACATAAGAGTTGCACCAACTAAGGTTGTCAACTCCTGTACTGTTAGGATTCCTTAAAAATATCACCAGAATGCTTGTTATGCCACAAAACTATCACCAGCATGCTTGTTATGCCACCACGATATCGCCTTGTCGTGGAGGCAGTCTATGTGATATCGGCATGACGCGGAGGCTGGTCTCCGCGATAGGCAGTGTGCCACGCTGCTGTGTAAAAGTCGTGTAGTCACTTAACGGTAAGAAGGGCTTTTTGGTCCTTTTCTCCTCTTTAAACTCCCAATTCACGACTTAAAACACAAAGGAGGCTTTATTTGCCGCCTTTTCAGTTATTTAGCAACATCGATTCCTCTCCCACTCTAAAGAACAAAAGCAGAGGGTTTCTTCCTAGTCGCCCTCTCAAGGTCTCAAATTCAAGTTTCCTACAAGAGAAGTCAAGAAACTTAGGTATGTGGGATATTCAACAATGGGCTTCTTTCACCATTGAGTCTCAAATTTTTCAATTTCTCAAGTTTAATTCCCTTTTTGATTTAGGGTTTCATGAGAAGTACAAATTTTATGATTCCTCCATATAATTCTTGAATTCAACCATGAGCAAGTGTTTCCTCATAAATTGAAGCATTCTTCCGTACTTTAATCATGATAATTTGTTACATTGCTGAAATTGTTGGATTGTTGAGTTTAAGTCATGAAATTTCTTATCATGTCATTACTTTGAAATTATCGTATTTAATAATATTTTTTTAATGCTGGTGTATTATGAACACCCGATACATAGATGATCATGCATGCTATAGTTTTCAAGATTTCAAGTTATTGATATCATGTTTGTATCATGAAGTTTATAACATTTTCATAACGAGCACTCACTAGTATTCTATCATTCTAAATACATCAGTTAACATGTTCATGATTACTTCAGATTATGTGTGCACTGTTATTTTTAAAATACGATGTTTAAGCATATCAGTTATCAATGCATGCAATAGTTTATGCTTCTGTGTCAGTTCAGTTAAGAGTAGGACTTAGCACCGAGCGAACCTAGGGATAAAGGCTCACCCGCCAGTAGAGGACTGAGACCTTTAGTAGATTTTCCTAAGTTTCAGAACTACGTAGCCAGCATAGGTTTATGAGATGTCAACCACCAGTAGAGGACTGACACTCTCTTAGGGGTCACCCGCCAGTAGAGGACCGACATCAAGTCCTTTTCGACATTAGTCACTACTAAAAACTGAGTTATTAGCTACCAAGATTAGTGAGGGACAAATTGTATGTCGATATTGTGAGGGACTATGCAATGTTGTCCCTCATACAAATCAAATATATATATATATATATTTTTTTTAAAAGACGGAGAGAGACATCCTTCACTAAAATATGATGATAATACAAAGCTAAAATGAAATTTGTTATAGCGAGGGATTTCCTCCGCTAAATAATAACAAATAAATTCATATTTCAAAGAAAATTTAAATACTATTTTTAATATTTTAATTTTATTTTTTTAAAAGGTGAAGAGGGACATCCCTCAGTAAAATATGGTGGTAATAAAAACTAAATATTAAATTTGTTATAACGAGAGATTTTCCTCGCTAAATAATAACAAATAAATTCACATTTCAAAGAAAATTTAAATATAATTTTAAATTTTTTTAGCTGGTAACAATGCATTAATAAAAAATAAATGAAAATGAAATATAAGCTATCCAAGGAGTCTTCAATGCATACATATAATTGTTTTGTGTTTTTTTTTTCATTGTAGTTAGGGAAGATTCTCACCTAATTAAATATGTAAAATTGAGTATTTAATAAATAACCATATTATTGATTTGGAGAAAAAATAATACCAATGATATCAATTGTTTGATCCCTCAATAAGTGCTTTAATTTTTTTCCTTTTCATACTATTAAATTACATTATTTTGTACACATAACAAAAAAATTATATATATATATATATATATCATACTTTTTAAAAATGTTATAACCACAAAATTTGATAACTACACTAAGTAGATATACACTACGAAATATTATTGATTGATTGATCTATCAATAATTACAACAACATAAAAAAACAACTTTAATATCTTTATTAAAATAATATTAACTGATTAACTTATACGATAGTTAAACTAAGTAAAGTTTATTAGTGATTTTTTTAGAAGTATTATTGACTGTTAAGTTATACATTGACAATTGTACTAACCTTAACTATATTAGCGATATCATTAAGTAATATTAGCGAATGATATATTATATATATTTTGACAACTATACTAAGTATAAGTGTATTAATAATATTTATAAGAATTATTATTGATTTATCAACATATCTATCTATTTATCTATACTATTATAAAAACATGAATATGAATATTGATTGACTAAAATATCCTTCAAATATTGAATAAATTTTATACCCTTGAAAATTTAAGTTAAATTAAGATAAAATTGTCAAAGAACACTGCAGAATAGTATTATCCTAATTTACTTTGGTTAGGAATTATTATAGTCCAAAACTTTTTGCAAGAATTCATATTCTTACAAAAAAATGTTTATATATATATATACACACGATCAAAGGATTAAAATAAAGTATTATCCAAAAATACAAAAAAGATTTAAAAAATACACCTCATAATATATACTATCCTAATATATTTTGGGTGGAGGATCGTAATCCACAAATATTTTCAAGAAATCAATATTTTAGAGATGAAATAAGATACAAAATTCGCCTTTTCAATAACTCTAACTCAATAATGTAATTTTTTATTTTTACATGAATTTACTTAATCATTAATTTGCAACTCACATATAAGGGTGTTCATGAGTTTTATATCTCAACTCTTCATTGTTATATTTATTTAGCAAAACTTTTAGTAACAGTGGCCGGTTTACAATCAAAACATTTTTTCTTTAAATGAAATACCAACTTATACTAGATCCTTTCTTTTTTTACTTCTCACAATTTGCATTATAAAAGACAATTTGACAAATAACTCTAAGAAAAGTAGTATAAGGTTTAATGTAATTATTTTTCATATTAATATTGTGAAAAAATACCTCTTATAAAGTCAATCAAAAGTCAATTTAATTTTCAATGACATTCTTAATAAATACTTCATTGATTAATGTTAGTATTGATTCACACATATTTTAATAACTAGTTTTATATGGCCCATGCTAATCTCGGGCCCAAACTCAAGTAATTTAATATTTTATATAATAATATGATTAAATATATAAAATAATTACAACTCAAAAAAATCAGAAATTAAAAAACATTAACATTTTTATGAGTTTATGAACATATATGCTATAACTAACTATAAATAGAAATGCATTTCTTCATATATTTATCAAGTCTTAATTTTACTCATAATTTCACGTGACAAAAATTTAAGCTAGTTGAAATAGTAATTTAAGCTTGGTGTTACATTAAATTAAAGGGAAAAAAAACTAAATTCATCAAAATGAACCTCCAGAATTTATTAATTCTTTATATTTAATTTATCCTTAAGAATATTAATTCTCAATTAATCAAAAAAAAATTTAAAAAATTATTTGATCTTAATTGATGCTGCTACCTTTATTTCTAACTTTATCAGCAATTTCAACTTTCAATATTTGAAATTTTTTATTGATAATTTCAAAAGCAAGATAAAATTGTCCATAGAAAAAATTCTATTCAATTAATAAAAGTAATGAGGAAATATTGAAAACCATACTCAGCTCATCAGAAATAAATATAACCTTCTACGATTAGTTAAAAGATTTATCGACTAATTAAACAACAAGAAAATTTAAATAATTCAGTTGATTGTCAGCCCGAACTGTCACCTTATTGGTGAAGGTTTGATTCTCCACATTATAATTTTCTCCCTTTTTCTATATTTTTTTTAAAGAATTACTTAAATAATTAAAATTCAAGAAAACTCAATAATAATTTTTCATATCATGACACACCAAATAAAAAGTTCCAATTGGCAAATAAAGAAATAAAATAATTTTATTTTTATTAATTACGTGTCATAATTTTAGTGAATTAATAAATTAATTAAAATTACTAGGTTAGTAGTAGATGTTATTTAATTTTTTTAAAAAATAAAACGGGAAGAATTTGGATTAAATTAATACTCCAAACAAAAGAAAATGTGGCTTAAAGTGTTCCAACTTCTTTCCCATAAATTTTTCACCATTTTTTTCCTAGGTAATTATTTTTACTAAAAATTAAAACTGTGCAGATTTGGGTTCAACCACTTCCCTCCATTATTTCCCACCATTTTTTTCAAATACTTTTCACTATAAAGTTTGGGTTTAATTCTAATTTCATAAGTAAACCCTACATTCTAATTCGGTCACTATTTGAACTACTGCCAGAAGATTCGAGGTCACCTTGTTGGCCATTGGGTTGGATTTCGATTACTTCTCCTTGCTGATTGAGACTGTTCTTTTCATATTAAGAGTACTTTTCACTTTGCTGATTGAGTAATTACGTGCCTTTTGTTTGGAAAGATATTTTCTCAATTTTTATTTTGGATATTTTTTATTAACTGTAGATATATCTTATTTTTTGTTTTCAATATGATGTTTTTTAGATCTTTCTGCAGTTGTTCATATTTTATTGTATCCAGTGGTCCCTTTTTCCTTTTTATTGTCTGATTTGTAACAACTTGATGAAAGTCGAACATGATCCATCTTTTGCAAGGATTTTTATCACGTTTGGCGAACCAGGTGGTCCTGAAGTCGGAGCAGAGGCTGCAATTGGGGACAATATTGGTGCCGGAGGAGAAGAAATAGTTGGTGGCAGTGAAGCCGGAGCAGAAGGTTGAGCTGGAGCCGAAGATTGAGTTTGTGGCATTGGAGCCATAGCAGGCGCTTGAGCAAAAGTGCAAGTGAATTGGGGCAAGAAAAGAAAGGGTGAGACTAAGTTGAAGTACATTTTTCTTTCTTTCTTTAGCTAAATTTGAATTATGTTAGATGGGAGGGAGAAGGAAAATGTGTGCCAGTTATATAGTAAGTTGTGGGTTGATTTCTTGCTCCAACATAATTAATGAAAAAAGTTTGTGGGGTTATTCTGATGATAGAAATTATTAGGTGAACAGGTGCAATCTAAGGTTAGTTGAGAATAACATGTTAGTTACTGCTATATACAACTACTAGCTTGATTATGAAGGAAAAAAAGCTGGGGAGGTGAACTAATTCCTTTGTAGATACTATTATATAGATCCGTAAATAGATTTGTATGTATAGCCACTTTAATCATGTTCGTCCTTTCTCCAAAATTATCTTTTTTTCTAGGAACATGGTCAGCTAGAAATTATTATATTCACGATTATTCATCCACCTATGTATAAAATGTTTTAGTTTTTCATTCTTATATGAGTCCGGAAAGTGAATTGGCCATTTAATTATGTTATGTGATTTGAGGTGGGTAAAATTGTTAGGTAAAAATATTTCAAATTATCTTTTTTGTTTTATGCATTTAGAGGCCTACCCTATCTACTAATCCATATTTGTCTTGCGTGGATGATAGAAACGCTTTCTTCCAAGAGTAATTTTATTTTTAGAGCTCGAACTTGAGATCTCTAGTTAAAGGTGTAAGACTATCATTCATCCCATCATATTCGTTGGTGGTATATTTCAAGTTGTCTATATGCGATCATAAACTAAATATAGGATAGTTGTGAATTTTGTGAGACAAGAGGCTAATTTAGTTGTAATGGCACTTGTCACAATCAAGAATATCTTGGTACAACTGACGATAATGTAATGTATGATAACAAGTGATAATCCATATATTTTTTGTGTTATCTTCTATCATTTTGCAGTGTCAATGCTTGAAAGTATATCACAACCATTTTTAGCAGATGAGCTTAAACTTTCAAGAGGATTAATAATGATTAGTGATGCTGAGAAATTTTCTTTTAATTTTCATTTGGCATGAAATTTCTTTATTTACAACTCTTGCTCTGATGCATCCAATATGTGTTATATGGACTTGTGTTCTAAAGCAATTGCTTAAAATGTGTTTATGCACTTGTGGTTCACTATGTTTGTTTCATTTGCAAGAAGCATCTCTTGGTAGACCAACCACTCGTGAAGAGATACGTAAGACCCATATGAAAATTAGAGATGGAAAGAAGTCTGGGTCGAAACACGGGCATAAGATACTTGTATAAGTTCAAATCTTACTTGAAATTTATTTTATATCATTTATTATATATTAATTCTACTAATAGAATCGATACGTTCAAGCAATTGAAGAACTCAAAAGAAGTCAATCGACAGATGACCAAGGCAATCCAATCATGCCATCCGAGGAAGAAACTCTCTCCTGCTAGATGGATGTAGTTGGTGACATGTGTAAGGAAAGGGCATACCGCCTTTGCTTTGAGAAGAACTTTTACCGTCTTCAGTGTGGATTGCAAGTTATAGAGAGTTCTTCCACCATGTCAGATGAGCAGCTTGAGGAGATGCAATAGAAAGTTCAGGAGCATTCTAGGAAGTACGAGAGGAAAGAAAAAGAAGGATGGAGGAGAAGCGGTGTAGGACGACATTTAAGTTAGACGTCAAAGAACTCAAGGCTCAAGTAAATATCTTAATCAAGCTTCCTCTTTCTCCGCCCCTAGCTCTGATGATGATGGTGGAGAGGATGAGGATGGAATGGAGTATTAGGTTATGTTGTTTTAGGTTGGAATGTTTGAAAAAAAATTGTTTTGGTAATTGTTTGCGTACTTTTTTTATACTTGTTTATATATTGTTTAAGTTGGATGAATATATATATATATGAAGTTTGATTGCTTAATTTTAATGTTTGAATTATTTTGGAAGAGTTTTTCTTATTGTTTTGCTGGTTAATATTGGTTGTACGCTGATTTTCTATTTAAATATTGAGTTTTAGTGCAGTAAAAAACTATTAATAACACCATATTGGCAAGGGACTTCTGTAGCTATATTCCTCAAAATATTCAAATATTATATTCATTTTTTATTCAACTTAGCGAGGGATATCCCTCAGCATATTTAAATTTATAAGTTTTATTAATTTTCATGTACTAAGGGTCGTCCCTCATTAAATAATAAATTAATATTATATATATTTTTAATATAGCAAGGACATCTTTCACTAAATAATAAATTAATATTATATATATATTTTTAATTTAGCAAGGGCCTTCCCTCACAAAATTATAAATTAATATTATTTATATTTTTAATATAGCAAGGTACATCCCTCATTATATTATATTTTTTGGGAAAATTGTGAGATCAAAATAGCTATGGCTGAGTGTCGGAGTCCGTCATTACTTTACGAGGGTCTCCCTCACTAATAATTAGCAAGGCTCAAATTAGCAAGACACCTTGTAGCGATGGCTGCCCTCACTAAATCTTGATTAGTGAGGGACGTCCCTCACTAAATCACATGGCTAAAACAAGACATTTTAGTAGTGAATTTAGTGGATCAACATAGCCATTGTTGGTATCCATGACAAGGTACTGACATCCTTCCGACTGGGGTTACAGGTTGTACCCCGATTAGGTCAGATTGAGGTATGTCGATTAAATGATAGCTCCCACAATCTCAGTTCAGTATTCAGGCCATATCAGCTCAGGTTTGCACGACCAAATGTTCAGTTTATTTGATATTCGGTTATTTAGTTTTATAGATTTTTAGCACATGCTTTACTTGATCTTACACTCAATTTACATGTTCAGTACTATTTACATATACATGTCAGCTAGTCCTTAGCTAGTATGCTAGTACATTCAAAGTACTGACCGCATAGTCCCTTTTCGCTATGTTGTCTTATAACACATAGGTCCGGACGCTCAATTCTTAGACCATACTTAGTTCGTTCCTATAACACTTTGCTATAGCATTGGTAAGTTCTCATCAGTCGAGGGCTAGACATATTATTAGTCAAGTTTTCTAGTACCTCATTTCATGTTATTTCAGTAGTCATAGTTGTGGACCTGTCCCAACAACTCAATTTTTTTAGAGGCTTTCAGATAGTTAGATAGATAGTTATGTTTTCTTTGAAGATTTCAGTACACTTGACATTGTTTTATTACTCAGAATTTTTAATAAATGACTTTCGCATATTATTTTGTTATCTTCTTTCAGTGTTCACAACTTG
This sequence comes from Capsicum pubescens, assembly GCA_030864215.1. NCBI lineage: Eukaryota > Viridiplantae > Streptophyta > Magnoliopsida > Solanales > Solanaceae > Capsicum > Capsicum pubescens. The sequence continues at coordinate 101,564,177 of CM061538.1, read as the reverse complement.
TGCCAGTTAATGGATTAGCTTGGGCCACTTGTGATTTTATGTACCGTGTTACAATTGGGGGTAATCTCGGATCGTGATAAATTTGGTATTAAAACTAGTGTATTTTGGAGGACTCGATACTTTATTTAAGAGTTCTAGCAACAAAGGTCAATTATGGATGACATGATATATCAAAATTTAAGCATGCTTGAATTCTGAGGAAAGGATAAAACAACATTAGAGTATCAAGTAATGAAGAAAATCTTTCTTTTTTGGTAATTTTTTGCAGTGATGAAATCAAAATCAAAGATGGCATAGCAACATTCATCGGTACACAAAGAGTTAGTGAAGTCCTCATCGTTTTCTTCAGGGCTCCCAAGCTTCTCCACAATAACTCCGTGGCTATCTATCTTGAATATCTCAACCTCCAGTTTCTCTTTGCTTTTAGCTCCAAGAACTTCAGCTTGTACTAATTTACCAGAGCCATTGCATATGCCACATTTACATGCATCCCAATAATATTTTTAGAACATGATGAAGATGGCGTAAATTAAAGAAAAAAGAAGATGAAATTGTTGGCATTAGTTAGTGTTATTTATGGAAAAATGTTGAGAGTAATTTTTAGTCATCTTTAAAGAAAAGACTATTACTTAATAGAAAAAAGTGAATGATTATGATTACAAAAGGGGTCTGTTCATATGAAAGGTTGTGATTGAAAAGGTACCTATTTTTATGAAGGTTGTGATTGAAAAAATATCTATTTCTAAAGGGTGTGTCTAATGGTTTGAACAGACACTTAGATATTATAAATACCCATTTATCCTAAAACAAAATGTGATTGACAAGGTACCTGTTTCTGTGAAGGTTGTGATTGAAAATGTGCCAGTTATTAAAGGGTGTATCTGCTGGTTTGAGCACACTTAAATATGATAAATATCCATTTATCCTAAAAAAATCAACTTTTTAATCTCTCTTTTACTACAAATCATAACATTCTGTTCCTATGAAAATTCGAATTAAGTGTTGATATTCGAATTTTAGAGGCTTTGTAAATTCTAGAAGAATTCTACTAAATCCCTATTGTAGTTATAAGTGGGAAGCTTAAATTTTTTAAAGACAGTAAATAGATTTTCACAGTCAGCTTTTTATTAAATTCTTGTAAAGTTTATCTAACAATCTTGAAGAACTTAATGTTCACAACAATCGAGGGCATTGAAATTGATAGTGTTCTTAATAAGATGTTTGAAGATTTCAAGTTGGATCACTTTGATGGCATGAACTTCACCTATTGAAAAGACTATCACGATTTAAAACTCTTCGTAAGTGGCACCCACACTACTCATCGGTAGGAGAATCATCAATCCCAAAACTTCATCTCACATACTAACACTTGAAAAATCAAGAACTAATTCATTGATAGACAAAATCAAGACTAAAGAAACAAGTGCAATCAAAGAGGGAACATTGTACTTAATGAAATAAAATCATCCCCAGGAATCAAAAGTCGTCCGTATCAAAACTACTAAAGAATGTCAAGAAGGAGATGCAACCCCAAAAACTATAATGAAAACCTAAATTCAGAAATAAAAAACTATACCAATAAGGAGAGATCTCATGGTAGACCAATGTGTTGCTCATCCTGAAATCTATAAAGTCAACCGCTGAGATCATATTGGAAAAAGATGAAAGTCTTGTAGAAAAGTGAGTAAAAAAGTATAAACAAAAAGAAACAAAATTGTTGCTAATGGGTTTCGAACCCACATCTCGGAGACGCAAGCCTTCAATTCTCGTGCATGAACAACTAGACCATCAATTAGTATTTATATGTTGGTTCACACATCTATAACTATATATATTTTCCTTAACTAAACCATCAGTCAGTCTTTGTATGTGGGTTCTTTTCTTAGTTTTAGTACAAATACAAGTCTATATAGAAGCTACTGGATTCGTCCGAACTTCTTTCCTCCCCCATCGGGACTGTAGCTCCGCCCCTCTTGGTATTGATAACTAATAATTTTGGTGGTTCATAGTATTAATGAAGATGATGGTGAATGATGATGGTGTCTAGCAATATATATATATATATATTGTTGGTGTTGATATCTAATAATTTTGGTGGTTCATAGTCTTAATGACGATGGTGGTGAATGATGATGGTGTCTAGCAATACACACACACACACACATATATATGTATATGTATATGTATATGTATATGTATATGTATATGTATATGTATATGTATATATATATGTATATATATATATAGTAATGCCTAATAGTGGTTTTGATTGTCAATAGTGATTGGTGGTTATTGTGGTAATGATGGTTGGTAGTGACGATTGCAAATAGTGGCTAGTGATGATAAATAATTAACTATAATATAATGGTGGTGGTTGTTGCTGGAGATGGTGGTTGTTGCTGGAGATGGTGGTTGCAGGTGGTGAATGATGATGTTGATAATAATGGACGACAACGATGGTAGTTGATATAGGCGGGTGATTACAGTAGTAATCAACGGACATAATTGGTATAGCCATATTTATAGATATCTTTGAACAAACCTCCTAATGTAGTTAAGACTCTGTTGCAAATCTTAATCATTTAAATTAACTTAGACCTGTTAAGTGGTCAAAACATTTTTAAAAATAAGCAGTTAATGATTAAGATATGAGTGAATAAGATTCAGACTTGAAAATCAAACAGACTTAATGATTGAGATTTCATGAACTAATTTAAATAGCCAATCCAATTTTCAGATGAATTAAATTGGACAAATAAAAATAAATTGAGCCAAGCAATAGAAGAGACCGTCCTCGAAAAAATAAGCATATTGGAGGACTCAGAACCCTATGAAAACCCTCAAACTCAGCTACGTGAGAAAAATATCATACAAGAGGAGAAATCGGTCCAAGGCCACCAATGGGACTTCGATGGACACAAATAGAAACTATTTTAAACATTATATTTTCATAAATTTATTTTACCCTATCTAATTTTTTGTCATCTCTAAATACGTAAAACATTCATTTGTTAAAACATTTATATTATACTTATTATTTGAATGAGGTTTTCAATTTTTTAACTTGGGTTGGGGAGATGACAATGCCATTGGGTTTTTAATATTTTCAAGCATGTTTGAAGTTGTTATGAAATGGTCCTGGATCATTATTGACAAAATATTCCAACATCAAATTTACCCATAATTATATTCTAAATTGAGTGATAATTATCTCTTATCGATTATGCCTAGCTACACCCTAAAACTGGAGAACTACTTAGAGGAGCTTCCATTTTCTTTTATCAATCATTTCTGGCAAGAACTGACATTAAATTGCACATACTTGAGATCATAAACATAAAACAAATTACTATGCTATCAAAACAAAGCAATGTCACGATCCAAAAAATAAATCAAGGTCATGATAGCACTTATCATGGCCAAGCCTTGGCAAGTAAGTCAATCACCTAAACTGATATGTAAGAAGAAACAATACAATAATTTTCAAGGTGAGACTTTTGGAGCGAAGTCAAACCCATACAAGTACAATAATAGCAGATCTCTAGATAATAAAGATACAATAAACCATCCCAAAATTAGGTGTCACAGTGTAAGAACAATCTAAACTCAACTAAATCTGAAAACTATAAATATGTCTCTAAATAAAAAATAAAGATATCAATTGATTGGAGGAGGCCTGAGGCCGATTCTGAAAACATAGAGAGACCTATACCTAAAAAATGACAATGATCAACCACACAATTTCTGTAACTCCCCAAAATCTAGTTCCCGGGATGCCACACGGTGCTCCGAACTATAAGTAGTCCTGAGCTAACCTTAGCTGCCTTTTAACACATCAGAATCTCAACATGTGGAAATATAAGTATAAAATCATGATAAAATGTAAATTTTCTGAATAATCTAAATATATCTGAAAGTACCAATCTCATCAATCCAATTAAACAAATACTGAAAAGTCTGAATACGACAACTGATATCTAAGATTGAATCTGGTAGTCTGATAAGCCTCTACTAGATGAATCTAGAGAGAGCCACTGGGACAGGTCCCAGCTGACTCTAACTGTCTGAAATGAATAATGAAGACATCTACTAATAAATGGGAAATCTGAATAACTAAGCCCTCAAACTATGAGGACTCACCAACTGCAGGGATGTAGATATGATGCTAAAAATGTACTGTCGCTGTTGAGACTGAGCACCTGAACCTACATTATGAGACAATGTAGCACATAGACGTATATGTGGATTAGTACTTTGAGAATGTACCGAGTAAATGGGGGTGCATGCAATAAATAAATAATATCATCACAGTTTATCAAATCATGCATGCTTAATGTAAATGACTCACATAGCTTGAGTAAATCTGAAATCTGAAATCTGAAAGTCAAATAATAAATAATAAACATGTAATCTAAATCTTGTGAGCCATTACACTTAGTTCTAAAATCTGTATTCTGTTCTTGTTCTCAAATCATACATGAAAACTTATTCTGCCTGGGGATTCTTTCAAAACTTTAGGGAAAATACTTTATCTGTGAAGTTGTGTATCTTTTACTAGTAGAAAGGTTCTTTTAACCGACATAAACCATGTGAGATACATGAATTCCAACGTCTTAACCTCCTAAGGTGGAAACCTCATATTTGGGAGAGGTGTTATACTCTTGCCAGGGAGTATAACTTAATCTAGGTGATTGATAACAAGCTAAATTTGCCATCCATATAAATGGGAATAATCTAAGTCTGTAACTACGTTGGCTACGTAGTTCTATGGAAGATAGGGCACGCTAATCCCACACTTTCCACTCGATGCTAAATACTACTCCCTTTAAGATCTGTAAGCTCAAAACCATTGGAAATCCACTTCTTAAAACTAGCAGAAGCATTTATATGAAAAACCATTTATGCACTAACTTTAGTAAGTCTGTATTCAAAAATGTTCTGAGTTTTTGTAAATAGTAATAATCTATAGTGTGGATTCAAAATCTAAACCAATGATCACAAGATCAAGGTTGTATTGAAAACTGTAAACAATCTTGCTCATAAGATGCTTATAACACCAACTTTCTTGAAATCACAATAATCAATCTTGGATAACAGTCCATGCTTCAATAGTATCAAGATAATGATTTTAAATCACAATATCATGCTCAATTCAATTGAAAAGCTATAAACAATATCTCAAATCATTCTCATGGTATTCAAAATCATAAAAGAGCATTCTTTAACTCAAAACAAACATGGGATTTCATAATTTAATGGTATCATACTCAAAATCACCAATAAGATACTATGGGTGTAAACCCCAATTTCAAATCATAAGAAATTTGTTGAAAAACATAACTTTGAGCACAAGGACGGAATATTTATCCTTGTTCAAACCCTACATACCTTGAATTGATAATCTTTGATGAAAACTTGAATCATGGATTTCTATTGATGCTTTGGGGATGAATTTTTGGAGTACTTGACTTGGGAATTCTAAATCTTGAATTTCATTGGAAGATTAATGAAGGAATTTGAGTTGCTTGGGGAGGAAGTTGATGAACTAGGGTTTTTGCTTTGAAAGAAATAGATGAAAATTGAATGCAAAGTAGTTTAGAGGGGTTTAATTTATTGTTTAAGATGGACTAGGGGATGGGAGGATGACCAAAATGCCCTCTTTAAACTCCCAAACAAAACAGGAAAACGCAACATTTTGCGAATTGGGTGGCACCACGGTGCGCCATTATCGCGGTGGTTCACTGGAAATTGGATGAGTGGAAAATGGGCTCCCTCCGCGATGCGCTACAATTGCGGAGCCTTTATATTTGTCATTTTGACCAGCGACGCGATGAGCCTGTATCGCGAGGTCACACTGGAATTTGCCAAAGGGAAAATTGGCCCTCTCCATGACGCGGTGCAATCATGGAGGGACACTGAAAAATGACAATTGGGATTTTTCACTTCTCTGCGATGCGCTAAGGGTTCAATTGACGGTGATCTACGACTGAAACTTAAAATAGCCATAACTTACCCGGTTATCAGATTTGGGCGAATCTTATATCGTTGGAAAGCTTATTTAATTTCCTACACCATACAAAGTTCAAATATTAGGAATTCCACATAAATTAAACATCATTTATTCTAAGAGCTAACCTTGACATTTCCTTAGAGCGAGTTTAAGCTAGGAAAATCATGTGGTATTACAATTTCAGTTGTTATGCGATGCACTCATACCTAGATCTGCACCGAAAAGGCATAGTAGGGATGAATATGGTCCACTTGTAGTCAGTAGGTATCATAGATCAACTGTGCAAAGTAGAAAAATAAGGTATATAAATATATACTATGAGCACATCACCTATAATAAAAAAATATCCCAAATAGTAGCTAGCACCAATTCCCTTAACAATTTTAGATATAACACATAAATAAATAAACAAGTATGAAAAAAAAGTAGATTATATATACAAGCGATGGGTAATGCACATATATACAAGACTAAAGATGTATAATTTATGAAATGCAATGATGATGATGATAATTTGATATAATTGAGGTTATCTCATAACCTTCGTATACACCTACCAAACCTCAACGATTCAAGGTAGGACCCATGAAGGGTTCTCAACCCATTTCTCAACACTCAAGACCAATCTCAATATTAATATCTCCTCTTCGACTCGTAGACTGCGAAAAAGGGTTTTGTAAAAGTATCTCATTTCTCTCACTTTTGTTTTTTATTTTTATATTTTTAATTCTTTTAATAATGATGTTGGAACAACCTATCCCTATGATATATTGAGTGATGACATCTTAAGGAAAAATCATCGTCTTGGGGTTTTGAGCTATAGATTCAAGGAAAGTCTGAGTACCCATGGAATTGTAGATTGGGATTGCCATTTTGCTTTGGTGAAGTCTAAGTAGTCATATAATTTTCCTATTTGAGATCCAAAATGTAAGATGATGTCTTGATTTGGTGCTAACGATAGCCATATCACATGGTGATATGCGAAGGAAGTATCCCCTTCTGTCCAGAAACCTTTTTTGTGAAAATCAAGGGCATGAACATGAATGATTTGTAACAACACTTTACATCTTTTTGTGACTCTAAATTCATTAGTAGGCAGCATGTGGTAATTATCTCCTTTTGTCTCACATAGTAAATGCAATTGATCTTCCTAGAAAAGTTTGCATGCCATGTGCGGTGAGCCTAGTTGATTGATTCTCATGCATACTTGTGTCATATAGAACTTTCCCCATTGGTATTTCAAAGTTAATCTTAATTGCACAAGGTTGGAGGAATAATTCTAGGCCTTTTTGTGATCATGGAAATTCACTTTAGCCAAAAAAGTCTAATCTTGGGGTTATGTTTGATTAGGTGGTGAATAATGTGTGGGAATCAATTGTAAGTTCAAATAATTAGTTGATTCTGTTGGGTTTTACTCTTACTCTATGTTTGAAATGAGAATTACGGGTGAAAACCCTAATTATCTTAGATCCCAAATCATCCTTGAAAAAGGGATGTGGGTGAATAGTAATTGTGAACAACAATTTGAATTATAATTGTAAACAACAGTTTGAAATATCTTATTTCTTAGCATTATCTAAGAAGGAAGGATGTTATGTGAATTAGCTATGTCATAAACATCATCTTAGAAATCAGGATGCTAGTTGAGGTAATGGATTTGGTAAACTTGGCATGCTTATGACGTATTCAAAAGAATCCATGAGTGAAATTTAGTGTTTTATCAAGAGGTTAACACTAAGATCCTAAATCTAGCCTACCCAAAACCCTTAGCTAAATCTTGGACTAACCGTTGATCACCCACACATGAGCACCACCTAGGATGGTGTAACCCCAAGGTTCTTCTAAAATTGGTAACACTTATCAAGTTCTTAAATATCTTGCTAGTGTTTTTGGTTATTGTGTTCAACAAATTTTTGAATCAAACTCCCCCCAATTTACTTTTATGCTTTATTTAAATATTGCATTATGGGTTAACACATAGTTAATTCTCAACACATGTAAGCTTTTAAAGCTAGTTCGTACTCCTCGTGGATTCGACCCCAACTTTTGTTGGGTATATATTGACAATGTCCGTATTGAACTTAATTTGACATTTAAGATGAGAATTATCAATGATCAAGGATCCAACAAACTCGGTTCTTGCAGAGAGATCCCATGTGCCTCCGATAGTTATTTTGACCCAGTCTGAGGACCCATCAATTTTTGCAGAGATGAGTAATAGAAAGGGTGGAGATGTTGATGCAGGAATGGATTTTTAGATGGGGGAGTAGAGGGAGGCCCCAGTTACATCTACTTCAGTCCCAGCTACCACTTTAGAGCCAACTGGGATATCTTCAGTGCCCCATCGCCCCTCTACTATAACTACTACCACAGGTATAATATTAGTATCATGGGAGTTCTTATAGATCTTAGTAGAGTGTCAACGTGCTACTACCACCCGGCTAGATAATGTTGAGACCTAGATGGCATCGTTATATGGGAAAAATTGACCTTGGGCTAAGAAAACACAAGAAGCGATAGAGACTAGATTACAGGCTGCACACAAGGCTGAGATGTTAGAGTTTCGAGCAGAGGTGCATACTCGTATAGATGATTTTGATGGCCAAGTGTCATCCCAATTCAGTGATATTGAGGAACCCAATATGGGTGAGATTAGGGAGAATGTGGACATACTGCGAGCAGAGATACACTCTTTCTTTAAGAGTAATATTTCAACCATCCCTCCAGTTATACCTCAATTTATTTAGTAGGCACCTCTACGTGGACCTAAACATTTTGATTTATTAACGAAGGATGAGGAGACGGTCCTCGTATTTAGGAACATGAGAGGTAGAGAGAAGGTTCTATAGGATCCTAACTTCCCATTTAATCAGGCCCTAAAATAGGCTACACATGATTCAAGAAAGACTATATTTGTTGATAGGCAGAGATGTGCTAAGCTAGATGCGGGTGCATCCTCTAGCAGTGCACCACCACCACCACCGCTCGCTAGTTGAGATACCCATATATGGGGACGAGCATGAATTAGGAACTTAGTGCGTCCAAGGTAAGTCCTTATTTCCCTTGTTTTATATTAGTATACCATAGCCGCCACAGGTTTTATTGTATGTTTCTTTTCCTATCAGTCATGGTATGGTTGTAGAACCGGATGTCTAGGTTAATTTTGTGTCGTATTTTATTTTGTTTTGTTTTGTTTTGTGTAATTAGGAGATTTTTTAGTATCTAGGGTAGTTGACATGTTTTTTGTTGATTTTTGAGAAAAATGATTTCTCTCCAAAAAAGAATTTTATTTTAGAATTATGTGATGTGTTTATAGGTGTGACCATTGTGAATCTCATTATGGAATTAAGATTAGGGATATAATAATCATAGCTAACAATTGTATGACCCATATAAGTAGTAGATTATGATGTAACCATGTGCCATGTTTACATGAGATACTACTTAGTTTCCTTTGGTTGTTGAATCCAAAACTTGCCCGAATAGTCTTGCTTAGGTTTTAGGATAGTTGGTTACGAAAGGATAATAGGCCGTTCTTGAAATATGTCCACTTTTTGCCTAAATGTCCTTTTATGTGTGAATAAGTATTCCTTGATTCATATTTTTTATCCCATATAGCATGTTTTTCTTGTTACACCATTCACCTTCCCATTTATGTTATAATGAACCTGTTTTGGCCTTGTTTCTCCTTGGACATTGTGTACCTCAACTCAGGCAAATCACCTAAGTTGAGAGTGGCTATCATAGGGGTGCATAATGTGAAGTGGGTATAAAGAAGGGTAAAATAAGAGAATAGAATGAGGGGTTGGGTGTGGTAGAAAAATAAAAAAAGAAAAAAAATAAAGGAAACCACACCCAACCTGAATGTGCGATAAAAGAATTAAAAGGGAGAAATAAAGGTGAAATAAAAGAAAAGTGGTTGATAAGTGGACCCAAAATTAAGTGTAGTGCCAAGGATGCTTTGTCACTATAAATATCCATACATATCATACCAGCCTCCAAGCCTACATTAAAAGCTGAATAAAGCCCTATAGTAATCCTAACCCGACTGTCTGAAAGCTAAGGTAAAGAAAATAAGGGCAAGCCTATGGTATTTGATGGGAGTTGGTGGAACTTATCTTGTGAGTATGAGTATCTCTTGACCATCCCGACATTGACATTTATGATTTCATATGAGTGATTGGGACTTCTTTGTTATGAGGACACATGGGATGTATTTCTAGCTGCTTACTTGTTTGGGCAGTATAACTTGTACTTATGCATAGTTGTTTGTTACTAATATAATGCCATATCTTTATTCCTTTGTGTCACTTTGTTGTGCTTCATTGGCACACACAGTTGGTTTTGAAAGTGTTGAAATATGAGGGTGTAATGTTTTGAGCCTAAAGTTGATGATTGACCGTCATAGATAGCTTAAGTTTCACCTAGTTAAGTGTCATTGTTTTGTTTAGTTGTATTGCATTGCTTGTGGATATGAAAACATTCTAAGTTGAGGGTGTTGATGTGCTATGGTTTCATTACACTTTCAATGCTTAAAATAATGAAAATATGCAAACTACTTAGGTCTTTTTGTTAAATATGATGTGTTTTGTGTTGTGTATTGCAAGAAATCAAAGTTTGGAAATATTCTGAAGAAAAAGAGTAAAAGTTGAAGTTTTGGACCAATGAAGTGGGAACCTATGACCTATTTGGACTACCTACTGGGCGTAGGTGCCAAAATATGTGTTAGATAAGCTGAGAAATAGATAATCAAAAGTTGAAAGTTTGACCCTGCTACCTATGGAGGGAACCTATGACCTGTAGGTGTTACCTACGGGCCATAGGTACCAGAAGCTATCTCAGAAAATGAAATCCAGAGAAGGATTCAGAAGATTTTTTTGCCCTGGAACCTATGTGGGACCACCTGTATCATAGGTGCTGTAACACCATTTCTTGAGCTTTGAGCTCACTGTCTTGATTATGACTTAACCATATGATTCGTATGGTGTCTTAGCGGGTTAGGTGGCCTTAGTCGTAGGGTATCTAGTCAAGGGTGTTTGGGTTTCTATCTTGGTTATGACTTGGGGGATACGAGTCATTAAGGGTGGTGATGAGTCATTAGGACAAACCTTAACCAAATCATTAAGTTTATGGCTTGACTTTACTCTGAGTACGGGTGGATTAATAAGAGCCATTTGGATAGTTTACGAGTCGTGAGGTGAAATCATAAGTTGTCCAGTGTTGAACCTATTTGAGTTTAGTGTTGCTTATGACTGGACCTTATGAGTCATAGGGTCTGCTTATGAGTTGGGTGGTTGAGTCTTAAGGTTAGCAGTATATGAGGGTCTTGTTCACTATTTTGGTTACGACTTATGGTCACAAGTCGTAAGGTGTAGGTAAGAGTCAAGAGGTCAACTCAGAACTAAAGACGGTTCTTTTTTAGTTTTATGTTGAGGGCACTTTGGACATTTCCCACTATGATCCGTTGGACCCCATGACTTAAGAACATCCTTGGGACTTTATTATCACATTATTCAAATAAAACACTCCCAAAATTCTCTCTCAAACTCTCTGTTCAAGCTCAGGCTAGGGTTTCAAAGAGACTGATCATCGAGGGTTCTAAGAGTGCTATCTCTTCCAAATTTCTTGGTATTTCAGGCATGTTACACCATACTCATTATTATTTTATTAAATGCACATTTTTAAATGTATAACTATAATGATATTCTTATGGTTTTGAAATAAGAGTTGGGGTTTTTGAATGCTTATTATTGATATATGTTTTCCCATGGTTTAATTCTAGTTTCCCATGTTTTAAATATGGTTTTGAACATGTGGGTGCATGGGTATGGTAGTTGAACTTGATGACGGTAACTTTCTCTAAACTTTTGAATTTTTAAGTGGTTATGACCCCAACCCTGTATCATAAAATTGGTTTTTAGTCACGAGAAAGGTGGGAATTTGGGTTAGGGGTACAATGGAATCCCCAAGGCATTTGGTTTGATTTATTACTTGAATTAATGCATTGCATAACAAGAAAAATGGTTAATGATGGTTCTAAAAACCTTGTGGGGTACACGAGAATCCCCCCAAGTGATTTTGATAATAGAGTCTGTGGGGTACATGGGAATCCCCTAGGTGTTGGCTTAATGACACTGCATGCAAGCTATAGTCGGTATGACGATACAACTTAATAATGCCTTAATAATTGACTCCTTGAATAGGTGGTTTAGTTATGTGTTAACTATTTTAACTGGACAATAATGGGGGTTGTGATAGCTAGCCATGAGTGTGTGTTTATGATGGATGGACAATGGAAACTCATGTGTGCCGACATGAGGGTTGGTCTTGATGACCATGTTCTTGTGGGGTACAAGGGAATCCACTAAGACTATACATATATATATGTATTATGAAGGGAGAAGGCTACAAGGGAACCCCCAACCATCTATGATATCTCTGATTCGTGCAACTACATGCACTAGGGACTGTTTAGGGGGTAACACTAGACCCATATAGCCTGTGGGTGGATTTATGACGATTGATGTTGGGTGTATTTATGCACTCTAGTGTTGCTATTCTAACTTGTGTAGTCTTGTTTTGAGAATAATTCATGTACTTTATGTGTTGAAGATGATATAAATAAGCAACTAAGTGTTCAAGTATGCAATTATGATGTTTAGAAGTGTTTTCAAATAAGTTTGGACTTAGATCGATCAATTAGAGTTTGGACGAGAAAAATAGTTTTACTAGCTTGAGCTAGGTGATGTTCTAGTCTATCTAGATGGGTTCTAATGTGTTAAATGAGTTCCTAATGGTTTTAATGTGTAATATTATGTGGTACAACTTGTTGTAATATGCAAAGTATATTTGAGTCAAGTCAAGGGCTCAAGCAAAATGTTAGAGATTAAAAAAGCAAGCCTAGTCTTAGCTCGTATTTCTTGCTCATCGCTGTGAATGTTATGTTGTTTTGAGCTCTAATGCTTGTTATGTGATGTAATACCCCGATTGTTCCTTAAGTCTAAATCTGTCTTTTGAGTATATGAAAATGACTTTCAAAGTGAATGATGATTGAACCGTGTAGAATTTCCCTAATTTTGACTTTTTGTCCTGTAGAGCATTGAATAAGCTTTCCATCAATACCAAATTCGCCGAAATCTGGCACTCGGGTGAAGATTTAGAGTCATTTTAGTGAGACAGTGTGCCACCTACCACTTTAATGTGTCGTGGGGCCAACCAAAATGACAATTGTTATTTTCTAGTGAGCCTCGGTGATATTGACGCGTCGCGCCAAGGCTCAATATTAGGATTGTCAAATTCCAGTGCACTAACGCGATTCCACCGTGTCGCGGTGCCCTTCCAAGTCACAACCAAGGTGAAAATGCGATTTCACCATGTCGCACCACTGAGCAGTTTCCCAATTGTCCAAATCCAGTGAAGGATCGTGATCTTGGCACGTCGCGCTAGGGCCAAAAATTGGGCTCCAGTTCTAGAATTTTCTCAAGGGTATTTTGTTTTTATCCACCCGTTCTTACCCTCTCTCTATATATATCCAAGTAGAGAAGAGAAATTCATTTCTCTCCAATTTCTTTTCAAGAACATTCAAGAAGCTAGGGTTTTCTCTCAACCCAAAAATCCAATCTTCTCCAAGAAAATTCAAGAACCTTCCATAAATACCTTCAAGTGGTTCAAGATTTAAGATATCTAAGTCAAGGCATCAAGAAATTTAGCTCATAAGTGAGAGAAAGAAGTTCCAATCAAGTTTCTTCATCTCAAAAATCATAGTCAAGGTATGTAGGGCTTGAACAAGAATATCCTTTCATTCTTATGCCCAAAGATTTGATTTGTACTATTGGAATTTCATGATCTTTGCAAGTGGTTTTACACCTAAACTACTTTATTGATGATTTATGAGATTTGAGTTGATTAAGTTTGATATTTATGATTATTTTACCATCATATTTCTTAAATTGAGAAATTTATGCCATGAGATGTATATTGATATTATGAAATGATGATTTCTAAAGTGATTTATGACAAGTGTCATGATTTATGCTTTTCCATGAGAAGTTTGACTATTGAATATATATTGATATTGAGCTTGAGAGTCAAGAATGAGTTCTATGATATTTTATTTCTTGAAGTTTTTGATACTTGATATGATTTGATAAGCAAGTCCACTTGATGTTGAGAAAGATTGTATTGAGTTTGAGTCGAGTTAGGAATCCACAAGTTGTATATGATTTACAGATGAGATATATTTATGATTTGGTCTTCATTATAGACCCTTGAGTTGGTTAAGGTGGATTTCCTAAAGTATTCTGAGCTTGAGTCTGGGAGTAGTATTTAGCACCGAGTGGGAAGTGTGGGTTCAACGCATCCTACTTCCCCAGAACTACGTGCCACCGTAGGATAAAGATTAAGAGCCAAAGGACAAGACAGTGATCACTAAAGTTAAGGTTCTACTCCGATGGCAAGGATAGAACAACTCTCCCCAACGTGGGCAAGTCGTTGGACTCCATATAAGCTTACTTGGTTTATGTCAGTTATAAGAAACTCCCAAGTCCATAATAGTCTAAGTTTCTTGAGTTACCGAGTCACTCCAACTCATGAGTCAAAGAGTTTGAGTTGAGTCCAATGATTTATGAGATTTATGAAGCATGTGTTATTGTTGATGATTAATGAGAAACTATATTACAATTTAATTCAAGTGAAGAGAGTCATTATTGTCAGCATACAAGATTTTATTTTACACTTATGATATTATTTAAAAATGTTGCATACACCCCCACATACTCAGTACATTCCCAAAGTACTAACCCATATATATATGTCTATGTGCTACATTGTCTCATAATGTAGGTACAAGTGGTAGCGCACATACCATATTCACTCAGTTTGCAGCTTCCAGTCAGCAGGTGGTGAGTCCTTTTGATTCAAGGGCTTGAGTTAGTTATACAGTTCGAGAAGTATTGTATTTTCTTATTTTAGTCGTATTGAGCTTTGATAGTTGGGAGTCATGACCCGCCTATCTAAAGTCAGTACCAGTAGAGGCTTCACAGACAGTCAGTAGAAGTTGATGTATTTAGTTTCAGTTTCATTTTTTAAAAGCAGAGTTGTAATCTTGTAAAGTTCATATTTGTATTGATCAAGTTTAGAGATGTGCTATGTTTTCTCTGATTTTATATAGATTTAAGCATTTTATTTAGTTGCTTATGAGTTATGTCAGTATGAGGGTTAGCTTGGGGTCTCTTGTGCCCCTAAGCACTGTATGACATCTCGGGACCCTATTTTAGGGAGTTACAAACTTGGTTTCAGAGCACAGAGTTCAAGTGTCCTAGGGTTTCTGTGAAGCCGTGTCTAGTAGAGTCTTGTTGAACGGTACGGAGATGTCTGTACTTTTTTTTTGAGAGGCTACAAGGAATTTAGGAAAGTTCTCCATTCTTTCAAGTGTTAGATCGTGCTATAGAAAGGTTCTTTGAGAAACTTATACGGATTCTCATCTTAATATATTCAGGGCATCCCCACCTTATTTTCAAGGTATTAGAGACAGTTAAGCTCAACTCTTTGTAGATAGTACTTTCTTAAAAAGTCTCCATAGATAGTTATGGAGTTGTAAATGAGCTAGAACGTATCCTATTAGTGCCTTATCATGCTTTGCTTATAAATCATGCGACAAACCCAAGTCAGTTACACTTTCAGATTCCTTCTAAGAATCCATAACGATAATCTATACTTCTTTATCTATGTACTATTCTTGAGGTAACATAATATATACTTCAGAAGTTTCACAAAGCAGCTTGAGCGGAGCCTTCCAGCGTGTTATATGTTCCCCCAAGCTTAATGTTATGTTCTCACCCTTATGAGTCGTTCAGTTAAGACAGAGAGAGATGTGTATTCTTAAATCATCGAATATTGTATGTCAAGTTTCTACCTCTCGTAATCTCGTCATCATTATGTTGTTGAAACTGAAAGTCTAGTGAAGCCGTGTGGGGCTCTTTCGATTCACTAGCATAATTTCTTTGTTATCCACCTCAAATTCTTTTTCAAAATGCAAAATCAAAGACAGTGAAGCCGAGTGAGGCCTATTTTGATTCACTAGCGACTCGTTGTTTATTTTGCTTCCTCGTGCTGGTTGGAACTGAGTTTAGAGGCGTAGTGGCAAGTAGGGTGGTAAGTGTGATTTATTGAAAGTATGTTTAGCCAAGCCTTTTTGCATGTGATCGAGTTAGTGATGAAGTGATATGTCCTTGTGCGTCAGCTCATGGAAGAAAGAGAAGGAGTTACTTATTAAGGTAAATAATAGTTTGCTTGAAGTATGAAGAGAGTTGTTGATGGTGTGTGTTGCACAAGACAAGTATAGGTTATGGATGAAGATACTTAGTGGATAAGTGTTGTTAACTTAGGTGCTCCTGAGATTACAAGTGGAAGTTAAGTTGAGGTTTAGAGAGAGCTATAAACTAAGTTAAGATGTGTATGAAGGATAGATAGTAATGATTGGTAGAAGAAGGACGTGTTGATGGATTGTAATGAGATAGGCCATATGATTATGACCAATTATTGTTGTTATGAGGTTTAAGTAGGCTAGTGTTTATTGATGTTTTGTTTTATAGTTTCCAAGTGAAAATTTTGTGTGTGAGGTGGAGCTGTAAGTTATTGTAATAACCCACAAAATCGCGTGTCAAATTCAGCTCGTAAAGCTCCATGAAAGATCCCAAGACTTAGAAATTTTTTGCTAAGTGTTCAAGATTCAACACTTAGTCTTATTTTTGACCTCCAAACTTCGGGGATTTATTTGGTGACCTTCCCGACATTCATTTTTCAATTTTCAAGTTGCGTTACGATCGGAAAAGCTCTTAGTATATCCCGGGTGAGTTTAGGAATTTTTAGAGTAGCATAATGTCACATTTGGCTGCCCAAAATAGAAGCCCCGAGCGATTAGCCCGCGCTGCCTGCTAACTCCAGTGCTTGCCCAGTTTTTTTTCAGCATTTCAGGGTCAACTTCAAATGATCATAACTCCCTGTATATAATGAACTGTGAGAGATTCTATATATCAAATGAAATCTATGAGAGTATTCTTTCCAATGCAATTGGTTTAATCCAATTTGGGCATCTGAGTAAAAAATTATGATCAATTTACTTCAGCCTGTCAAACAGTCAACAGAGGGACAACTGCATCTTTTTCTGTTTTCTTAAGGGTATTTTGGTCATCGCCCACCCCATATATACTTATAAACACGGAATTAACCCCTTTTTCAACCAAAATACACTCTTTTCTTCCATTTTCTCTCAAGAACAAGAAGATGGTTTTCAATTGGGGATTTAATTTTAAGAATCTTTTCATCAATCTTCAAAGAATCACGAACTAAGGTATACGTGTGTTGATTTATGGATTCCTTTCATCCATAAAGCTAAAAAAAATCATCTTCTAAATTATGTATTATGATATTTATGATGTTGATGGGATGATCATGTTGTTGAAATTTGATGATGCCCAAGATGGGATCTTAGTATGTTTGTATGAAACTATGGTGGTATATGATGTATAAATATGTGAAATTGGTGGTTGAATACTTATAGTCTTGATGAATCCACCTATGCTAAAAATTTTCATGTAAGGTGTTTGTGAAAATACCTAAGAGACTAGAAATCATGCTTTTATGACATAATAGGTCCTAAATGACTAGTCAATGTTCTATGCTTATGTTCAACATGATTTCCATGCAAATTGTTACACATTGTTGTTGTAATATGGAATGCTCATGAAATTGAATTTATGCAAGTATTTACATGTTATATGCATTCCTTTTTCATGATCAAGAATATGATAGCCATGTGTAGTATGAAATCCCCTACTTATGATATTGTGAATTGTGGACTCTATTCTTATGATCAAGTCAGTCATGTGTGTCAATTTCCTTCCATCTAGTCCTGGGGGTACTTGTACCCGAAAAATATAGCTGTGTGCCTAGAGCCATGTCATATTGTCACGATATCCTCAGTCAAGCCATGCTCAGTAGAATTTAGTCAGTCATGTGACTCAGGAAATCTCAGTAATCTCATGAACTCAGTCAGTTACCAGACATCAGTAGTAATTCCATTAGTCAATGGGAATTCAGTAAACTCAGTACCAGTCCAGTTCTACTCAGTACTCAGTAACTTCAGTTCTCTCAGTCAGTCCTCAGATCTCAGTAGTATTCCGTCAGTCAATGAAACTCATTAAATTTAGCTTAGCTCAGCTAAGCAACACTATCAGTCCAGTTAATCAGTTCTGTTAATCAGTTCAGTCAGTCATGCTCAGTGTCTATTCAGATGGGAGTAGAAGTTAGCACCGAGTGAACCCAAGGATGGGAACACACACTGTCAGATGAGGGTGTGATTCTTAGCAGTCATCCTTGCATTCCAGAACTATGTAGCCAGCATAGGTTAAGACATCAACACTGCCAGCTTAAGGGTTGATGAGGTGGACATCCGCCGTTCTCTTTTGGGGACACTGCCAGATTTGAGGGTCACTTACAGCTTGTATTTACCCATGGCATGATATTGACACCCTTCCAATAAGGGCAAGGATTGGACCCCAGTTCATCTACATTAGCATACATGGGGCATGTCGGTTAAACTACTACCTCCCATAATTTCAGTCATTCAGTCTCAGTAAAAGAACTCAGATAGTTCTTCAAAATATCAGGACTGTTAGATACAGTCAACTCAGATATAGTATGGAACTCAGATAGTTCCATTAGATTTAGGGCTGTCAGCTACAGTCACCCTTGTTATCAGTATCCAGTATCAAGGCTACAAATATAGTCACTCATGTTATCAGCTATATCAGCTATCAGAAATCATTTGCCAGTCATATTAGATTTCAGTAAACTCATGCTATCAGTACTCAGTTTCAGGACTGTTAGATACAGTCAATTAGACCAGTCCTTCATAATCAGAACTGCCAGAAACAATCATTCCTTTATCAGTAATAAAGTATCAGTATCCTAGTATTCAGTAATACAATATCAGTTCCTCATTTATTAGTGATTCACAAATTAATATCAGTAAACGCAGTCATTTAGTATCTTAGAACTGGTAAACTCATGTTGTCAGTATTCAGACTCAGCAGTCAGTATCGTCACGAGTTCAGTAGCAGTTACTTATGTATGTATGTGTTCTCACATTCATATCAGTCAGCATTGTTCATGCATACAAATCCTTTGCATTTAGCCTACCTCACTCATATACTCAGTACTCTCAGTTGTACTGACGCATTCGCGCTATGGTGCTTTCTTTTATGTTACACCATAGGTTCAGATACATGATTTCCAGACCAGCAGTAGCAGTAGCATCTCAGCTGTCAGAGTTCCAGCAGTGAGTCCTCATCTATCGAGGTCATAATCATTACTTATGTTGTGGTTTATTTCAGTTTAGTTTTGCTAGTCGAAGTTAGTTGGGGACATGTCCCATTAACTCCCTATTCAGAAAGTCATGTTAGAGGCTTTTCAGACTAGAATGTTCAGACTTCAGAAAGTATTACAGTTGTTTTAGGTATTCTATACCCCACTCTCATGTTATGATTATTCCGCTTTGAACCTTATGGCCATACAGTATTATGTATTCCGCATTTATGTTCTATATTATGCAGTGTACAAGTACAGATATCAACCATGGGTTAGCTTGTGGTCCCTCGAGGTCATGGGCACCGTGTAGCATTTTGGTTCAGCAAATCGGGGCGTTACAGTTATGTTGAGCGCTAGGCATTAAGCTTGAATTATTGGTGGCTATGAAGGTGGATTTGATGATTTCTTGGTTAATGGCACCAGTTATAGGGAAGTGACCTAATATTCTTAAATAGTGTATGCAAAAGCTTAAGTTTGGTTGATTTGTAGTCAAGTTTGAGATTGTATCTATGATAAGGAAGTTTTCCCAAGGTGCTATAGGGCTGCATTATTTTCGAGGATCATTGCATGTGGTATAGATAGTGGCACCGTGGAGCTACTAGGTGGAGAAAAGACTAGTCAGGTAATGAACGATATTCTTAAAGGCTAAGTTAAGGAGTTTAGATTGAAAATGTTGAGCCTTTTTGTGTGATTTTGGTTCTCATTATTTAAAAATATAAGTTTACAAGTATGATATTAGTAGGCTATGACAATAGTAGTATGGTCCGTCAAAGGTTGGGAAGTATTCAAGTTAAGTGTTAGAATCTAAGATTTGTAATTCCGAAGTTGAGTTAGTAAAAATAAGGGTTGAAGCGTTAGATGGTATATACTCCGACTATGGGGGTGCTCTTGCAAATTCGAAGTTAGTGAGCGTGCAAGTATCATATGATGACTACTGGAGGTATAGAAAGATAATATGTAACTCAGACGGTGGTGTAAGGAAGTGGTTGTGTGTTTTCAGGTGTAGTCATTCAGATCAAATTCTATTGTTCTTGTGTATTGATTATATCCCGGACTCTAGAGTAAAATAATTTTAGTTTAGACTAGCGTGTATATAGTGGTTTACCTATTCAGAGTGATGGCTTAAGTCTAAGGGGTAGATGATAGGATGAGTAACCAAGTTAAGCTTTCAGATTTTAGGAGATGTACCAGTAAGCTGTAAGGTAGCAGTAAGGAAGAATAATGCTTGACCCATTTTTATTTTAGTATTTTTCAGTTATTCCAATAATTACTCATGCTTTACATTTTTGTTCCATGATCATAACTCGTTCATATCATAAAGAATCATGCCCTCTCTTAGTTCCCAAAAAAATGCGGAGCTTCAGATCTTTCAGCAGTTGGAATTACATTCCGTAAGTTGCGAGTTCCAAATTTAGGTCATGCTGCTCATGACTTATGTACTCAAGCCTTGTGGTATGTTCAGTTCAAGTACTCAAGTAATGTTTCTAATGATCAACAAAAAAATCAGATTTATATCGTGCATGTCCTCGGGCCGTATTTCTTTGATAAGTTTATGATGTTAAATCCTCATGCTCTAATCTTTTAGTTATATTTCCTTATCAACGATAAAGGGTGGCATGCTTACTTTGTCTAGGCGGTAATGTGAAGTGAGATTGAGGCTAAGTCTTTGATACATGTCACGGTTAGTCGAAGTTTAATGTGTTATGATTGGGGAGATTGTTGTATGTTCGTTTTGTGTAATTCCATGAGTCTGAAGGAATATTAAAGTGAAGCATTTGTGTAGGACTTGATTAGTTAGGAATATGTCGGGTGTGCTTGCTTAAGGTGGGTGCATGGGAGTTGTTCTTGATAAGAGGTGTGTAGGATATGAAGAAGAGGCTTTATAAGTGTTTGATTAGGAATGCATATATGATTATGAAGATGGGCTCGAAGGTCATGTTTGTGTACGTACGGATGAATCCATTAGACGTTAGTAAATGGAGTACTAGGTGGATTGGAGTTATCGAAGTAGTAATGAGAATTACTCTTGAAGTGAGAAGTTGTAAAAAAATGTAGATGCGTGGAAGTCCATGATCCAGAATGGTGTCATGTGGTGAATCTTGTGGTTCTAAGTTAGGCATGAAGACGATGAGAGGGTTTGGTTCGAGGAGATATGAGTAGATGGAAGTATCAGTGCCATGTGAGGATTATAAATCGTATCGATCAAGTATAGTATCAGAAGGGTATTGTATAGTCGAGAGAGTGTTTGAGAAGTGTGGTTAAGTTTGAGAGTAAAAAGTTGCATTGCTTGAGTCCTAGTACTTCTATCCCGACTTATGATTTATAGGTTTATGTTCCAAGCTATGGGATTATGGCAATTCTATGATCTCTGATTTAGATGTCTTGTTTAGATCTTGCCTAAAGTTCCTTGCTCCTTCATACCGTTAGAATTCCTTGAAAGGGTGTTGAATAAATCCTCCCCTTAAGTATGAGTATCTAGTACAATTCAGTTTTCATAGTCAGCCGCCCAGTTTTAAAATTTGACAGATAGGTTTTTATGATTCTCTATTTTTCAAACTAGTCTGGTCTTACTACTCAAAGTTTCATAAGTATGGTCAATCCGGTAAGTAGTTTCTCGCACCCAAGATCTGCGAATTCAGTTCAGTATAGGTATCAGGCATCAACTTCAGATTTGGATATCTAATTATGATTCAGTCTGTAAGCATTCATTGAACGATCCTTATTTTCCAAGTATTCTAGCACAGAAAATGTAATACCCATTGTATGATCTTAGCCTTGTTTCTCATTACCTATGCCTGCATAAATTATAACTTTGCAGTCTATGAGTACGATTGCACCCTGATCATATCAAGTGAATCCTAAACTCTCAGTATGAGCCCGCTCTTTATTATAAGTTGAAGGCAAATCAGCTCAGACTCAGTCGAGAATTACAGCTGTCCTCTATTCTTTTTTTTTCCAGTCTTGGATCCAGCGGTATAGCTATTCCCATCACGAGTTTATACATTTAACGAAGTACTCCAAAGTTTAGAAGGATATAGATTCAGATTAGCAAGTTGTTTCAGCTGTGTATCTCCAGTTTTCTCTGTATTCTTGGCCAAACTAGCAATATTCGAGGACGAATGTTTCCAAGGGGGAGATATTGTAATACCCCAATCGTTCCTTAAGTCAAAATCCATCTTTTGAGTATATGGAAATGACTTTCAAAGTGAATGATGATTGAACCATGTAGAATTTCCCTAATTTTGACTTTTTGTCCTGTAGAGTATTGAATAAGCTTTCCATCGATACCAAATTTGCCCAAATATGACACTCGGGTAAAGTGTTAGAGTCATTTTAGTGAGATAGTGTGCCACCTAGCACTTTAGCATGTCGCAGAGCCAGCCAAAATGGCAATTGTCATTTTTCACTGAGCCTCTGTGATATTGATGCGTTGCGCCAAGGCTCAATATTAGGATTGTCAAATTCCAGTGCACCAACGCGATTCCACCGCGTCGCGGTATCCTTTTAGGTCACAACCAAGGTGACAACGCGATTTCACCACGTCGCGCCACTGAAAAGTTTCCCAATTGTCCAAATCCAGTGAAGGATCGCGATCCTGGCGCATCGCGCCAGGGCAAAAAATCGGGCTCCAGTTCTAGAATTTGCTCAAGGGTATTTTGGTCTTTTCTACCCGTTCTTACCCTCTATATATATTTCCTAGTAGAGAAGATAAATTCATTTCTCTTCAATTTCTTTCCAAGAACATTCAAGAAGCTAGGGTTTTCTCTCAACCCAAAAATCCAATCTTCTCCAAGAAAATTCAAGAACCTTCCATAAATACCTTCAAGTGGTTCAAGATTTAAGATATCTAAGTCAAGGAATCAAGAAATTTAGCTCATAAGTGCGAGAAAGAAGTTCCAATCAAGTTTCTTCATCTCAAAAATCATAATCAAGGTATGTGGGGCTTGAACAAGAATATCCTTTCATTTTTGTGCCCAAAGATTTGATTTGTACTATTGGAATTTCATGATCTTTTTAAGTAAGTTTACACCCAAACTACTTTATTGATGATTTATGAGATTTGAGTTGATTAAGTTTGATATTTATGATTATTTTACCATCATATTTCTTAAATTAAGAAATTTATGCCATGAGATGTATATTGATATTATGAAATGATGATTTCTAAAGTGATTTTTGACAAGTGTCATGATTTATGCTTTTCCATGAGAAGTTTGACTATTGAATATATATTGATATTGAGCTTGAGAGTCAATAATGAGTTCTATGATGTTTTTTTTCTTGAAGTTTTTGATACTTGATATGATTTGATAATCAAGTCCACTTGATGTTGAGAAAGATTGTATTGAGTTTGAGTCGAGTTAGGAATCCACAAGTTGTATATGATTTACTGATGAAATATATTTATGATTTGGTCTTCATAATAGACCCTTGAGTTGATTAAGGTGGATTTCCTAATGCGTTCTGAGCTTGAGTCTGGGAGTAGTATTTAGCACCGAGCGGGAAGTTTGGGTTCATCGCATCCTACTTCCCCAACACTACGTGCCACCGTAGGATAAAGATTAAGGGACTAAGGCCAAGACAGTGATCATAAAATTTAAGGTTCTACTCCGATGGAAAGGATAAAATAGCTCTCCCCAACGTGGGCGAGACGTTGGACTCCATGTAAGCTCACATGGTTTATGTTGGTTATAAGAAACTCCCAAGCCCATAATAGTCTAAGTTTCTTGAGTTACCGAGTCACTCCAACTCATGAGTCAAAGAGTTTGAGTTGAGTCCAATGATTTATGAGATTTATGAAGCATGTGATACTGTTGATGATTTATGAGAAACTATATTACAGTTTAATTCAAGCGAAGAGAGTCATTATTATCAGCATGCATGATTTTATTTTACACTTATGATATTATTTAAAAATGTTGCATACACCCCCACATAATCAGTACATTCCCAAAGTACTGACCCATATATATATGTCTATGTGCTACATTGTCTCATAATGTAGGTACAAGTGGTAGCGCACATACCATATTCACTCAGTTTGCAGCTTCCAGTCAGCAGATGGTGAGTCCTTTTGATTCAAGGGCTTGAGTTAGTTATACAGTTCGAGAAGTATTGTATTTTCTTATTTTAGTCGTATTGAGCTTTGATAGATGGGAGTCATGACCCGGCTATCTAAAGTCAGTACCAGTAGAGGCTTCACAGACAGTCAGTAGAAGTTGATGTATTTAGTTTCAATTTCATTTTTTAAAAGCAGAGTTGTAATCTTGTAAAGTTCATATTTGTATTGATCAAGTTTAGATATGTGCTATGTTTTCTCTGATTTTATATAGATTTAAGCATTTTATTTAGTTGCTTATGAGTTATGTCAGTATGAGGGTTAGCTTGGGGTCACTTGTGCCCCTAAGCACCGTGTGACGTATCGGGACCCAATTTTGGGGCGTTACATGTGACCATGTAGGATACTTTGAGGGTTGATGTTTATGATATATTGATGATATACAATATTAAAACCATGGAAAAATGGAACCACAAGCAAAGGAACAAGTGGAGGAAACACTTAGAAAAATATTGGATCGATTGGCACATTCCAGTGGCTGCCCGTGATTTGCACGCATTGCCCCTTCCATTGCAGTGTAATGGATCATGTGCAGCACCCTTTAAGAAGTTATATTGATCCCGAGGCACGCCCATTGGTTCCATTTTATGCAGCCCATGGCTCATGGGTCATTTACATGCCGGCCAAATGATTTCTACTATAAATATACACCTTGGACACTTTGGCAAATATCTTGTGACATCTTGGAACACTATAGGAGGATGCTGCAACTTCTCTTTTACGTTTTACATTCTTAAATTTAGTTTCTTTATGGTTTTGATTATTCATACAATTATTTGGATGATGATTATGACTATTAGTGGCTAAAAACTCTCTTTTCGGGGTTAAAGCCAAGAACACGACTATTATCATTTTGAATTAATTTCGTTTAATTTACTTACCATATTTGGTTTCTTGTTTATTCTTATTTTACTTATTTTGAGGATTGATCACCCTTAGAATACATATATTGTCAACCTTGCAATCTCGGGAGAGGGAATAGAGAGATAGAACATGGGGATGAACAAAGTAGGGTTCATATTCTTTTATGAAATAGGGAACTTGAATTAGCATCTAGGATAGGAATGTACCTAGAAGCCTTACTTGATTCACATGCAGGATGATAATGTTAAGCACTTAATTGGATTATTACATCTCCGCTCAATGCTGTAGTTGTAATGTCCAAGTTAGGTAATCGATTAGAGGTCGGGAGACCATGATCTTGCGATTAACCCTATGAATCGACAACCAAGATCTTACAAATAAAGTTAAATACCATAGTATGATTTTTCAAAGTGCTTTAACCCTAGGATTTTCTCCTATTTATTGTTTCAAGACCTTTATTTTACGCATTTTTTACTTTACCTTAGTTTACAAATATTAAAAACCCTCTTTTTGTTACGCTTGCATCAATTAATCTAAATTGTGAACTAGAATTGAATAGTTGTTTAAACAAGTCCATGTGGGATCAATATTCGGCTTTCTTGAAGGCCACTATATTACTTGGTAGACCATGTACACTTATGTGTGGGCTTGGGCGCTGTCATGTTTTTAGCGTTGTTGTCGGGAACTTGTAATTTGGTAACTATTTTACTTTTAGTTTTGCTTTTTGGATTAGTTTGGTGTTTTATGCTTAGTCTTGGTTTTGTATTTGTAGGAAATAGGTTTTCAAAGTATTACGCTGGCAAAGGATCAGAAATTGGTTGAACCAAGCCCCGAACCTGAGCAACTCTTCCCTCAACGAAGGAGAGAAGCAACCTTCTCCCCTATATTCTTCAAATCGAAGAAGATCAAGATAATCCTGCTCTCATGGCTGATGAACATTCATCCCAAAGGTCGGTTAGAGAAGTGGCAATCCCACTTTCGATAAATTTGACCTCCCCATTTCAGAAACCAGCTGTTGGAGGTAATTTTGAGCTCAAATAGAATATGGTGCAACTTCTAATTGGCAGTGGATAGTTCATAGGGTTTTCACATGAAGATCCACAGGTTCACCTCTGAAATTTTCTAGAAATCAGAGACATATTCATCCCTACGGGTATGAATGCTGACTATGTAAGGATGATACTATTACCCTTCTCACTGTTGGGGGAAGCCAAAAAATGGTTGAACACTAAGCCGGAAAATTCAATCACAACATGGGACAACTTAGCACAAAAATTCCTCATCCATATTTTCTATCTGGCAAGACTGCAAGACTTCGCAGTGATATTGTGTGCTTCAAATAGAAGCCAAACGAGAATTTATATCATGCTTGGGAGCAGTTCAAGGCACTTCTTCGGGGCTTCCCACACCATCAACAGTCTAATGAGGTACTAGTTCATACTTTTGTAGAGGCACTTGACCATAACACAAAGATTTTGCTAGATTCAGCTGCAGGTGGTTAAGCTCTTGAGATGACTATGATGAGCTATACACTTTATTGAACCACATAGCTCAAGGGAATCTTGAGTGACATTCATATTCTAGAAATGCTACAAAGAGGATTGCAGGTGTACTGGAGGTGGCCCAATTTACTGCAATATCTGCCCAGAACTTTGCATTGCAATCATATAAGCATTCTGAAGTTGGGAGTTACACAACCGCCATAGTTAATGCAATCTAACAAGCTGTAGGTTGATGTGAAGTTTGTGGTAACAGTGGTCACCAAGAGGCTATATGTGCTACAAATCTTGAATCCGTAATGTTTATGGGAAATTTTCAGAGGCCTAGTTATGGGAAAGCCTACAACATGAAGTGGCAGACTCAACCACATAATCAGCTATGGAACGCCCAACAACAACAATAGTTTCAGCCGCAACAAACTGAAGGGGATTAGGCTTCCAATAGAAATTTGGAAGAGATGATGAAATAAGTTTAACTTATCAAACAGAATTGGATATAGATATGAAGATTCAAAAAAAGGATATGAAGAATCAGCAGACTATTACAAAGAGCTTGGAGTTGCAGATTGGAAAATTGCAGCAAGCACAAAATGCTAGGCCTCAAGGTGGTTTGCAAAGTGATATTAAAAATCCAAAACAAGTTATGGTAATCACTTTGAAGAGTGGTAAGGAGCTTTATGGAGAACCTCCAAAGAAAACTAAGGAAGTAGATGCTGATTCGAGTCCTAAATAGGTAAATGATCAAGTTGCTGAAAAGTCGAGGAAGTATGAGTACTTTAAACAAAGAGTTGTTGAAGAAGTGAAGAAGATCCCACAACTACCTTTTTCACAGAATCATATAAAGTCAAAGGAGGATGTGTGCTTCAAGAAGTTCTTTCACGTTCATAGAGATACACATTAACTTACCTCTTTTAGATATTTAGCAGGAAATGCCCAAGTATACTAAGTACTTGAGAGATGTAGTTACTAACAAAGTTAAGTTATAGGATATGGAGGCGGTAATACTCATTGAAGAGTGTAGCTTTGTGCTTACTCAAAAGATGCCCAAAAAGCTTAAGGACCCTGGGAAGTTCACTCTCCCCATTTAGATTGGCAACAACAAAGTAGTTTAGGCACTTAGTGATTTAGAGGAAAGTATAAAGTTGATGCCT
Organism: Capsicum pubescens; assembly: GCA_030864215.1. NCBI lineage: Eukaryota > Viridiplantae > Streptophyta > Magnoliopsida > Solanales > Solanaceae > Capsicum > Capsicum pubescens. The sequence goes on along the minus strand of CM061538.1, from coordinate 101,536,166 downwards.
CTATCTTTGTTCAACACATTGGACTAGTGAAAGCCTACACTGAGCTCTGTACTACTATAGCTGGCAAACGGGACCATAGACCGTTTTGAAGGAGTAATAGAGGATGTTCTCATAAAGGTTGGTAAATTTATTATTCATGATGAATTTATTATTTTAGATTTTCAGGCAGATGAAAGAGTACCAGTCATCTTGAAATATCCATTTTTAGAAGTGGGAGGAGCCTTGATTGATATGAGAGAGGGTACACTCACAATGAGGTTGGAGGATAAAGAGGCAATTTTTAAAGTGTACAAAATGCTTAACACACTATCCCACTACAAAAACTTGTGTATGATTACTTTGATTGAGGGGGATAAGTGTGGGTTAGTAGAGTCTATTCCATAAAAGACCTCTTCGGACACCCTCATTGATCACTCTAAGCCACAACCACCTAAGCCATAACCACCTAAGCCCGACATAATACAGATTGATGAGCTTGGAAAGGCTATAGTTAAGAAAGTAGTTGAACTTGAGCGTTCACACTCAAAAGGTTAGAAACGAATAAGAAGATGGCCTCCAAGTATGAGGAAACGATGAAGGAATTGGGTTAAGTTGAGTTGGGTTGTGTCGCGACACTAAATCAGGCACTACTTGGGAGGCAACCTAAGTTAAGTAGGTATGTTTTATTTTTCCATTTTTAGTTTTCTACTTCACGTAGTTTTTTTTGTTGAGTCACAGGTATGGGAAGTTTGAGTACCAAAAAACCTGAGCTAAAGAGCATGGAAAAGACTAAGTATGGGGTCCTTAGATCCCTTGATATGTAAATATTCTACTAGCTAAGACTAGAGTCCCCAGGGAGTATTTCTATCTCTACTTTTAAAGTATACTTTAGGGACAAAGTAGATTTTTAAGTGTGTGGTGGGGAAATTCCCATTTTTAGAGTAATTTTAAATTTTTTTATGTTAGGAATAAGTGAGATATTCTTGTTAGTTCTATGTTTGACTTTAGTATGTAAGTGGTTTGATGGTAAAAAACATGTTGATTGTTTGAATATTTACTTTTTAGACTCTTAGGCTCATGATTATGACTCTTGTACTTATTGTCTTAATGTTGAATTCATGTGATTGTTTAGTTGAGAGTCTATGATGATCCTACTTGAGTTGAACATGTGCCACGTGTGTGTGAGGTATTGTACATTTCTTGTTGTATGTGATGACTAGAACTTGCATGGTGTGTGTGCAAAGCAAAATAAAGAGTGTGGGTTTAGGAGATGACATAGGGATTTCTTTAACAGTCTTGTTTCATACCTTTTTTTTGACCTACCCTTATGCATAATCCTAGTAATCCTCATTAAGCCATTAGCTATTTTCTGTGGTAGCTTTATATGTATCCTAATCCCTTCTTTGATAGACCTTAATTTGATCCAAAGCTCCTAGGCACTTTAATGAAAAAAATAGTGAGTTAAGGAGTGTGAAATTGAATAAGAAAAAGGTTAAAATGAAGCCCCAAAGTTATAGCTATTAATGTGTGAAAAATATCTTTGTGTTGTGGTTGGGAGTTAGAGATATTGTTTGAGAGAAGTTCCCATTTTTAAACCAATTGTGTTACAATGAACCTGTCTTAGCCCTGGTATTCCTTGGATATTGTACAACTCAACTAAGGTAAAACACATAAGTTAAAAGTGGTTATCATAGTGGTGCGTAGCAGAAAGTGGGTGTAGAAAAGGGTAAATTGAAAGACATATGCTTAGCATACTCCCACCATAGTGTTTGTGAATAAGCTTAGTAAGATGGGGTAAAAAAATAAAGGGGGTAGACAAAAGTGGTGAAATTTGGTTATTGGAGATTGGTTTTAACTTGTAACACCCCGATTCGCTGAACCGGAATGGTACACGGTGCCCATGACCCCAAGGAACCACAAGCTAACCCATGACTGATATCTGTACCTATATACTGCAAATCATGATATAATAATGCAGAATACTTAAAACAGTAAGGCCATCAGGTTCAACTGAATAAAACCATGTGGGTGAAAATACCCAAAATAACTCAATCTGAAAGCCTTTAAACTATTTGAATAAGGAGTTGAAGGAACATGTCTCCAACTAACTCCGTAAAACTGAACTGAAGAAATAAATAAATGTATCAAATCATATTATCCTTGAATCAATGAGGACTCACTGTGTCTCTGCAACTGGAATGCTACCGCTACTGCTGGGCTGGAGATCGTGTCTCGGAACCTATGGTGTAACATAAAAAGAAAGCACCATAGTGAAAATGCATCAGTACAACTGGAGTACTGAGTATACGAGGAAGGTAGGATGAACATAAAGGGTTTCATGCATGAACAACACTGACTGACTAATATGAACGTGGGAGTGCAAACACACATATATAGAAAATGGGACCATGAATACGTGATAGGATGACCTGTAAGCTAATACATGGTTTACTGATAACTGTCATGACTGATACTGCAAACTGCTAACATGGACGACTGTATAATAGTCCTGTATATACTAAAATCAGAAGAACGCCCTGAGTTCTTTTACTGAGACTGATACTAAAACCGTGGGAGGTAGTGTTTAACCGACATTCCCCATGAATGCTGTTATGGCTAAGCTGGGGTCCAATCTCTGCCCCGACTGGAGAGGTGTCAATACCGTGCCACGGGTAATGACAACTTGTGAGTGACCCTTATCTGGCAGTTACTCAATGAGAACGGTGGACACCCTAAACTGGCAGGTTAAACTACCTCATCAACCCTAATCTGACAGGTTAAGATGTCTCAACCTACGCTGGCTACGTAGTTCTGGAACACAAAGATGACTACTAAGAATCACACCATGAACTGGCGGGTGAGTTCCCATACTTGGGTTTACTCGGTGCTAACCTCTACTCCCATCTGGAGGAACTGGATATGAATAACTGACTATACATGACTTAATCTTACTGAATTCCGTTGACTGGAGGAATGTTACTGATATCTGACAACTGACTGAGATCATGAGGTTTTCCAAAGTAACATGACTGACTGAAGTCTATGGAATCATAGCTTGAATTCGGATATCGTGAAACATGACATGGCTCTAGGCACACAACTATAGTTTTCGGGTACGAATACCCCCAAGACTTGATAGTAGGAAACTGACACACATGACACTACTTGATCACAAGATTTGAGTCCACAATTTACAATATCATAAGTAAGGATTTCATAATAAGAATGATTCTCAACAAACTATCACATGATCGGGAATACACACAACATGTGTATACTTGCATGGTTTCAATAACATGGTCATTCCATATCACAACAATATCATGAGCATCTCATACAACATCTTCAATTCAAGACAATAGCATGGGAATCACGTTGAACATAAACTTAGAACATGGAATAGTCATTTAGGACTTATTATGTCATAAAAGCAAGATTTCTATTCCCTTAGGTATTTTCACAAACACCTTACATGCACATCTTAGGTATAGGTGGATTCATCAAGATAACAAATATTCAACCACCAATTTTATATATTTATACATTAAATACCACCATATCCTCACACAAAACATACAAAGATCCGATCTTAGGCATCATCAAACTCCAACCACATGAACATCAACCACCAACAATATAAATATCATAATACATAATTTAAAAGATGGTTCTTGAGCTTCATGGATGAAAGGAGTCCATGAATCAACTCACTCATACCTTAGAAGGAAGATTCTTGATGATTGACGGAGGAATTTTCCTTGAAATCGGATCTTCAAGCTTAATTATGCAACCCTAGTTGTTTTTCTCTTTTAGTGCTCTTGGATGATGAGATTTGAGATGATAATAGAGTTGTAATATGTTTAGAAGCTATATATTTCGTAGGGTTAAGTTTAGGGACGTGTAAGGAGTGTTAAAAGACTTAATTACCCTTAAAATAACTCAAAACGGAGTGTTTTTGGTACTTGGAACTGACTTAGGAGGTACCCAAGTAATTGGACAAGCTTGGTTGGGCGGCGCCTAACCAATTGCCTAAGTTTGGTTGGGCGGCGCCTAACCAATCGCCTATCCTTACTATCTCTCACGAAAATGGGCATAATTTTTCGCTCGGGTATTGGATTAAGGCAAAATTGGTATCGTTGGAAAGTTAATTCGATTCTCTATAATTTGGTGGGTATAAATCATCCAAAATACCACATTAAAATTGAGTTAAACTCGTTCAAATATGACCCTTACAAAATCAAACACTAAAACTTGATGGATTCTAAAACTCTTAGCTTGCATCACTCTAAGCGACTCATATGAGCATGCTTAAGACATCGCAAGCTATCCTATTGCTAGGGTATTCATTGTAAGTCATGCACTAAAATTCTACTCACAGGATAGCAGGTTTCATACGTAGGAAAACTTATTCACTTCTTAGCTTAGAAACATACGGGGTATTATAATATCTCCCCCTTGGGAACATTCGTCCTCGAATGAGATTTTACTGAGAAGGGATACAAGACAACAGAACCTGAACTGAACATGAAGAACTGAAACTTGATATCATGACTGACATACTAAACATACTGAACTCGTGCATATCTGATGCACGGATAACTGATACATGAACGCATGACTGAGTATGCAACGGTTAATAGGTACCAAGTTTATACTGGAAACATGAACATAAAATTGAATAAGATTAAGGAGAACTGTTACCTTGATCTTGATCTGAATTGGCGGGGAAGAGATGGGGATACTTGGTATGCATATCTACTTCTGCTTCCTAAGTAGCTCCCTCATGAGGCTGATTTTGCCAAAGAACCTTGACTAGAGGGACTTCTTTGTTCCTCAATGTACGAGTCTGATAATCTAAGATTTCGACTGGAATCTCTTCATAAGAGAGGTTGTTCTTAATGTCGATGCTCTGAATAGGGACAACAACTGCTGGGTCACCTATGCACTTCTTGAGCAGAGAGACATGGAAGAATGGATGGACTGAGGCTAGATCTGAAGGCAACTCAAGATCATAAGCTACCTTGTCGAAGCGACAGATAATTCTGAAGGGAACAACATACCGGGGACTGAGTTTCCCTTTCTTGCCGAACATCTTCACTCCCTTCATGGGAGAGATCTTAAGATATACATAGTCATTGACCTCGAACTCGAGATCCTTTCTACGAATATCTGCATAGGACTTCTGTCGGCTCTGAGCAGCCCAAAGTCTCTCTCTGATCAACTGAACTTTCTCTAAAGTATCGAATACTAAGTTAGGACCTATGACTGAGGCCTCACTAACTTCAAACCAAACAATCGGAGATCTACATCTTCTACCATAGAGAGCTTTGAATGGAGCCATCTGAATACTAGAATGATAGCTATTGTTGTATGCGAACTCAATCAAAGGAAAGTGGTCATCCCAACTTCCCTTGAATTCAATTGCACTATCCCTTAGCATATCTTTAAGAGTCTGAATGTTCCTCTCTTCTTGACCATCTGTCTGAGGATGAAACGCTGTTCTGAGATGGACTTGGGTACCGAAACCCTTTTGGAATGCTTTCCAAAAGTGAGAGGTGAACTGGGTACCTCTGTCTAAGATGATAGATAGTGGAACACCATGTAGCCTGACTAACTCCCTGATATAGAGTTTGGCATAATCCTTGGTGGAATAAGAAGTACGAACAGGAAGGAAATGAGATGACTTGGTCATTCTATCTATAATGACCCAGACTAAATCATGCTGATGGCGAGGTCTAGGAAAACCCATCACGAAGTCTATGTTCACTTCTTCCCACTTCCAAGTAGGAATGGTGAACTCTAGCATGGAACCACTAAGTTTTTGATGCTCTATCTTAACCTGCTGACATGTAGAGCACCTAGCCATAAACTCTACAACATCTCTCTTCATCCCACTCCACCAATAGATCTCCCGTATGTCACGGTACATCTTAGTGTCCCTTGGATGAATAGAGTATCGCGCACCATGCGCTTCTGCAATAATTCGCTACCTCAATTCATCTACACCTGGAACACATAGACAACCCTGACAACGAAGAACACCATCTCCCCCTTGGGAGAAAACCTTGACTTTTTGATTCTGAACTGAATATTTGAGCTTGACAAGTCTAGGATCCCTGTCTTTTTTCTCTTTCACCTCGAAAACTAGAGATGACTCTGAACTACTGTGAACACATACACCACCCTCTGAAGAATCAACTAAGCGAATGCCTAGTCTGGAAATCTGATGGATCTCCTGAGCCATCTTTTTCTTGGTACCCTCAACATGAGAAATACTACTATAGAGAGTCTACTGAGAGTGTCGGCCACAATATTGTCCTTGCCCGAATGATAAAGAACACTCATGCGTAATCCTTCAAGAGATCTAACTACCTTCTCTGACGAAGATTTAGATCTTTCTGGGAAAAGACATACTGGAGGCTTTTATGGTCTATGAAGAAATCTAAATGAACTCCATAAAGATAATGCCTCCAAATCTTCAAGGCAAAAACTACCGCTGCTAACTCAAGATCATGAGTAGGATAATTCTTCTCATGTGGCTTTAACTATCTGTAGGAGTAGGCTATGACCTTACCATGATGTATGAGTACACAACCTAAACCCACTCTGGATGCATCACAATAGACTACAAAATCGTCTGAACCATCTGGGATAGCTAGAACTGGAGCTGAGGTGAGTCGAGTCTTTAACTCTTGAAATCTCTTCTCGCATGAATCTGAAAACTGAAACTTAATCTTCTTCTGAGTCAATCTGGACATGGGAGATGCAATAGAAGAAAATCCCTCGACAAACCGTCTGTAATAGCCAGCCAAACCCAAGAAACTCCTAATATCTGATGGAGATACGGGTCTGGGCCAGTTTTTTACTTCCTCGGTTTTCTGAGGATCTACTCTAATGCCATCACCGGAAATAATATGGCCAAGGAATGCCACTGATCTTAGGAAAAATTCACACTTTCTAAACTTAGCGAATAACTGGTGATCCCTGAGAGTCTGAAGAACAATCCTAAGATGGTCTGCATGATCACGCTTTGTGCGAGAATAGACCAGAATATCATCTATAAAGACTATGAAAAACATGTCTAAGTACTGCTTGAACACACAGTTCATGAAATCCATAAAAGCTGCAGGGGAATTGGTAAGACCAAATGACATGACTAAAAATTCGAAGTGACCATACCAAGTACGGAAAGTTGTCTTCGGAATGTCACATTCTCTAACTCTGAGCTGATGATAGCCTGATCTGAGGTCTATCTTGGAGAAGTAACTGGCACCCTGAAGTTGGTCGAATAGATCATCAATCTTGGGAAGAGGATATCTGTTCTTGACCGTGACCTTGTTGAGTTGACGATAATCAATACACATCCTGAGAGAACCGTCTTTCTTGTGCACGAATAATACTGGCGCACCTCATGGGGAAACACTGGGTCTGATGAATCCCTTATCTAAGAGATCCTTTAACTGATCTTTTAGCTCCTTGAGTTCTGCTGGTGCCATTCTGTATGGCGGAATAGAAATAGGTTAAGTATCCGGAAGAAGGTCTATGCCGAAGTCTATTTCCCTTTCGCGTGGAATGCCTGGAAGATCTTTGAGAAAAACATATGAGTATTCATTAACAATAGGTACTGTTTTAAGACTGGGAGATTCAGAACTGGAATCTTTAACATGCACGAGATGATACACACACCCCTTAGAAATCATTCTCCTTGCCCGAAGGTAGGAAACAAGTTAACCCCTGAATGCTGAAATGCTACCCTTCCACTCTAGGACAGGCTCATTTGGGAACTGAAACTGAACTATCCTATTTCTACAGTCGACTGTGGCATAGCAGGAATGAAGCCAATCCATGTCAAGAATGACATTAAAATTAGTCATCTCTAACTCAACTAAATCTGCTGACGTGGATTTCTGAGATATCATAACCGGGAAGTTCCTGTATACCCATCGGGCTATGATTGTTTTATCCACTGGGGTAGAGACTAAAAAGGTCTCTACTATAATTTCAGGACTGATTTCGAAATCGCCTTCTATGTATGGAGTAATAAAAGACAAGGATGCACTTGGTCTAGCAAAGCATAAATATGAACATGGAAAATCTAAAACGTACCATTAACAACATCAGGAGAATTTTCCTGATCCTTCTAGGACTGAAGAGCATAGAGTCTGTTTGGGCGTTGCCCACTGGTAGCACTGGAAATGGCACCCTACTGGTTTGGGCGACCGGACTGAGCTGCAGAATGATTTTGCTGACCCTGAAGACTTGACTGCAGACACTCCCTAATCCTGTGGCCTAGCTTGCCATAACCAACACAGACATCACTACCGGCTCTGCAAATTCCCTTGTGGTTCTTACCACAAGTCTGACAAAGGGGATTCGTTCGGGCACTGCTAACACTTGCCTGAGATTTAGAGCCTGGCACTTTATCTCTGTTTCCGTCTATGAACTTCGGCACTGGAGCGCTGGAATAGGAAGGGGATGGAATAGCTGACTTAGAGTGAAACTATGAACGGTTTCCTCCATCTGACTTGTGGTGAGCAAAGTTGAAGTTACCTGACCTTGCTCTCTTGTTCTGCCTCTCCCTAGTCTTAACCTTCTGCTCTTCTACTTACTGGGCATGGGTCATGAGTCTGGCTAAGGTTATATCACCGATCAGCATCACATACCTACACTCATTTACCATGCTATCGTTGACCCCTGACATGAACTTGCTCATCTTAGCCCTATTGTCTGCACCCACATAAGGAGCATACCTGGCTAGCTGAGTAAATCTAAGAGAATACTCCCTAACCGTTATATTCCCCTTCCTGAGGTTGATGAACTCAAGAACTTTTGCTTCCCTTAGGTCTTGTGGAAAGAATCTGTCTAAGAATGCCATGAAAAATTCCTCCCACTCGATAGGGCATGCATCATCTAACCTCTCAGACTTCCACTGCTTATACCAATCATGAGAAACATCCTGTAACTGGTAGGCGGCTAACTCGGCACTCTTAAAAGAAGTAACACCCATGATGTCAATGACCTTCTGGACTTGGTCAATGAACTCCTAAGGGTCCTCATCAGACTTAGACCCATGGAAAGATGGAGAGTTCATCCGGGTAAAGTCCCGAACCCTAGCTGCTTTGGGATTGGCCACTGGATTGGCCAGAATGACTGGTGGCCATTCATTCTGTGCAGCCATGGACTGAGCAAGTGTGGTAAATGCAGCTCTAAACTCCGCATGGGAAACATGTTCACCTAAAGGATCTTCGGGCTGAGGAGCTGGTTGGTTTCTTCTCTTTGGGGCCATGGTCTGGAATAAGAGAAGAATGGATTAGACTGAGAGTTTAACTTGTGATTATGCTCACTAACATGACATGAATACTAAAGAAAGAGGACTGTTCCTAAAACATCTTATAGCCTCCCTCACATAAATGTGGCGTGCAATACACCCATGTACAAGACTCTACTAGATATGGCTTTCAGACTTCCTAGGACTCTATTGAACCTTAGGCTCTAATACCAAGTTTGTAACACCGCGATTCGCTGAACCGGAATGCTACACAGTGCTCATGACCCCGAGGAACCACAAGCTAACCCATGACTGATATCTGTACCTGTATACTGCAAATCATGACATAATAAAGCAGAATACGTAAAATTGTAAGGCCATAAGTTTCAACTGAATAAAATCATGTGGGTGAAAATACCCAAAACAACTTAATCTAAAGTCTAAGTCTGAAAGTAAATCTGAACATAAATCTGAAAGACTCTAAACTATTTGAATAAGGAGTTGAAGGAACATGTCTCCAACTAACTCCGTAAAACTGAACTGAAGAAATAAATAAATGTATCAAATCATATTGTCCTCGAATCAATGAGGACTCACTGTGTCTTTGCGACTGGAATGCTACCGCTACTGCTGGGCTAGAGCTCGTGTCTAGGAACCTATGGTGTAACATGAAAAGAAAGCACCATAGTGCAAATGCGTAAGTACAACTGGAGTACTGAGTATATGGGGAAGGTAGGCTGAACATAAGGGTTTCATGCATGAACAACACTGACTGACTAATATGAACGTGGGAGTGCAAACACACATATATAGAAACTGGGACCGTGAATACGTGATAGCATGACCTATAAGCTAATACATAGTTTACTGATAACTGTCATGACTGATACTGCAAACTGCTAACATGGACGTCTGTATAATAGTCCTGTATATACTGAAATTAGAAGAACGCCCTGAGTTCTTTTACTGAGACTGATACTAAAACTGTGGGAGGTAGTGTTTAACCGACATTCCCCATGAATGCTATTATGGCTAAGCTGGGGTCCAATCTCTTCCCCAACTGGAGGGGTGTCAATACTGTGCCCCGGGTAAGGACAGTTTATGAGTGACCCTTATCTGTAAGGTACTCAATGAGAACGGTGGGAACCCTAAACTGACAGGTTAAACAACCTCATAAACCCTAATCTAATAGGTTTAGATGTCTCAACCTACGCTGGTTACATAGTTCTAGAACACACAGATAACTACTAAGAATCACACCCTGAACTGGCGGGTGAGTTCCTATCCTTGGGTTCACTCGGTGCTAACCTATACTCCCATCTGAAGGGACTGGACATGAATAACTGACTATACATGACTTAATCTTACTGAATTCCGTTGACTGGCGGAATGTTACTGATATCTGACAACTGACTAAGATCATGTGGTTTTCCTGAGTCACATGACTGAATGAAGTCTATGGAATCATAGCTTGAATTCGAATATCGTGAAACATGACATGGCTCTAGGCTCACAGCTATAGTTTTCGGGTACGAATACCCCCAGGACTCGATAGGAGGAAACAGACTCATATGACATGATTTGATCACAAGATTTGAGTCCACAATTCACAATATCATAAGTAAGGATTTCATAATAAGAATGATTCTAAAAAAACTATCACATGATCGGGAATGCACACAACATGTATATACTTGCATGGCTTCAATAACATGGTCATTCCATATTACGAAAATATCATGAGCATCTCATACAACATCTTCAATTTATGACAATAGCATGGGAATCACGTTGAACATAAACTTAGAACCTGGAATAGTCATTTAGGACTTATTATGTCATAAAAGCATGATTTCTATTCCCTTAGGTATTTTCACAAACACCTTACATGCACATCTTAGGCATAGGTGGATTCATCAATATTACAAATATTCAACCACTAATTTCACATATTTATACATTAAATACCACCATATCCTCACACAAAACATACAAAGATCCGATCTTAGGCATCATCAAACTCCAACCATATGAACATCAATCACCAACAACATAAAAATCATAATACATAATTTAGAAGATGGTTCTTGAGATTCATGGACGAAAGGAGTCCATGAATCAACTCACGCATACCTTAGAAGGAAGATTCTTGATGATTGATGGAGGAATTTTCCTTGAAATTGGATCTTCAAGATTAATTATGCAACCCTAGTTGTTTTTCTCTTTTAGTGCTCTTTGATGATGAACTTTGAGATTATAATAGGGTTGTAATATGTTTAGAAGCTATATATTTCGTAGGGTTAAGTTTAGGGACGTGTAAGGAGAGTTAAAAGACTTAATTACCCTCAAAATAACTCAAAACAGAGTGTTTTTGGTACTTGGAACTAACTTAGGCGGTGCCCAAGTAATTGTACAAGCTAGGTTGGGCGGTGCCTAACCAATCGCCTAAGTTTGGTTGGGCGGCGCCTAACCAATCGCCTATCCTTACTGTCTCTCACAAAAATTGGCATAACTTTTTGCTCGGGTATTGGATTAAGGCAAAATTGGTATCGTTCGAAAGCTAATTCAATTATCTATATTTTGGTTGGTCTAAATCAGACAAAATACCACGTTAACATCGAGTTATACCCATTAAAATATGACCCTTACAAAATCAAATACTAAAACTTGATGGATTCAAAAACTCTTAGCTTGCATCACTCTAAGCGACTCATATGAGCATGCTTAAGACATTGTAAGATATCCTATAACTAGGGTATTCATTTTAAGTCATGCACTAAAATGCTACTCACAGGATAGGAGGTTTCATACGTAGGAAAACTTATTCACTTCCTAGCTTAGAAACATGTGGGGTATTACATAACTGTATAATGCAGTGTACTAAAGCACTTAGGAAAGATAGTCACTATTCCCAAAATAGTTCCTACCCATCTCTTAGCTTGCATTACAACCCAAAAAGACCTATTTGATCCTAAGCCTAACATTCTAATTTTAGCGGTGTATTACACTAAGGGAAAGCCGATGGTTCATTGTTTGTAACTTGTGAATTCTTTTTGAGAGTGAGCGAAAACTTGATTCTTTTACCCATTGTGTTATAAATTGTATTTATATGAGTGATTATGGGTAACTCTCTTGTTGTGAGGGCACATGTTTAACGAATTTGGGTGATTTGTATGATTTCTTTTATTGAGAAATTATCATGAGTTTACGAACTTGGTGAGTTAATTCTTAAGGCTAGGATGTTTTGAAGTAGGGTTCTTTAACTTTCAATTGTGTACATAACATGCTTAGTGTAGAAACTTGCATTCTATATAGTCATTATAGTATTAGATTGAGTGTCTGTGTAGTAGTAGAAGTGTAGAGTCACCTCAGCATATGATTCATAGAATAAAGAGTTGTTCGAGGACGAACAAGGCTTTAAGTGTAGGGTGGGATGTTGGATGTAGTTATGCACTCTAGTGTGGCTATTCTAGCTTGTGTAGTCTTGTTTTGAGAATAATTCGTGTGCTTTATGTGTTAAAGATGATATAAATAAGAAACTAAGTTTTCAAGTACGCAATTATGATGTTTAGAAGTTTTTTCAAACAATTTTGGACTTAAATTGATCAATTAGAGTCTAGACAAGAAAACTAGTTTTATTAGCTTGAGCTAGGTGATGTTCTAGTCTATATCGATGTATTATAATGTGTTGAATTAGTTCCTAATGGTTTTAATGTGTAATTTTATGTGGAAAAACTTGTTTGTAATGTACAAAGTATATTTGAGTCAAGTCAAGAGCCAAAGTAAAATGTTAAAGATTAAGCGAGCAAGCCTAGTCTTAGCTCGTATTTCTCGCTCATCGTTGTGAATGTTATGTTGTTTTGAGCTCTAATGTTTGTTGTGTGATTATGTAGGATGCTTGGAGGGTTGATGTTGATGATATATTTATGAGATACAAGATGAAAATTAAGGCAAAATGATGCCACAAGCAAAGGAACAAGTGGAGGAAACACTTGGACAAATATTGGATCGATTGGCACATTCCAGTGGCTTCCCGCAATTTGCACGCATCGCTCTTTCCATTTCAGTTCTACGGAGAATACGTAGCACCCTTGGATCATTTCTATAGAGCCTGCGGTGCACCCATTGGAACAATGCAATAAAGCTCACGGTGCATAGGTTATTTACATGCCGACTAAATGCTTTCTACTATAAATATACACCTTGGACACTTTGGCAAATATCTTGTGACGTCTTGGAACAATATAAGAGGTTGCTACAACTTCTCTTTTAGGTTTTACATTCTTTAATTTAATTTCTTTATCGTTTTGATCATTCATACACTTATTTAGATGATGATTATGGCTATTAGTGGCTAAATACTCTCTTTCCGGGGTTAAAGCCAAGAACACGACTATTATTATTTTGAATTAATTTTGTTTAATTTGATTATCATATTTGGTTGCTTGTTTATTCTTATTTTACTTATTTTGAGGATTGATCACCTTTAGAATACATATATTGTCAACCTTGCGATCTTAGGAGAGGGAATAGGGAGATAGAACACGAGGATGAACTAAGTAGGGTTCTTATTCTTTTATGAAATAAGAAATTTGAATTAGCGTCTAGGACAGGGATGTACCTAGAAGCCTTACTTGATTCACATGCAGGATGATAACATTAAGCACTTATTGGATTATTACATCCCCGCTCAATGATGTAGTTGTAATATCCAAGTTAGGTAAATAATTAGAAGTCAGTAGACCATGATTATGTGATTAACCCTACGAATCAAAAACCAAGAAAGCGATCTTATGAATGAATTTCAATAACATAGTATGATTGTTCGAAGTGCTTTAACCCTGGGCTTTTCTCCTATTGATTGTTTCAAGTCCTTTATTTTACGCATTGTTTACTTTATCGTAGTTTACAAATATTAAAAACCCCTTTTTGGTTACGCTTGCATCAATTAATCTAAATTGTGAACTAGAATTGAATAGTTATTGAAACAGGTCCCTATGGGATTGATATTCAGATTTCTTGAAGGACACTATATTACTTGGTAGACCACGTACACTTGTGTGTGTGCTTGGTAACTATCAATGGTAAAGCTATAAAAACCACAATAATGTTTTAAATTGCATTTTAAACCCTGTTCCCTATCATGACATATATGTATTTGCATATAACTGTTCACAATTGTTTGATTTGGTTTTGAATTAATGGCGTTACTTTATCTTTGTACCTGAGTTACCTTCTAGCATTCACCCTGCTAACCACTTTTTAGCATTGTCTACCCACTGATATAGGAACCAACCATACTTCCACCCTCCTGCTCAGTGACTTGGTGATTCGGAGATAACTTTTAAGTCTGAATGAAGTGGTGATTTTTTGCAGTCCGAAAGACCCAATTTCATGCTATGGATTTATTTATGTCATTTATTTCTTTGGTTTTGGATTTGGTTATGGTCGGTGGCATGTCCCGACTAGATATTCTTTGGCTTTGATTAGAGGCTTTGTTGGACTACTTTGGGCATGGGCGGTGTCGGTATTGATGTTAGCATTGGTATTGGTATTGGCATTGGTATTGTTATTGGATGGTCAATTAGTTATGAATTTTGTTTTTTGGTTATAGACTCTTTACAATGTCTTTAATTTGATGTTATCTTATCTTGTTATATGTTTGAAATTCATCTGACATCGAGTGAAGGGTAATCAACGGTTTAAGTATTAGGGGTGGTCTCCAGTCCTGGTTGGACTTGAGATACCCGACATGGCCAGGCCCTAGAATGGGTTGTGTCAGATTGGTATCAGAGCCTAGAGTCATGGTCAATTGGGTGTCAACAAAGCCGTGTCGAGTCGAGTCTCTTTTAAGTATGTGTAGCATGCCACACTCAAAGGGAGAGGCTATGAGGCATTTAGGTATGTTTCTCTTTCTTGTTATTCTATTTCCACCTATATAGTCTAAGGTATTGAGTCTCTCTAATTTCTGTTTTTTTCTCTTTTCAGATCATGCCTCTTAGATGATCTGAAGCTCACGGAAACTCCTCTATCCTACCTAAGGACAACGTTGATAGGACATGCCCTACTTATGGGGTCTAGTCCTTATCTAAGGGTCTAGTTCCTGATTGACCTTTTAGAGTTCCACCGGTCCTGTCCTATCCTTCTCAAGCTCCTCAGGCTGATGTGATGAATAATGAGTTTTCTCAGTCTATTCATATATTGGCTAAGTTGGTAGCTTCTCAGTTCGAGGGTGGTCTTCTATTACTCTATCTTATGAGGCCACAAGGGTTTTCCAGTTTATGAGGTTTAACCCTCCAACCTTTACTGGTGTTAAGGTCAAGGAGGATCCTTAAGGTTTTCTTTATGAGATGGAAAAGATCTTTCGTGTGATGTATGCCACTAATGTGGAGGGTGTGGAGTTCGCCTCCTACTAATTGAAAGATATTATGTATTAGTGGTACAAGGAATAGGACTGGTCAAGGGAAGAAGATCCTAAGTCATCTCTGTGGGATGATTTTTTTAATGCTTTCCTGGATCTCTTCTTTGCTCAAGAGCTAAGAAAGGCAAAGGCAGAAGAGTTTGTTAACCTGAAGCAAGACAGGATGTAAGTCAAGGAGTATTCCTTGAATTTTCACCAGATATCTCGGTATGCTTCAGAATTGGTATCTAGCATGAGGGCTAGAATGAGGAAGTTCACTTCTAGGTTATCTCGAGACTTGATTTTGGAGAGTAAGTCTACCTTGTTGAACAAGGATATAGATATCTACAAGTTGGTTGTGTACGTGTAGTAGGTTGAGAAAGAGAAGAAGAACCAGACAGAGACAGAGGGAGGTAGAGAAAGAATTTTAGATTTTCTGAGCAGGGTAGAGGTCAACAAAAGAGTGGCAGGGATGGTGGAAGTGGCCCAAGAGCAAGTGGGGAAATTTTGGGTCCTACTCGATGGCTAGTTCTCCCTACCTAAAGCCATCTGGTGACAAACATTTTTATGGTAGCGATATTTCTAGGGCATATGTTGCCCAATCTTAGGCTAGTAGGGCCCAATTAGGTTCGTCATATCCTCCCTAAATATTTTATGGTCAATTGTATTAGGGTTTTTGTAATGAGGGAAGGGACAAGTTCTTCAACTGTGGTTAGCCAGGGAATATGCTTAGAAACTATCCCATTGGTAAGTTTGCTTCTGGGGAAAACAAGGTTTCGGTTGCCTCTTCATCAGTTTCTTCACTAAAGGGTGTACCATCTGGCTCCGGTGCATTCAAAACTGACTCTATGCTCTCACTCCCCGTTAGGAGTTTGATGCATTGTCTGATGTCATTACTGGTATATTGAAACTCTTTTTCTGTGATGTGTACTGTTTACTTGATTCAGGGTCCACTCTTTTTTATGTGACCCCATTTGTGGAAGTGCATTTTGGTTTTGGTCCTGAGTGTAATTTGGACCTCTTTTCTATTTCTACCCTGGTGGTTGCTAAATGAGTCTATAGGGGTTGTGTCGTATTTGTGGTTGGTTGGGAGACTTTGGTGGATTTTTTTGAATTAGACATTGTTGATTTTCATGATATATTAGGGATGGATTGGTTGCACTCGTGCTATGCTTGTCTAGATTGTTAAACTCGTAAGGTCATTTTTAAATTCCTTAATGAGCTAGTTATCTAGTAGGAGGGTGGTTCTTTTGCATCCAAATGAAGGTTCATATCATATCTTAGAGTTTGGAGATTAATCTCTAAGGGGTGTCTCTATTATCTCTTTCGGGTTAAAGATTATAACTCAGAGAGTCCTTCTTTACCATCTGACCTGGTGGTTAATGAATTTCTTGAGGTTATTCCTGATGACCTTCCTGGTGTCCCTCTTGATAGGTAGATCTATTTTGGGATTGATATTGTTTTGGACACTCGTCCTATCTCTATTCCCCCATATAAAATGACTCCAGCTGAGTTAAAGGAGCTCAAGGAGAAAATAAAGGACCTTTTAGACAAGGGTTTCATCCATTCTAGTGTGTCCTCGAGGGGTACACCGGTATTGTTTGAGCGTAAGAACGATGGTTCCTTTCGGATGTATATTCATTACCGATAATTAAATAAGGTGATGGTAAAGAATAAGTACCCTCTTCTAAAGATAGATGATTTGTTTGATCAACTCTAGGGTTCTAAGTTTTTCTCAAAGATTGATTTTCAGTCTGGTTATCATTAGTTAAAGATTAGGGAGGCGGATATCCCTAAGACTACTTTTCATACTCGATAGGGGCATTTTGAGTTCCTGGTTATGTCTTTTAGGTTGACTAATGCCTTAGTGGAATTCATGGACTTGATGAATAGGGCCTTTCGTTAGTTTTTGGATTTATTTGTCATTGTATTCATAGATGATATTCTGGTGTACTCCAAGAGTGAGGTAGATCCTATCGATCACCTCCACGTTGTATTGCAGACCCTAAAAGAGCAGCAGTTGCATGCCAAATTTTTTAAATGTGAATTTTGGTAAAACAATGTGACTTTTTTGGGTTAGGTCATATCTAGTTAAGGGATCATAGTGGATTCAAAAAAACTAGTAGTAGTTAAGAAGTGGCCTAGATTCACGACCCCAATCAATATTCTAAGCTTCTTGGGTTTATCCCGCTATTATAGGAGGATTGTCAAAAGTTTTTCGACTATAGCTGCCTGTTGACTAAGTTGACTCAGAAGAAGGTAAAGTTCTTGTGGTCCGATGCATGTGAGGGTAGTTTTGAGACGTTGAAGGATAAGTTGACTTCGGCCCCAATCTTGACTTTACCTAAAGGCATTAATGGATTTGTGGTCTATTGTAATTCATCCAGTGTGGGGTTTGGTTGTATTTTGATGCTGCATGGCAAGGTGAAAGCTTATGCCTCTAGGCAGTTGAAGGTGCATGAGAAGAATTAATTGACTCATGACCTGGAGTTGTTGGCTGTGGTGTTCGCATTAAAAATCTGGCATCAATATTTTTATGGAGTTCATGTGGATATCTTTCCAAATCATAAGAGTCTACAATAAGTTTTCATCGAAAAAGAGCTTAATCTCAGGTAGAGGAGATAGTTTGAGATGCTCAAGAATTATGACATGAGCCTTAACTATCACCCAGGTAAAGCTAACAGTTTTGCTAATGTTCTTAGAAGGTTATCCATGAGATGTCTAGCTCACGTGGATGAGGAGAAGTGAGAATTTATGTAAGATATTCATTGTTTGGCTAACCTTGAAGTTCACCTCTTAGACTCTGAGGATGGTGGTATGTTTGTACAAAAGGTGGCACAGTCATCTCTTGGTACTAAAATAAAAGAGAAATAGATATTAGATCTTGACATGATGAAGATTAAGGAAGATGTAGGCAAGCAAAAGGTAATGGCTTTTGAGATTGGTGGCGATGGTATCTTGAGGTATCGAGGTAGACTATATGTTCCTGACATGGATGGATTGCGGGAAAGGATTTTGGCTGAGGCTCATGGGTTGTGTTATACTATTCATCCTATTTCGACAAAGATGTATCATGATCTTAAGGAGATTCATTGGTGGAATAATATGAAGCGAGATGTGGCTAGTTTTGTGGCTAAATGCATGGTGTGTTAATAAGTGAAAGTTGAACAATTGAGGCCCGTTGGGTTATCTCAAGAGATTAAGTTGCCTGTATGGAAATGGGAGGTAATCAATACGGATTTCATTACCATTCTACCCCAGTGTTGGAACAAGTTTGATTCAATTTGGGTCATCATGGATAGGATGACTAAGTCTGCTCACTTATTACCAGTGCAAACTAATTATTCGTCTAAGGATTATTACAAGTTATTTCTTGGGGAGATCGTGAAGTTACTTGGTGCTCCAGTTTCTATCATTTGGATTGTGGTACTCAATTCTCATCTCACTATTGGCGATTATTTCAGAGAGATTTGGGAACTAAGATGAGTCTTAGTACTGCTCTTCACCCACAGATGGATGGGCAGGAGGAAAGGACAGTTTAGGTCTTGGAAGATATACTTTGGTCTTGTGTGATTGACTATGCTTGTAGTTACGTCAATTATTTGCCTCTCATAGAGTTTACGTACAATAATAGTTATCATTCTATCATTGGTATGGCTCTTTTTCAGGTGTTGTATGGTAGGAGGTGTCGTTCTCCTATTGGGTGGTATGAAGTTGGTGAAAATGAGTTGTTCGATCCTAATTTAGTTTACCAGGCCATGAAGAAGGTGAAGGTGATTTGAGATAGGCTTAATACTGCTCAAAGTCACCAAAAGTCCTATTCAAATGTGAGGCGTAGGGAGTTTGAGTTTGAGGTTTGTGATTGGGTGTTTTTAAAGGTGTCCCTTATGAAAAAAGTGATACGGTTTGGTAAGAAGGGGAAGCTCAGTTCCCGGTATGTTAGTTTGTACTTGGTTTTGAAGAGGGTCCATAATGTTGTGTATGAGTTGGAGTTGCCTCCTAGATTGATCTCCATTCACCCGGTGTTCCATGTGTTAATGTTAAGAAAGTGTGTGGGTGATCCGTCACTGATTATTCCTATCAAGGATATTGCTATTTCAAATTCCTTGTCTTATGAGGAAGTCCCCGTTGAAATTTTGGATCAACAAGTTCGTCGATTGCAAATGAAGGACATATCTTCGGTAAATGTTCTATGGAGGAACCATAAGGTTGAGGAGGCTACTTAGAAAGCCTAAGAGGACATGAATTCCAAGTATCCATTCTTGTTCTCCACCCCAGATAATCGTGCCTAAGGTATGTGTTATTCTTAATATCTTTGTTTTCTAACTTAGTTAAAGGTAAGAGTTGAGGTATATAGAGTCCAATCGTGCTTGTGTAGGGTGAGAGTCCGAAGGACGAACACTGAAAACAAATGTTTGCCGACATGAGGGTTGGTCTTCATGACCATGTGTTTATAGGGTACAAAGGAATCCCCCAAGACTATACACGTATATATGTATCAAGGAGAGCAGAGGGTACAAGGGAATCCTTGGCCATCTATGATATCTCTAGTTAGTGCGGTTACACGCACTGGGGCCTGTTCAGGGCGTAACACTGGACCCTTATAGCCCGTGGGTGGATTTTTAGTGGTAAAGCTACGCAACCTAGGATAATGTTTTAAAATGCATGCTAAACCTTTCTCCCTCTCCCGACATGATATATATGTATATATGAATTTGTATATAGTTGTTTGCATTAGTTTGATTTGGTTTTGAATTAATGGCATTACTTTATCTTTATCCATGAGTTACATGCTAATGTTCACCCCGCTAACCATCTCTATGTGCTGTATCCCCACGTGATGTAGGAACCGGCCATACTTCTACTCCTCCTACTCAGTGACTTGGTGGTTCTGGGACAGCTTTTGAGTCAGACTGCAGTGGTGAGCTTCCATACTCCGGAAGACCCCATTTCTTGCTATGGATTACTTTATGTCATTATTATTTGTCTTGGTTTTGGCTTTATCTATTGTTAGGGGCATATACCGACTAGATATTTTTTGGCTTTGATTAGAGGCTTTGTTGAACTACTTTAGGCATAAGCGGTGTCGGTATTGGTAGTTGCATTGGTATTGGTATTGGCATTGGGATTGGGATTGGTATTGGATGGTTAATTGGTTGTTAATTTTGGGTTTTGGTTATAGAGTCATTATAATGTCTTTAATTTAATGTTATCTTATCTTGTTATATGTTCGGAATTCATCTGACATGGTGTAAAGGGTGGTCAATGGTTTGGGTATTGGGGGTGGTCTCTGGTCTTGGTTGGACTTGTGATACCCGACACGTCCAGGCACTGGTTTGGATAGTGTCACGTGCCACCTACAACCTGTAGGTGACCCATTAAGTGGCCACCGACCTCAATTTTCCTTCTTTGTTTAGGATTTGTTTCCTATGGTTTTCGTGTACTCTATATATACCCTTTTGACATTTTTATCTTGATTACGCACTCTTGATACTTACCAACATATATTTGATTCTAGGATTCAATTTTGATCTTGGGATTGCTTTGTCCTTAATTTTGGTTGATAATTCAATTCGATACTTTGAGTTTTATTCGTTATTTATTATGATATTGATTTAATGCTTTCAATTATGTATTCCATTGATTATTTCACAATAATGAGCGGCAAATTCCCTTAGCTAGGGTTGTGGGAACCCTGGCGGATTTACGAAGTAAGGGAAGTGCAAAGTTTTTCTGAACCAGTATTCTTTCATAAATTGTGATTGTATTCAATTCCATAGACTTTTTAATGGTTGCTAGGGTTAGGATCCCTTCTTATATTCACTACTTACTTTACAAGAGGAGTAGAGATTAGGAAAAGATGATTGTAATAGTAATTTAAAGTTAATTGCCAAAATAAACGTATCTGCATTATCTACTTAATCCGATTATTTTTCATCTAATAACTTAAGACTCAAAAGGTAAAAGTTAACCTAGGATCTAGGATAAGGGTTTGTAAGGCGACATCCTGAGACGCAAATGGTAAAGGGTGAAATCTGTCAATGAGTCCACAAGATAGTTGATGGTACATAACTTATCAGATTCTGTGTGCAAGATATTGGGTTGTTTCAATAAAGCATGATAAACCTACATAGATGAGAAGCCGGGAGGAGCACTGATGACGTCCAAACTACACCTCCTCACAAAGTATGATACGGTCGTTGTTTAAATATAGTAACCCAACAAAGGTTGGGGTCGAATTCCAAGGAAACACGTGGAATCATGGCTATTAGCAGTTATAGTCAAAGGGCAGAACTGGAAAAGTAAATGTTTTTTTTTAATCTAGTAATCTAGAGAAAGTAAAGATATTAACTTCGATTGTAAGCAGTCATAGGTGAACACTAGGATTGTGTTCCCCCTGGCTTCTAAACTCTGTAGGATTATCGTTCTTTGTTGAACAAACCCGATACTTTCCATGCAGAATCGATAAATTATGTACCTTTTAAAGTCTTTTGGACGAGTAAAAGGATTTCACCCTTTACATTTTGAGTCTCATGATGTCGCCTTACTAACCTTATCTTGATCCCAATTAACTATTACCTTTTGAGTCTTTAGTTATTAGATGAAATCTAAACATCTTAATAAGATAAAACCTAGAAGCGTGGATTGACAACTAAACTCCAAATTACTGTCGTCTTTATCTTTTCCTAATCACTACTACTCTTTTGGAGTATGTAGCAATAATCTAGGCGGGATCCTAACGTGTACACCCATAAAAGATAAAGCAATACATGCATGGGTATTAGTTCAGAACAACAATATCACTTTCCCTATTTCATCAATCTGCCAGAGTTTCCACAACCCTAGCTATGGGTTTTTAGCCGCTCATGCTTGTGAAGAAATCAATGAAATTCATCATTGAAAACATAGATGAAATCACAATAATAAGAAGTAGAAAACCCACAACTATAACTGAATAATGAATTGAAGTCAATACACGAGAATCTCAAGATCAAAATCGAATCTTGGAATCAAAATATGTTTTGTGAATATCAAAAGTGAGTTACTCCTACTAAAAAACACATAAATTGTATTTATAGTACTTGAGGAAACCCTAAAACCAAAGCCCTAATGAAATAGGAGAAAATTAGGTCAGTGGACACTTGTGGCCCCTACTTTCGCCATGACCCTGGGCGCAAGTAGTACCTGCAGTTAGCAGGGTGGGCGCAGGTACCAAGTTGAAAAAATCCTGTAGGTCAGCTCTTGGGATTTTAGAATTCTGGCACTTGCTTTGCTTACTTGCGGTCCACATGTTAACTTAGTAAGTATCGGGTGTCATCTTTCCAGCTCTTCTTTAATTCCTTAACATGCTTTGATCATGAACAAGCCAGAAAGTGTTCCAAACATCCATAATTTCTCCAAAAAGTAGCCCAAGACACCTTTTTTCTTCTTTTTCACAAGCTTAGCATCCAAAACATTATTTCCTGCAAAATATACCCAAAACACATCATATCTAACAATGTAACCTCAGAAACTTGCATATTTTACTCGTCTTAAGCATAGAAAGTTCTATATTTCTATAGTGCATCAACACCCTCAACTTAAACCGTTTGCATGTCCTCAGGCAATAAATCACAACAAAAACAAAAACAATGCTTAACTAGGAGAATCTAAGATATTCAAGGCAGTCAGTCAACACTTAAAGCTTAGAACATAACACCCCCTCCAATCTTATTTTCCAAAACCAAATCTGTATGAACATAAAGCCCAAAAATGTGACACAGTGGGATTAAGGTATGAAAATTACATTAGCAACAGCCAACCACTCATATATACAAGTTACACTACCCGAAACAAGCAAATAGCTAGAAATATGACTCAAGTGCACTCACAACAAGGATGTCCCACTCACTCATATGAAATAATGTATGTCAATTCAGGGACTGTCAAGAGACACTCACACTCAGAAAAGAAGTTCCAATAAATGGATGTCAAATACCATAGGCTTGCCCTTATTTTTTTACCGTAGTTTTTAGATAGTCAAGTTATGATCACTATAGGACTTTTCTCGTCTTGTAATGTAGGCTTGGGGTATGGTATGGTACATATGGACATATCAAGTGACTAAGTCTCCCTGGCATTACACTAATCTTGGGGTCTCACTTACTAGCCAATTACTTTTTATTCCACCCTTATTTCTCCCTTTTTATAATTCATTGCACATTCAGGTTGGGTGTGGTCTTTTATTCTTTATTTTTTCATAATTTTTTTCCTTTTCTTTTTCTACCACACCCAACCCTACTGACTTTTTCTCTTATTTTACCTTTCTTCATACCCACTTTACACTATGAACCCCTATGACATCCACCCCCAACTTAGGTATTTTGCCTGAGTTGTAGTGCACAACATCAAAGGAGGACCAGGCCAAAACAGGTTCATTATAGCACAAATAGAAAGGTGAATGGTAAAACAAGAAAAATAGTCTTATAAGGCTCAAAATAGGTATCAAGGGATATCATTTACACATGGAAGGTCATTTAGGATAAAAGTGGACCGAAATAAAAAATGGCCTATGATCCTATCCTAACTGACTATCTTTCAACCTAGGCAAAAATAACCAAACAAGTTCTGAATTCAACACACGAAGGGAACTAGGTCATATCTCACACACACATAACACAGAGTCAATATTACCAACTACTAACTATTCGGTTCATGCAATTGTTACAAGTGATTATCATGTCCCTAATCCTAATGCCATAACAAGATCCACAATATTCACACATATATACATTCACACGACTCTTAAGAACAAAGTTTTGGAGGGGTATAAAAAATCAATCAAATTACGACTACTGCTCTAAATACTTTAAAATATCCTAATTACATAAAAACACAACACAATACGGTACAAAATTATCCTAGACATGCTGATTCTACAACCATACCATAGCTGATAGGAAAAGAAGTACGACAATAAAACCCGTGGCGGTATGGAATACCCATCCCCAACAAAAAACTACACACTATCCAAGATTCTATAAGATAAATTAAAATAGAGTGAAGTGGGAACATACCTAGGACGTACAAGGCGCCCGAATTATGAGAATCCCCAGATGAGGGCATATCAACTAGTAAAGGCGATGGTGGTAGCGATGCATTAATAGATAATGCACCCATTACTATAGCTATATGCCTCTTCCTATCGATGAATGTAGTATCTATCGAATCATGTTTTGCCCTTTTAATGACCAGGTCATATGGAATATCAGGATCTTGCAATTCATCTATGCGACCTCTCTTGGCCCCAACTACTTGTACCTCCTCTTCATCATCTGTAAAGAAATCAAACTATCTCAGTATGCATGGAGGTAATATCTGGACCACTAAAGGTATAACTGAGGGATTGGCTGGTATATAAATATCTGTGAAAGAGCGTACCTCTGCTCATAATATATCAAAATCCTTCCTTATCTGGGCTAGATCCGACGCATTTGTCTTTGTGAATCGGGCTATAACCTGTATCTCAATCTCATTGAGTAGTGTTTGGAAGTTGGGACATATCTCAGATAGTGCATCTCTTCGTGTAGCCTCCCATCTAGCCTTTGCTTGCTCAAATCTAGTCCTAACCCTTGATATTATCTGCTCATTGAGAGTAGTTATCTCAGTCTCAACAACCCTCAACCTAGCATCGGTGGACCTCTAACTTCCCCCTAAGCTCTATAAAAACTCGCTAGATATATTAATCATACATGTAGTAGGAGCTGGAGTGGATGGGAGAGTAGTATCTAAAGATACACTAACTGGCTCTAAGGTTGAAGCTGGGGATCTTGTGTCTCCTCACCTTGTGTACTTAAATTTAGATCCTCTCTCTGCTCCCCTATTTTTATATCTACACTAACACCCATATCCTCTTGATGTGTATCAGCAGGCTCTATGGAATCTATGGAAACTACTGGGTCCTTAGTTTGGGTCCTAGGTACTATTGTTGGCTCTGTAGATTTTCTCAAATGGTTTGGGGATGCCAGACTGTTCATTGTCTTTGTCTGTGCAGTCGTCACTGGAAGGACCCTCTCGTCTACTCCAGTATCTTAGGTACACCAGCCTTATCACACAACCTTTGAATCATGCAATGGAATCGAAGATTAGTCAACTCCCCAAATATTCTGTCATGTAACTCATACCAGAGAATGGAAGCAAACTGAACATCATATCCAGCCATCATACAAGCAACCAGTGTTACTCCCTGCCAAGTCAACATATTATTTAAAGTAGTGGGTATATGTTAGTATCTGATCAGAAACCACCAAAACTTGGCGTTAAATGTAATAGTCCCTTCTTGATCATACCATGCCCCTTAATCCATAGGGCCGCATCACCCAAAGGTGTAATATAACTACCTATCCACCTAGCCATCTTAACCCTCTCTCATTAGTGCTCAGCCTTCTTCATGATATGTCGATCATGTACGACCTTCAGTCTGTGGTCACACTTAACTGTAAATGCAGGAGTAATGTAATCTGGGCTGAAGATAACTCTATGGATAGTCTCTACTAAAATATCAACTCTGACCCCTCTAACCAGTGTATGATCAAGCTATGGCTGCCTCATAAATCTCACCAGGCCTGGGGCTCTGCATATAGGAAGGACTACTGTAGCTCGGTAGGATGCATAAAATTCCTATACCATAGTCGAACTATAAGAATCGAGTGGTCTATTCATCCACTCTAACTAATATCGATCAAATGCCACCCGTAACTATGGTACTCGACTCAACCATGATAGATCAATCCCATGATCCTCATAGATAACCCTCATAGGCCCGCCATCCTCCTAAATATGACTGTTGATACCAAGTATCTCCTATATCCCTTCTACACACCACCTTGGTATCCCTCCTCTAGAGGTGTATCTAAGGCATTATGGGTGCGGGACCCTGCCCCTGCTATCTTGATGCATCATAGAAAGACTGATTTGTACCCTCTTCAAACTGGGGTACCTTTGACTATCATACATGAGTAGTGGTACCCTCATCAAACTGGGGAACCACTGATGACTCCTCCTGCTCTACCTCCTCGGATGAATCTTGGGACCCCTCCAGTCTAAGAAACAACCTTTGGAGTAGACTCAGAATCTATCTCCTATTTATTATCATCATTATCAGGTGGAGGAGTGTGTACATCTGTACCGACTTCATACTTGGATGGTCTTCAACTATCTAAGAAGATTGGTGCGTCTTCCTTTTAGTAACTTTGTGTGTCACCTCAACTGCAGTGTCTCTACGTCGCTACCTTAGGTACTCCTCCACTGAACCACTAGGCTCAAGAGACTCTACCCATATCCTCAAGGTATCAACCTTCTTATTTTTCATAGCTTTAGGTTCCATATGTACCTTAAAACTAGTTTTTAGTTTCCAACAAAATTGAGGGATAGCAAAAGTAGAAGAAAAACTCAAAATTCAAAAAGTTCAAATTTTACTCAATTTTCACACCCCTTTAACCTATTTGAAATCCCAACAAGTCCAACGTGTACACACCTATCATAAACCATAACTTTCAATGCATAAAAACATGCTCAACTAGTGGTATTTCTGTATTCATTAAAGTTCAACTTTCGGTTGAGGCCTAACTTTAGATTTTACTTCAAAACAAGACCCTACATCAAGATTTTAGGCTACTTCAAGGCTCATACATACAAGAATGATAGATTCTATATATTTTGCAATGAAATTCACATATAAAATTGTTTAAACAATAAATAGATCATTATAAAACCATCAGGAGTTGAGAAAGTTACCTCATTTATGAAGAACCAGAAGTGCATAACGAAGAAGTCAAGCAAAACCAAAGTTGGAACTTGTTTTTAGTGTGTTGGAAAAAATTGGTATCTCAAATAAGTGTCAATTTAGCCTTTATTTAAGTTTGGGGTTATTTTTTGTTTTAAGAGATAAGTTTGAATTCAAAGAAAAAAGTGAAGTTTTGAGGATTTAAAGGAGTTAGAATGAGGTTAAAGTTGTTTAAATATAGGTGGGGGATGTTTTAGGTCATATATAGTCATATATATGTTTTGGTGGGCCCAACATTTGAATTAAAAATTAGGCCCACTTATTGACCTAGTTGCGACAGCCACCTATGGCCAAGCATGGGGTGCAGGTTCCACCTGCGGCCAGCAGGTGCAGGGCGCAAGTGCCGGGCCAAAGATTTTTGCCTGCTTTCCTGTAATTTATACTTGGAATTTTGATATTTTCCCACCTACTTGTGGTCCCACAACGTAAGTTTGAGGTCCCAAAAGTAAAGGATGACAAATTCCACAACTTTTTATTTTTCATCCGTAAAATTTCAACTTTTTAACTTATTACTCAACTTACAGTGTGGGACTTGTGACCATGATTGGTTGATCACATAGTCTCCTTACCTAGAAATCAATGAATATATCAATTTTTACCATATTCTAGGTAAGTCCAAGAGCTAAAAAAATATAAAAAAGAAAAACAACAAAAACATGAACACTAAAAATAGTGGGTTGCCTCCCCCTCATCGATTGATTTAACGTCGCAACACGATGTGGTAGTGTTGGTTACTCAGACTTCACCAACAATCCCAATGGTTTCCTCCTATGCAATTCTTGATTTAATATCGCGGCAGGACACGGGTATCTGTTATACTTAAAATTCATCAAGATACCCATATGAATATCCTCTAGGGTCATCAATACAATCAATCACCAACTCTACCCTCATTTCAATTGGTTGCTTCATTGAATTTCTAATGTTGAATGTATCCTCCTCAACATTTACTCTAAATTTTAGCTCACCTTTCTCCATGTCAACAATAGCTTTACCTATGGACATAAACGATCTTCCCAATATAATGGGCATCTAGATGTCAACTAGTCTAGGGTGACAAAGTCATCCATAAAGATGAACTTATATAAGATCACATCAAATGAGATTCCCACAGGATTCTTCACCATGAGGTCAGCCATCAACAACTGCGTCAAAGTTGGTTCCAGAAGGTTAAATCCCAGTTGCTTGAATATGGCCAGCGACATCAAATTAATGTTGGCTCCTAAGTTACACAAGGCTCTGGCAAATCAGAAAGACCCAATAGTTCATGGTAGTGTGAATGCTCTAGGATCACATTTTTTCGGCGCCAAAGACTTAGTCATGATTGCACTACAATGGTGCACACCATCAACATCCTCAATTGTCACTCCTTTCTTTCTTTTGACCAATTGTTTCATGAACCTGCCATATCCAGGCATCTTCTCTAATGCCTCAAGAAGAGGTATGTTCAACATCAATTTATTTAGTATGTCAATGAATTGCTTGAACTTACATTCTACTTTCTTTTGCTTATATCTTTGAGAAAAAGGTAAGGGTGGTCTCAAAATTTGTCTAACTTCTAGCTCAATGACCGGACCCTTACCTTTGTCTTCAACAACTTTACCTTTATCACCTGTTACCTTTTCAGACTCAAGATTAGGTGTCTTATATCAACATCTTCTGCAGCAGGTAGTGGGGGATCCATAGTAGTGATACTACACCTTTTGGTAATAGAAAGTACATGACCATCATTCTTCACATTTTGCATAGTGTTTCTCGGAAGGGCAACTGTCTGCCTTTGGTTCAGAGTTTCTGACATTTTCTTAAACTGGTGCTCCAACTGCTTGATAGTAGTTTCATGTTACTCCATCTTCTTGATTAATCTTGAAAAGTCAGCCTTAATCTCCTTATGGATGATATCTTGATTTTCTTGACCCTTTACCATCTTAGCCAGTATCTTTTCCATTCTAGATTCTACATCTCATCTACCAGGTGGAATGTACCTATCTCCCTTATCTCTGTAGTCATCTTTTTTCCTCCAGTAAATATTTCTCTCTCTACTATGGTCTCTGTATCAATCATAGTAGTTACGACCTTGGTTTCCTTACCCTTGGGCTCATAAATACTCCATCTGATGATCTAGATAATTTGCTTTCTCCTCTAATTCTAACGCATACACTTTGGAAGCTGACCCCTGTGCTGCTACTGCATTCACTTTCTCAAAAGTCACTACTGCAAGCTACTTTACTAGTATCCCTAGATCAGTTCTTAGCAACTAATCTCTTGTGCTACTAAATCATTAGCTACTTTATGGTTGCATGATGCACTTATAGTATATGTGCCAGATCCCCTCTCAGCCTCCTGAGTTTTCCACCCTCGGTTAATAAGCGAGATATGATATAACATCTCCAAAGCTGCCTCCCGTCATAGTCTCATGAAAGATCCTCCAAATATGTCATCTGCCATAACTCTGGAGTTGATGGTCAGGGCTCTATAGAATATTTGCAATAAGCTTATCCCTGACAATCGCTGAATGGGCACCATGCTCAGCTTCTTCTTAAACCTAAACTATGCCTCGGACATAGACTCTAACAGAAACTACCTATAATTGTAAATATCATTCTTAAGTTGCAACATCCTAGATAGAGGAAAAAACTAATTTAAGAATTGCCTGCGTAACTCATTCCATGTAGTGATAGAGCCTCTTGGCAGTTCCCCTAACCTTAAAGATGTTTTTTTTTAAGTGAGAAGGGGAACAACCTCAGTCTAAGTACTTCCAAATTCACTCTTGGATTAGTTTACAAACTGAAAATCCTGATAAAATTGGCAAGGTTCAAGTTTTCATCATCTGTAGGCAGATGTGCAAACACACCCTTTAGATTTATGAGCTGGATCATAATGGTCGTGATGTCAAACTTGATGCCTGGGGTCAAAAAGGTTGAATAATGGCTCTTGTCTCTATCATCTTAATGTATCCCAAATCTTCATAATCATCTATATATGGATGCACATACTGATATGCTGGGATTACTTAAACATGGGCACCTCTAGCTCTGTTCTGGTTTCCATCGAGTGCTGCTCGACAGTTTGCTGCCTTTCTCAGCTTAGCTAGCTCTGCCTCTCAAGATACCCATTGAGATTCTTCTATTTCCCTCATCTTGGTTTTAGGTTTAGCTAATAGATCACCAGTCTGTCGATCAACAATATCCTTTACTCCTTCGAGAAGAGGGAAGGTCCAACATCACGAACCCCTTCAGGAAGTTCATCTCTTTTCTACTCAGAAATCCTACTAGATGTTTTAGAATCCTCTAGTGGGAGTAAGGAATTTCATCTACCCTATGTGCTAGGCATTATGCCCAACTAAGGACAAAACCAAAAAGAAGAAACCCAAAAACTGCAGTAACTTCAAATCATAAATCAATACCATGGTCCTCGACAACGGCGCCAAAATTTTGATAACATCCAAACTGCACCTCCTCTCAAAAGATAATACAGTCGCTGTCAAAATATAGTAACCCAACAAAGGTTAGGGTCGAATCCCACGGGAACATGTGGAATCATAGTTATCAACAATTGTAGTCAAAGGGTAGAAATGGGAAAATAAATGAGGGGGTTTATGTAGTAATATCGAGCAAGTAAATTTATTAACTTCGGTTGTAAACAACCATAGGTGAACCCTAGGATTGTCTTCCCCCGACTTCTCAACTCCGTAGGCTTATCGTGCTTTGTTGAATCAACTCGATACTTTGGATGCAGAATTGATAAATTATGTACCTTTTATAATTTTTTGAATGAGCAGAATGATTTCACCCTTTACCTTTTGAGTCTCAAGATGTCTCCTAAATAACCCTTATATTGATCCCAGTTAACTATTACCTTTTGAGTCTTTATTTATTTGATGAAACCTAACCATCTTACTAAGATAAAACCTAGAAGTGTGGATAGAAAGCTAAACTCCAAATTACTGTCGTCTTTATCTTTTTCTAGTCACTACTCATCTTTTGGAGTAATTATAAATAATCTTGGTGGGATCATAACATGTGAACCCATTAATAAAACTATTATAATGAAGATAAAGCAATACATTCATGGGTATCAGTTCATAATAGAAATAGCACTTCCCCTACTTTGTCAATCTACTAGGGTTTCCACAACCCTAGCCTTGGGATTTTAGCTTCTCATGCTGGTGAAGAAATCAATTACATTTATAATTGATAACATAGATGAAATCACAATAATAAGAGGTAGAAAACCCACGACCATAACTGAATTAATCAACTGAAGTCAATACAAGAGAATCCCAAGATCAAAATCGAATCTTAGAATCTAAATATGCTTTGTAAATATAAAAAGTGCGTAACTCTTACTAAAACACACATAAATGGTATTTATAGTACATGAGGAAACTCTAAAATAAAAGCTCGAACAAAATAGAAGGAAACAGGGTCGGTGACAGAGTTTATAAAGTAGGGACTAGGTATCAGATAGTTTGAAGGGAGTCATGTCGATAGGAGAAAGTAAGCAAATGCAAAAAATGAAGGTGCATGATGATAGGGGGAAGTAAGTAATGTAATAAGTGAATGATAAGGCACGGTGATAGGGGAAGAAGAGTTTTTGTTGTAAATGACAACAAGGGACCCGATCCCTGTGTTGCATGGTGAAGAAGGAAGCATGATGATAGGGGGAACATTCATATTTAGGTGGTAATCACACTGATTAAATATGATGAATGTGCACTGATACTCAAATTGTATGGTTTGGTTTATTATTATCAAAAAGGGGGGAAATTTCTATATGTAGTTTTGACGAGGAGGAGCTGAATTTCAAGGGACCAGGTCCCTGAACGTGCAAGGTATAATACAGTTGGCATGCATCATCTGAACAGTTTTATCCTCTTGTGTAACAAACTTGCAAGTGTTATTGTTTTGACTTAGACAACTGGTCTAATGATCTTTCAACCCTAATCATTACTCAACTATAAAAAGGGAAGAGATTCTTCTTCATCAAATGAGTTTTTGCAAAAATCAGAGAGAAAAAAAAGGCAGTAAAAACTCCATTTCAAGATTGCTCAAACATTGCTCATAGTCTTATCTTTGTAATATGCTTAAAGAATGAGTGAGTGTTGCTGAGTGTTGATTTGTAAATGAACTACTCATGTTATAAGAGTAGTGTTTTTGTTTATTGAGAGAGTTTAAGATTGAAGCCGATTAGAATTAATTAGTGTAGAGAGAGTCCTTGGTAGAGTTACCAAGATGAGCTTGTAGTAGAGTTGCTATAGAATACGGAGCCTAGAGGTAGGCTAAAATCTAGACTATAATCAGGTGGTTGATTATAATAGATTTCTATGGTGCTTGTGAGGGAAAGTCGTGGTTTTTCCCTTCTTAGGTTTCCACGTAAAATTCCTTGTGCATTTACTCTTTCCGCACTTTTTATAGTTTTCCTGCTCTTTATCATTTGATTGCCTGTGATTGACGTAGAGGGACCTGGTCCCTCACTGCGTGGTTCAACCCCCATGGGTTTTATCTTTTGGTATCAAAATGGGTTCACTCTAAAAGGTTCACACCTAGAGTGTCTTGGCTAATATGGCTACTCCACCTAATCTAGAAGAAGGGCAATCTACCACTAGACCACCAAGATTTAATGGGCAGTACTATGGGTAGTGGAAAACAAGGATGTTCGACTTTATTATGGTTGAGGATAGTAAGCTAATGTACATAATTCTTGATGTTCCTCATGTGTTTGTTAAAGAAGTTAAAGAAGGAGAGGTTTCAAGAATGGTTGTTAAAAATAGGAGATAGTACAACAATGAAGATAGGAAAAAGATTGAAAAGAATTACAAGGCCAAGAAACTGTTAGTATGTGGCATAGGTCCTGGTGAGTACAATAGAATCTCAGCTTATGAAAAAAGGAAAAGAGATCTGGGATTTCTTGAGGACTATTCATGAGGGAACTACAGATATGAAGGATTCTAAAGTTGACATACTGACAACACAATATGAAATCTTCACTATGAAAGAAGAAGAGACAAACAAGAAATCCATATAAGATTCACTTCCATCACAAATGAGCTACACTGCTTAGGAGAAGTGATTCTATTGTATAAACAAGTGAGGATGATTTTGGATATTCTTCCCAAGTCATGGGAAATCAAAGTATATTCCATGACTAATCCAAGAAATATTAAAACCCTAAATATGGATGAACTTATTGGAAACTTGAAAACACATGAACTCAAGAAAGAACAAGGAGAATAGAAGACGAAGTCAAAAAAGAAAAATATTTTGCACTAAAAGCCTCAAAGTCAGGTTCAAATGAAGAATAAATTGATGTTTACTACTCGGCAAATAGAATTATTAGATCCATGATGAAATGTGGACAATTCCAAAGAAGTGAAAGTAGAATCAGAAAAGTTGTCACTATAGAGGTGTGTCATAAATGTGGAAGTCCTAATCATTTCATGAAGGACTTTTACAT
The DNA here is from genome assembly GCA_030864215.1 of Capsicum pubescens. NCBI lineage: Eukaryota > Viridiplantae > Streptophyta > Magnoliopsida > Solanales > Solanaceae > Capsicum > Capsicum pubescens. The sequence continues at coordinate 101,502,242 of CM061538.1, read as the reverse complement.
GCATAAAATAGATCACCAGGATTACCTCAAGGTTGCAGGTGACAAAGTAAAGATCAAGGACAAGGTCCCTAACAATTCAAGAAGGAAGGCTGCAACTGATTACGCAGTAAAACAAGCTATAGCAGCATGGGGAGATTCTTCCAGTGATTCAGGTGATGATGAGAAGACTGGGGATGTCTCTATGGTAGAAGTAGAATAAGTTCTAGTTATCTATGATTCCTTGTTTTCACTCAACACAGACACAAAAGGTGAAAAAGAAAAGGAGGTAACCCAATTTAACATTAAGGAGAATCTAAATAATTACACTGCTAGGAAAATAAAAGGCTTGGAGTGTGTTGATAGACTCTGTATGTGAACTAATTACTAAAAATAATGCCTTAGAATAAAAAGTATAGAATTAAGAGCATGATTATATTGCTTTAACTCTCAAAATTTTTGAAATTGAAGAGTTGTTTACAAAGATATACTCTAAAATCTTAGTCTAATAGGTAATTTGAAGAAAGTAAACAGTGTTGATGGTAAAGGGAATAAGAAAGCCTTAAGGATTGAGATTGATCTCGAGGAGAAACTGAAATCTTCACAAAAACACCTTATGTCAGAACTTCATAGGAATGAAGAATTAGAGAGGGACTTGGTCCGCCTGAAAGATGAATTGAACAAGTCTCTTAAGTGGAATACTTTCTCACTAATCCTTTGTGACTTGAATAGTAAAAGTATTAATGATGGTAGAGGACTAGGATACTAAGGAAAATTCCAACCTAGTGAATCCAAAGAAAAGCCTACTCATACAGATAGAAACAAAGGGCACAAGCTCTTATGCACTCACTATGGAAGAGATGGACATATGAAAGAAAGATGTCAGCACTGGATTATGATAGAATTAAGGAATACTGAACACATTCAGTAGGAGTGTTCATATCCTTAGGGATTCCAGTCTCAAAAAGAAGTAAAAAAGAATCTATCTCTGCCTGGGAGGACTAAGAAGAATTTGATCACTCCATTGTCCTACTACTTTGAACTCAGACTCAATTGGGTTCTCAAATCTTAAAAGTGATCATGATTCTAGGCATGAGAAGGGAATTGTAGTCAGGAATAGCTCATTGATTAAAAAGGTTCAAAGCTTAATGATGGAAGGTCTGACTATGTTCTCTCTCAATTCACTTTAGGTGAAGGTGTATTATTTTGAAAAGATGAGTTCAAGGACCTAGTTCTTGGATTCTGCAAGCTAATATTCAAAAAGGAGGTGTGTGAAGCTTGTGTTCAAAAGAAATCCCTAGAAAGACCTTCTGATTTGAGGTAGGAAAAGGCACTGGAGAATGGCCAAAAAGGACTTCTGTAGGTAGATAAAAGGACTGCATGAAGTTCCTAATTAGTCAGGATAATTATTAATCCTTGATGATGCTAAAAATGATGAGGAAGAGGATGAAAAAATACAGATAAGTCATGATTCTCAGGGACCTGGTTCCTAGGAAATTCATCTCAGAAGGAGAAGCTTCAATAGCCTGAATATAGTCAATTCTGGGACTTGATCCTCAGGCCTACATTAAGAACCAACTATGGAACCAAAGAGGTAGGCGGAGTCAGAAAGACTGAGGCAGGATTGATCAAAGTAACCTGATCCACCATGTGAATTAGAGTCTCTCCAGAAAAATTGGCTATGATAATGAGATAAGTATTCTTGATAAAGTTGGTGCACATTAGTCTAAAAAAGCTCTAAAAGAGAAGGGACCTAGTCTCATCTCTCGGGTTAGTGAAGGTATAAACCCATGGGAAAAGCTCTAAAAGTTGATAATTGTGACTTACACAAATTAGAAGATTCACTAAAAAAAGAGAAGGGACCTAGTCCCATCTCTCGGGTTAGTGCCACTATAGTATGCTTTAATAATCATAAAATGTTGTATAGAAAGACATGTGTTTTTCTTCTCTCAATAAAGCTGTCTATTCCTTTACAAAGTGAAGAGTCACTCTTATTAAAAACCAGACATGTCATTCCAAAAAAAAAAATCTTTTGATTACAACGGCCACCTCTTCAAATTGCTAAATCAAGATATTTCCCATTCTTAGTCTCAACTCATCACTCTTTTCCTCCTCTAAGCTAAACTGATCCTTCTAATTCTCTTTCACTCATAAAAAAAAAATTAAATATACCCTTATTAAATACCTTGAGCCTTCAGTAACCAAAGACATAGAAAATCTTTCCGTAGGTCCACCAAGTCAAAGTCTGGTAACCTTACTAGAATGAGGTGGAAACACATAGTTGTGAAAAAAAGAAGAAAACCTATAATGGACCTGATCCCGAGAAGAGAAAAGTTATGATTAAAAATAAAGAGGTAAGTAAAGAGACCAAAGGAAGAGATGAAGTATGTGGGTATTTAAAGTATGAATAAAATGCTAATAACTCAAAAGGTGCTCTCAGGAAGAACTTTTAATCCCAAGATATGTGAGAAGAAAAAGAAACATTGAAGGCAATATAGATACTTACTCAACAAAGTATTCAATCACCTTGGGTAATTAGGACAAAGGGAACACCTGGACCAATCAAGATGATATTCAGTCTGACAACACTTGTGGAGAATGAATACATAAGAAGAGCAAAGCTGGGCTAGAGTCTCAAGAATCTTAGTTTCTAGCTATTTAAAATGAGTGGGAAATGAAAATGGAGGGTTTAAATATAAAAGTTGACTAATAAATATGCTAAATTAGTGCACCTAAAATTGCAGAATCAAAAGTTGTCCTCTGAGGGACCAGGTTCCACTGATGAACTTCCAGCTGAAAATGCAAAACTCCAGGAATAAGTGGCTGAACTGAATGCTGAAGTGAAGGAGCATACCATAAAGCTATTGGATTCTCAAATTGCTGAAAATCCAAGAATGGATATACTGCTTAAGTCCTTTCATCTAAGCCTCTCTCTATTTGAACCCTGTTCTCCTTATTCCCTTATCAACCTTATGTTAGTTCCATATCCTGGTTCTCATAATGGCTTTTAAATATAGTTATTTATATGGTGATTATTGTAGTTTACTATACTGGTACTAACTATTATTAATGAATGAATCTTTGAATTGAGTGTTAGAATTGTTCTCTTTATACTGCAAAGCTATTCTTCATTTTAGTGTTGCCCCAGTGGCCATGAGTTAACTGATTTGTGCTTAAATTGCTCTTGGTTTAGTGTTCTTACATTTAAATGATGCCAATGGGGAAATACTAAGTTCATATAGTAGGGACTAGGTATCAGACATTTAGAAGAGAGTCAGGTTGACAGGAGAAAATGAGTAAATGCACAAAATAAAGGTGCATGCTGATAGAGGAAAGTAAGTGATGTGATAAGTGAATGATAAGGCATAGTGATAGGGAAGAAGAGGTTTTTTTGAAAATGACAACAAGGGACCAGGTCTCTATGTTGCATGGTGAATAAAGAAGCATGATGATAGGGGGAACATTCATCTTAAGGTGGTAATCACATCGATTAAATGTGATGAATGAGCACTGATTCTCAAAATTGTATGGTTTGGTTTGTCATCATCAAAAAGAGAGAAAATTGCTATATGTAGTTTTAATGATGAGCAACTGAAATGCAAAGGACCAGATCCCTAGACGTACAAGTTATAGTACATCTGGCACGCATCATCTGCACAGTTTTATCCTCTTGTGTAACAAACTTGTAGGTGCTATTTTATACAGACTTGGATAGTTGGTCTAATGATCTTTCATCCCTAATCATCACTCAACTATAAAAGAGAAGAGACGCCTCTTCATTAAATGAGTTTTTGCAAAAATCAGAGAGAAAAGAGAGGAAGCAAAAACTCCATTTCAAGATTGCTCATATTCTTATCTTTGTAATATGCTTAAAGAGTGAGTGAGTGTTCTTGAGTATTGATTTGTAAACGAACTGCTCATGTTATAAGAGTAGTGATTTTGTTTTTTGAGAGAGTTACTTAGGTAGAGTTGCCTAATCTTGAAGTTGATTGGAGTTAATTAGTGTAGAGAGAATCCTTGGTAGAGTTACCAAGATGAGCTTGTAGTAGAGCTGCTACTAGCGCAAGGAGCCTAGAGGTAGGATAAAATCTATAATGTAATCAGGAGGTTGATTATAGTGGATTTCTTTAGTTCTTGTAAGGGTAAGCCATTTTTTCCCTTCCTGTGTTTCCACGTAAAATTTGTTATGCATTTACTCTTTCTTCACTATCTATAGTTCCCTGCTTTCATTATTTGATTGCCTGTGATTGTCGTAGAGGTACCTGGTCCCTCACTTTGTGGTGAAACCACCAAGGGTTTTATTATTAGCCACTTATGGACCCTACTTGCGCACTGACCATGGGCGCAGGTAGTATATGCGGTCAGCAGGGTGGGCACAGGTACCAGGATGAAAAAATCCTGTCGGTCAGCTCTCGGGATTTTGGACTTCTGGCACTTGCTTTGCTTACTTGCGGTCTGTAGGTCCTACTTGCGTTCCACACGTAGACTTAGTAAGTGTCGGGTGTCATCTTTTCAGCTCTTCTTTAATTCCTTAACATGCTTTGATTACGAACAAGCCGGAAAGTGTTCCGAACATCCATAATTGCTCCAAAAATTAGGCAAAAACACTTTTTTCATCTTTTTCACAAACTTAGCTTCCAAAACATGATTTCCTGCAAAAAAAATACCCAAAACGCATCATATATAACAAAATAACCTTAAAAATTTGCATTTTTTCCTCGTTTTAAATGTGTAAAGTTCGATATTTCTATAGTGCATCAAGCACAGTCCTAGTATTCATTTTTGATTGATTACAACCAAAATACTCATAGCTTGTTACTTTTCATATTTTACTACTACAATGCCCCCATTTACTTTTCAGTACTCCCTGTTGACTTCAGCAACTAGATATATAATTCACGTATTCCCTATGGGTTCGACCCCAACTTGAGTTGGGTTACTACATTTTGCATCAATTGCTTTAGCTTTCTTTGGAGGTGTAGCTTTTGGAAATATTACTTTTCCATTTCGAACGGCCTTGAAATCAACTAAAATAATCAATTATAGAGCCTATGTGTTAAAAAAAAGCCAATGATACTTATATTGTCTATTTTTTAAGTCGGGGATGGGACCCCTAAAATGGGTTTTAAAAAAAGAAGGTAAATTTAGAATTTTTGTTTAGAAAAGCCTTACTCATGATAAAAGGAAACCATAGAAGAAAACCCATGTAAAAATGGGTTAAAATCGAATTTTGTATTGAAGAATTACCTTTTTAGGCCTTTCAAGCCAAAAATCCCCAAATCCCAATTTGAAATCTTGATTTAAAGAGTTTTAAATGGCATAAATCGAAGTAAAATAATTGAAATAGTGATCTAGAGCTTACCCAAGCTCAAGAATGGAAGAAATCATCCAAAACTCTCTCACTAGGAAGTTCAAAGTTTCAAAAATGGAAGAAACTTTAGAAAAGTAATTTTAAACCTGTCTAGATATGACCGCTAAAGCAATCAAATGACCATTTTAGTGGTCATCACTTCAGCGTGGGCTGACTGCTTCAGTAGTCCATCCCATACGTATGAGGTCGCTAAAGCGGCGACTGCTAAAAGGATCAAATATTTGTTTTAGTGGCAGTTGCTTAGACTAGATGGATCCGCTAAAGAGGTGTCTAGGACTCTAAAACGGCTATTGCTTTATCGGTCCTTTGGCTGCTAAAGTAGTTGCACTAGATACAACAGCACCAACAACTTTGCTAAGTTGTAATGTTGCCGATCAACCCCTTGGAATTCATTCGGAATGTCGAGAAGTCAAACAAAATATGCTACTAGATTAAACTTGAATTTTCAAACCGAACGGTGACATCAGATTTTCAAAAGAGATTGTTTTCACATAATTGACCCCCGAAACCCAATTTCACTAATTTCCAAAGAAAGGACCGAAATGATATCCAAAAGCCATAAAATCAAAACAACCACGCTACCAATGCAAAATTGATTTTCCAGATCTGTTGGCATAATCTATTTTTTATCCGACACACAAAACAATAAAGGTTAATCAATGTCAACTATGAGCCCTTTTTGACATATAAAAGCCACAAACTTGCACAAATTATTCCAAATTGCATCGGAAACCATGCCAACCATCCCCTACACCTTAGAATAAGACAACAGGATGGGGTAAAATGGTCAAAACATATAAAAAGAAAATGTTCACAGAATCAAGTCACTAGAAGATCCACCTCTAAGAATCTAGTTTTTCCTCTAACTAAAGGCAAGAGAATACCTGAATTAGTGAAAAGATAGATGTAACTACTACGCATAGAGAACTCAACCTCCCAAGTGTTCTCATCTACATAACGGTATCTCCACTAAATCTTAACCACTAGAATATCTCTAGAACGCAATCGCTTAACATCTTAGGCTAAAATAGAGGCTGACTTCTCAACAAATAAAAACCTCTCATTTAACTACACTGTGTCCCAATAAATGGCATGAGACTTGTTCGAAATGTAACATAGTAGCAGGGATACATAAAATACTTGATGAACAGCTAAAAAATTTGGGGCTAATGCTAACTCATAAGCTACATCCCCAAGATTCTGAAGAAAATCAAATGGCCCGACATACCTGAGGCTAAGCTTGACCTCTTTCCAAATCTCAACATGCCCTTCATGGGCGATACACAAAGGAAAACTCGAGAATTAATACTAAATCACAAAGAACGAAGTCTATGATATGCATAACATTTCTACCTCCTATGGGCCGCTCAATGTCTATCCTAAATGACCTAAACTTTGTCCAAAGACTCCCGAAGTAAATCCGTACCTCAAAGTCTAATATCAAAAACCTTAAGCCAACCAATTAGAGTGCGACAATACTTACCACATAATGCTTCAAAAGGTGCCATCTCAATACTCAAATGGTAGATATTATTATAAAACTCCACCAAGGATAAATGTTGCTCTCGCTGACCTCCAAAGTCCATAACATAAGCGGGGAGTATATCTTATAAAACCTGAGTAGTTCGCTCTAACTAACCATTAGTCAGGGGGTGAAAAGCAGTGTTAAGATCAACTTGGATACCCAACTCCTCTTCAAATATCTTTTACAAGTGAGATGTAAAAAAACCTCTATCTAATATTATAAACACTGGTACATCATGGAGATGAACTATCTCATGAATGTAGCTGCAGGACAACCTCTCAGCACTAAAAATATCTAAACATGAATAAAATAAGTGGATTTGGTTAATCGATCCATGATGATCTAAACACTATCAGAACCACGAAAAGTATGAGGTAACCCAGTCATAAAGTCCATAGTGATTCGTTCATATTTCCACTCGGGAATGGGTAACCTCTGAAGCAAATGACAAGGTCATAATTGGTTGGCTTTCACCTGCTGACAACATAGGAAATGAGCTAGAATATTCGCTACATCCATCCTTATACCACCCCACCAGTAGTGTTGTCTCAAATCATGAAACAACTTAATCACTCCAGGATGAATAGAATACCTAATATGATGGGCCTCCTCAACTATAAATCTCACCCTATCACCCACTCTCAACATAAAAACTCAACCTTCAATTCTCAAAACACCATCAGAGTCAAGCAAGGGTTATTTAGCCTCACTACTCAACACCTTATCTCGTATTACTCTCAAACTAACATCGTCAAACTAATGAGCCTATCTCTGCTTCATCAAAGAAAATCTAGCCTCCACAAATGCCAAAACACACCTAAGTGCCAAAATATCAAGCCTAATCATCGATTAGACAAGGACTGATCCTCTAGGGCTAAAGGCCTTTCTTGGGTCAAATGATACACTATAATTCCCTGAGAGCACCCCGTAGGCATCACACGGTGCTTACAGTCCTAAGGGACTATAAGCTAACCCATAAGCTGGTACCTGATATGAGCACTGGATAACATGGCCATAAATACAGAAGAATACTAACATGCCATAAGGTTTTAATAACTCAATTCAAAACTAAAATATGAGTCTATAAAAATAACTAACTGAATTTGATAAAATACTGATAAACTGGATAACTAACTGTAATTTCTGAATACTGAGTAACTGACTCTGATGTCTAACAAGCCTCTAAAACTGAATGACTGTGAGTTGATGGGACAGGACCCAACTAACTCCAACTAACTACTAAGCTGAGACATGAAATAAAGTAAGCATGTCCTCAAAGTATAAGGACTCACCACTGCTAATTTTGAGGGTCTGATAAGTCTAATCAGGAGCCGAGAACTGAGCATCAGAACCTATGATATAATACATCATAGCGTAAAAAAAGGTATGCGATCAGTACTTTGAATGTACTAGTATGCTAAATGAGGTAGGCTGATATGCATGGTTTCATGAGCAGAACTAATAATTAACTGAATATGCATGTAAAGCATGGAGTACTAAATAGAGAGCATGAAATTTATAGGTGCTGGATAGATGTGGAAATCTATAAATACTGAGTATGCATGAAAATCTATAGATACTGAGGATGCATGACCAAATATATAACATGAACTGAGTAAAATCTATAAACTAAAATATTGAAATAACTGAAATCTGTATGCTTTGGTGAAACAATACTAAGACTGAATAACTGAACTGAGACTGTAACTAAGACTGAATCTGAGACTGTGGGAGGTATCATTTAATCGACATTTCCCAATTTAAGATAATCGGGGTCCAACCTATAACCCCAGTTGGAAGAGTGTTAATACCATGCCACAAGTACTAACACTAGCTGTGTGGATCCACTAAACTGATATATTGTCCAAATGACTAAGGATGTCAATCCTGAAATGACGGGTGACCCTTGTGAGATAGTCAAACCTAATCTGACGGGTGACTACTCATAGCCTACAATGGCTATGTAGTTCTAGAGTATAGGGACTTCTACTAATGACTTTTCCTATCTGACGAGGAATCCTCCATCCATACACTCGGTCGGTGCTAAATCCTACTCCCAACTGACAAACACTGAAATACTAGACTGTTTTAAGTTTAACTGATGGATATCTGACTATTCTGACAATGCTCATAGTATAATCTGAAGACTATTCTGTAATGTACTGAGAATAGACTATGTAAACAACTATGGTTTTTGGGTATTCAATACCCCTAAGACTCAAAACAATAATCATAAAAGGAAACCAAAACTTGGAAGACATAACATGAAGGCTTTTATTAAATCAATCACTCTTATAGGCATTTTATCAAACACTTGTACTTCATAGTTTAGTCAATTCATGGGAATAGTATAAAACTTGAAATAATAGCATGATTTCAACACTTATAAAACTAAATCATGATCTAATTCGAAGAATGACAATAATAAAACATGTGGGGATTGATAACAACGATAATTTCATTAAAGTATGGCATAAAATCAATATTCAGGGAAGTTCATGGAGATTCATAGTTTAAAATCATAATTTAATATCATAAATCTTGAAATGATAATAGATTTGTAATTAAAACAGATAATTGGACTCCATGGATGAAAGAAATCCATGGATGAACATCTAACATACCTGGGATAATGAATTTAGGAGAATTGATGGAGAGTTCTTAAGATTTGGCATTAAATTTGAGAGTTAGGGTTCTTGTTCTTGAAGAAAGTTGATTTTAATTTGAGAGAATAATGCAAAAGTGAGAAAATAATGCTCTCTTAGGGTTAAATCCTGTGTTTAGCTGGATTTGGGGCCATGGGAAAAGACCAAACGACCCTTGTAATTTAAAATTGCAAAACTGGAAAAATTCTCGATTTTCACCCTTGGCGCGATGCGCCACTATTATGCCACGCCACTGGAAAAGTGAAAATTGGGAAAATGCATGGTGGCGCGATATGGAATAATTGCGTTTCCACCTTGTTTGTGACCTAGAAGCTCACCGCGATGCGGTGGAATCGCGAAGAGACACTGGAAACTACCAAATGCCAATTTGGCCTTTGGCGCGACGTGCTAAGATCGCGCACCTTTACTGGAAATTGCCGATCATCATTTAGACTATCTTCGTGATGCGCTAAGGGTTAAAATGATGATGTTTAACGACTAAAACTTAAAATTGCCATAACTTCTTACCTGATTATTGGATTTGGGTGAATTTTATATCGTTGGAAAGATAATTCAATTTCCTACGCAATGGATGGCTCTAAACTGACAAATAATGAGTGTTTCAAAAATTTATATATGAATACTCATGTATTGGGACTTTGATTACGCTAAGGAAATGTGGGGTATTACAATATCTCCCCCTTGGGATCATTTGTCCTTGAATCAGACTAGTTAAGCTGAGGGAAAACTGATGGACTGAGCTTACACACTGAACATGCATATCTGATGCATGGAATGCATGAATGATCTAACTCATAAATGCAAGAGTGACATAAATATGATGTGCAACTAAAACTGAGCATGATGGAGAGAATCATTAAGAAGATTAGTGCCTTATACTAAATCTGGATTCACAGAGAAGAGATAAGGGTACTTGTTTCACATATTTGCTTCTGCTTCCCAAGTGGCTCCCTCAATAGACTGATTCTGCCAAAGAACTTTGATCAATGGAACTTCTTTGTTCCTTAGTCTACGAACTTGATGATCAAGAATTTTGACTGGAACTTCCTAAAAGAAAAGATTGTTCTGAATATCTACACTTTCTAAGGGAACAACTGTAGCTGGATCACCAATCCACTTTTTCAACAATGAGACATGGAACACTGGGTGTACTGAGGCTAGATCTGAAGGAAACTCAATCTCATAAGCTACCTTTCCAAAATAATTGAGAATTCTGAAGGGACCGACATATCGGGGACAAAGTTTCCCTTTCCTGTCGAATCTCTTCACACCATTCATAGGAGAGATTTTCAAGTACACAAAATCACCGACCTCAAAATTGAGATCCTTTCTCCTCACATCTGTATACAATTTTTGTTGGCTCTGGGAAGCCCTAAGCCTTTCTCTGATCAACTAAATCTTCTCTAATGCGTCAAACACCAAGTCAGGCCTTACTACTATGGCCTCACATACTTCAAACCAACCAATTGGAGATATACATCTCCTACCATAGAGAGCCTCAAATGTATCCATACAGATACTGGAATAATAGCTTTTATTATATGCGAATTCAATCAAAGGCAAGTGGTTATCCCAACTACCTTTAAAATCAACTACGTATGCTCTCAGCATATCCTCTAGAGTCTGAATGGTCCTTTTTTCTTGACCATCTATCTGAGGATGGAAAGCTATACTAAGGTAGAATTAGGTACCAAGACCATTTTGGAATGCTTTCCAAAAGTGAGATGTAAAATGGGTACCTCTATCTGAGATGATAGATAAGGGAACACCGTGCAACTTGACGAACTCTCTGAGATAGAGTTTGTCATAGTCCTCGACTGAATAAGAGGTATGGATTGGCAAGAAATAAGCTAATTTGGTTTTTCAATCAATAATAACCCAAATATAATTAAGCTCATGATGAGTACGAGGCAAACCCATCACAAAGTTCATGTTAACTTCCACCCATTTCCAACTGGGAATAATGAACTCTTGCATGGACCCACTAGGCTTTTGGTGTTCAACCTTAACTTGCTGACATATAGAGCATTTAGCTACAAAATCTGCAATATTTCTCTTCATCCCACTCCACCAATAGATCTCGCGCAAATTGCGGTACATCCTAGTGGCCCCCTGAATGAATAGAGTAGCGCTCACCATACGCTTCTGTAAGAATTCATTGCCTCAAATCATCTATACCAGGCACACATCATCGACCCTGGCAATGCAACACACCATCTCCCACTTAGAAGAAAACCTCGACCTTCTGATATCTGACTAATTCTTTCAACATAACTAGACTGGTATCTCTATCCTACTTTTCCTTTCCCTCAGAAACTAGAGATAATTCTGAGCTACTCTGCACCCATACACTACCTTCTGCTAAATCGAGTAAACGACACCTATTCGGGAAAGCTGATGAACTTCCTGAGATAACTTCTTCTTACCATCTTCAACATGAGCAACACTACCCATAGACAACTTACTAAGAGCATCAGCCACTACATTGGCCTTGCCTGAATGATACAGAACACTTATTTCATAATCTTTTAATAACTCTAACCACTTTCTCTGACACAGATTTAAATCTTTTTGAGTGAACACATAATGTAGGCTATTATGGTTAGTGAACACATCAACGTGCACCCCATACAAGTAATGCCTCCAAATCTATAAGGAAAATACTACAACTACTAGCTCAAGATCATGAGTAGGGTAATTCTTCTCATGGGGTTTTAGTTGTCTGGAAGCATAGGCTATGACCTTTCCTTCTTACATAAGGAAACAACCCAAACCTACTCTGGATGCATTACAGTACACCATAAACCCACTGAACTATCTGGTATAGTAAGAATAGAGGTTGAGGTGAGTCGAGTCTTCAACTCCTAAAAACTCTTCTTGCAGGAATCTGACCACTGAAACTTAACTTTCTTCTGCGTCAATCAGGACATGGGGGATGCAATAAAAGAAAATCATTCAACAAACCGATGGTAATAGACAACCAAAACCAAGAAACTCCTAATGTCTGATGGAGAAATAAGTATGGACCAGTTTCTCACCACTTTGATCTTTTGAGGATCAACCCTAATGCCATCAATAGAAATAATATGGCTAAGGAAAGCTACTGATCTTATCCAGAATTCACACTTACAAAATTTAGCAAACAACTGGTCTGTTTTAAGAGTTTGTAACACTATTCTGAGATGGTCTACATGATTAGTTTTTCTACGGGAGTAAACAAGAATGCCATCAATAAAGATTGTGACGAATATGTTCAAGTACTGCTTGAACACTCGGTTCATCAAGTCTATAAAGGTTGCTGGGGAATTTGTGAGACCAAAGGACATAACTAGAAACTCAAAGTGACCATACTGGGTTTGGAAAGCTATTTTTAGAATCTCACATTCACTGACTCTAAGCTGATGATAGCCTGATCTGAGGTCTATCTTTGAAAAATAGTTAGCACCCTGAAGTTGATCAAATAAGTCATCGATTCTAGGAAATGGATATTTATTCTTGACTGTGACTTTTTTCAACTGATGTTAGTCGATGCACATTCTGCGAGAACCATCTTTCTTACACACAAATAGAATAGGTGTGCCCCACGGAGAGATGTTGGGTCTAATGAATCCCTTATCTAGGAGATCCTTTAACTGTTCTTTTAACTCCTTGAGTTCTTCTAGAGCCATTCTGTATGGCAGAATAGATATGGGTTGAGTGTTTGAGAGAAGGTCTATTTTAAAGTCGATTTCTCTTTTGGGAGGAACTCCAGGAAGATCTTCAGAGAACAGATCTAGAGATTCCCTCACTACTGAAACTGACTCAAGAGTTGGAGTTTCTGAATTAAATTCATTGACTCATATAAGATGGTAAATACACCCCTTCAATATCATGTTTCTCGCTCTAAGGTACGAAATAAACTGACTCCTAAGAGCCGTGGTACTAACCCTCTATTCAAGGACTAGTTCATTTGGGAACTGAAAATGAACTATTCTATTTCTACAATCAACTAAGGCATAGCATGAGTGGAGACAATCCATGCCGAGAATGACGTCAAAATCTTTTATCTCTAACTCCACGAGATCAACTAAAGTAACTTTTTGAGATATTATGACCAGATAGTTCCTGTATACCTGTCTGGCTTCGATGGAAACACCTACTAGGGTAGACACTGAAAAGGGATTTGCTAGAGTTTCGGGACTGACTCTGAAATTAATGGCTATATATGGAGTTACAAAAGAAAGAGAAGCTCCAGGGTCTAGTAAGGCATAAACATGTAAGTGAAAGACCTACAACGTACCTGTAGCTATGTCAGGAGAAATTTCTTGACCTTGGTGGGACTGAAGAGCATATAATCTATTTGGACAATGACCACTGGTAGCACTGGAAGCGGCACCCTACTGAGTTGGGAGATCGGATGGAACTAACGACTGATGGGATTGGCCTTGTTAGCGCACATCCCTACCTTTGTTAGTAATTACCCGACACTCCCGAATTTGATGGCCTAGCTTGCAAAACCCAAAGCACACATCACTACCCGTTCTACACTTACCTTGATGGTGTCTGCCATATTTTTTACAAAGAGGATTTGTACGAGCACGGCTAACACTGACCTGGGACTTAGAGCCTGGTGTTTTATCCCTATTATTGATGTTGGGCGTATTTATACCCCTAAGAACCATAATTTACCCATATTTTAGCTAAGTTTTGAGGATAAAATATATAATTCCTGCACTTTTAGTCCATTTTCCTTTAAGTGAGTTAACCTATGTGATTAGCATGTTTTCAGGTATTAATGATGAAGATTTCAGCACTTTGTGGACCTTTGGCCAGCAAAGAAAAACTTCATATAAGAGGGAAGGCAGCTTTTGGAAGCTGTTGGACTGAATGTGACGCATGGAGAATTTGTCCCGGGCAAAATTAGTATTTCTAAATACTTAGGGATGCAGCAGTAACTTAGTAGACAAGGATATTATAAAAACCCTATTGCTGAATTTTTCAGCAGCATGGATCAATTATCATTAGTCATTATTCAGTTTACAGATTCTGTAAGTTTTGGACAGAGAAACACGGCTCACACTTGGAAACGGCTAGAGAAAAAATGTTATTCTCTTTGTGACGCTAAGATCACTTCCATCGCCAAGATTATTCTAGGTTGTGGTATGATGATTATGTCTATTTTGATTTCCGTCGTATCCATGAGTAGCTAAACTTCTCTGTTAGGGTTATGGAAACCTTGTAAGATATTATTTGTTGCTATGAGTTTGTGAATTCTTGATGTGTATGCTACTTATATCATTACTCTCTTCGTTTTAATTAAATTCTCATGGTTGCAAACATAGAGAACATGCCATTATAGCATTAACTTGTTCGGGAGAAAAGTTACATGTTTGGAAAAGAGAGTGTGACAAGGAAATAGGGCTTCTAACCTCTATTTACACGTTAATGCCTTAACCGGATTAACTTCTTGGAGAATTTGTACCATTTGTTATACACTTTAGGTTCGGGAGATCTAAAGTGAAATAAATCCTTGATGGTCGGGAAACACTTGGATTTAGAATTAGAATACGATTCTCTATAAGTGCATGCATGTCTAAATTCCGCGTTACTCATAGTTAATAGAGAAGTAGAAACTACAAGGTGGACATAACCCTAACTTATTATTCTCTGTGAATAACCTTTACTAAACAAATCATTCATTCGTTACTTTGATATTATTAATTCACGCCTAAATCAAAACCCCCCTTTTTCGTGGAATTTTCAACCAACAGTCTACTAACAATTGCAACACTTAGTGACCAAGTATTCCCTGTGGGATTCGACACCCAACCCAGTTGGGTTCTATATTTGACAGCGACCACTTACACTTTCTAACGAGAGCTGTAATTTGGGCGTTATCAAATTTTGGCGCCATTGCCGGGGAATACGGTTGTCAACTAAGTTTGTGATAGTTACTAGACCCTTTGGTCAAATATTCTCGAATTTTACTTTTTATTTGTTGTTTTTGTTTTGTTCAGGTTTGGTAGAGTGCATGCCAAATACACGAAGTTTTGGTCAACCGTTATTACCTATAAATCCTAAACCACATCTTATTGGCAGAATGGATGCGCAACGAAACCTTGAATGGATGGCTGCTCAACAGGAGCAGGAAAGATAAGCTGTATTGGCAGCTGCTCAAGTGCATCAACAGAATATTGATAAGACAGGTCGGGCAACAAATCTTGATGAAGAGGACCTGGGTGATGATGAGTTATTAAATCCAAGGCGTGTTGGTGAGGTGGAAGCACTTGTGAACAGGAGAGATCGTCAAGCTAGAATGAGACCTGAACGCCGAGCTGTACAGGCCCCTTTTGATGATGATGATGATGACATGGATGGGGCTGGTGCCACAGGGGCTATTATTCCTCCGCCCTTGGCACCCGGAGCCAAGTTCAATATCACTAGCACCATGATCCAGCTATTGCAACTCAAAAGGTTATTTGGTGGACTTGCATGCGATGATCCGAATATGCATCTGATTAATTTTATCTCAACATGCAAATCATTTGATAATCCAGGGGTTGGATAGAATGCGATTCGACTGCCCTTATTTCCATTGTCTCTGTCTGGAGAGGCAACTCTATGGTTGAACGGGCTGACTCCTGACTCTATTACCAATTGGAGGCAACTGAAAGACGCTTTCCTAGAAAGATTCTTTCCGTCATCCAAAAGGGCACAATTGAGAGATAAGATAAGCAATTTCAGATAGCTTCCAACTGAAGATCTCCACAAAACATGGGAGAGGTTCAAGAAGAAGCTTACGCGGTGCCCAAATCATCAGATGACCAACGTCCACTTGATGGAAATATTATATAGGGCTTTGAACTCAGTGACTAAGACAGTAGTTGATAATGTTGCAGGTGGGTCATTCATGGACCTTACTTTTATTGAGGCTGGAGATATGCTGGATCGCATGACAAAGCAGAGTAGAGCTTGGCATACCAGGGATTCTGAGGTAGCAAGCTCTACTGTATCTACTGGCATGACAGCAGAACAGAGGCGAAGAGAAGAGGAACGTGACCAAGATATGGATCACATGAAAACGCAGATGGAACTTCTTACCAAGCATTTATTATCAGGGAAGACAGAAAAGTTCAAGGCTGTTGTATCGCAGGGTAGAGATGAATCCGATTCTGAGGAGGAAGCGAATTATTTGAATAATCAGGTGGGTTTTCGAGGCAATGCCCAATGAAACCAAGGTCGGAACTATTATGAAAAATCTGGATACAAGGACCGAGACCAATGGAATTGGAAGAATAAGAATGATAGGAGCGGTTTGTATGTCCCTCCTGGAAATCGTGAAGCTGTTGCAACTAGTTCTGGGAAGATGTCCATAGAGGACATGATGGACAAGCTTTTGAAAAGAGTGGAGGCAACCAACACGGGACTAGCTGAGGTAAAAAATGATTTGTCCTCAATAAATCAATTGGTTGACTCGCATTCCACTGCAATAAAACAGCTGGAACAACAAATGACTCAACTATTAGCGACATTCAATCAAAGAAAAGATGGCACCCTTCCTAGCGACACCGTGCAAAATCCAAGGAATGATGGATCATGTATGGCTATTACTACCAGGAGTGGTAAGGTGTTGGAAAATACATCCAAAGGCAAGCAGGTGGTTGATAATACAAAAGAGAATGTGATTGAAGCAGATTGTGATGATTCTGTAGAAGCTAAAAGTCAGAACGTTCATGACACTACACTTAGACGTCACCAGCCTGAAAAGATTGATAATCTGAAGAAAGATAAAAAGGAAGTGGTGGAGAAAACTCTTCCCCTTCCACCACCACCTTTTCCTCAGAGACTGAAGAAGAAACCTTATGACACCAGGTTCATTAAATTCATGACTATGTTGAAGCAGCTGACTATTAATGTTCCTTTGGTGGAGGCGCTGGAATAGATGCCTGGATACGCTAAATTCATGAAGGACCTTTTGACAAAGAAGCGGGGAGCAAGCTATGAGCTGGAAGATAATGTTCATCATTGTAGTCCAATCGCTACAAGATCATTAGTTCAGAAGAAGGCAGATCCTGGTACTTTCACTATTCCTTGCACGGTGGGATCTTTGGATTTTTCTAAGGCGTTGTGCTATTTATTTACAAAAAGTTGGGGTTGGGCGATCCTTTACCAACCAATATGCGGCTCGTGATGGCTGATAGGTTGGTAAAACGACCTATTGGTATCTTATATGATGTATTGGTGAAGGTTTCTACCTTCATTTTTCCTGCAGACTTTGTTATTTTGGATTGCGAGGCGGATTCTGAAGTACCCATAATCTTAGGTCGTCCTTTCCTTGCAACAGGAAGTGTGCTTATTGATTTAAGAGCTAATGAGCTTTTATTTCGGATGAATGACGAAGTGGTTCGTTTTGATGTATGCAAATCAATGAAGCAGCCAAATGATATGAATGTGTTTTCTATAGCTGATGTTTATCATGAGGATGCGAAGGAACTATCGTTAGAAAAGAAGCCTACTGTTAAACCATTGTCTGCTGAGCGTTTGAATTTTGAGCGGGAGGATGTAGAAGATTATGAAGAAACTATTTGTGCTCTAACAGGAATAGGGTCCTATTCTCATTCTCCTAAGAAGCTGGACCTTGATCTTAAGAATCGATCCTCACCACCAGCAAAACTATCCATTGAAGAGCCACCAGTGCTAGAATTGGAAGATCTACCCAGTCACCTAAAGTATGTATTTTTGGGAAGTGGTGATAAACTTCTGGTTATTTTTGCGGATGATTTAGGTGAACAACAAGTAGAGGCTCTCATTTCTGTTCTGAAGAGGTACAAGAGAGCTATTGATTGGACTATTGATGATATAATTGGTATCCCTCCTGGGATATGTATGCACAAGATTCATCTCGAAGAAGATTGCGTGCCCACAATTAAGCATCAGCATCGTCTGAATCCATTCAAAAAATGATGCACCATATATCTCGATGAAGTCTAAGTAATCGAGATAACTATGTCGTGCCGCGACAATAAATCAAGCGCTACATGGGAGGCAACCCATCATTTTAATCATTTTGTTTTACTAGGAGTTTGTTTTTGTTAAATTAAAATCCAAAAAGAAGAGTCGAGCCACGACCAAAACTAAGGCTCTTGGTGGGAGGCAACCCATCCTTCTAATTGTGTTTGTTGTTTTTGATTAAGTATAGGTGCAAGACGTACAAAGGAGGGGATTAGTCCTAAAATTTTGATTTGAAAGTGAGCCATGCTAAGGGTGGTAAGCTAGGAATGATGGAGCAAATGCTATTGGTTAGGCATTGCTTATGCTAATCTAGTCAATGGACAAGGCAAGGCCTATGCTAATCTAGGCAATGGACAAGGCAAGGCCTATGCTAATCTAGGCAATGGACAAGGCAAGGCCTATACCATTGCCTGTGCTCACTGCCTCACATAGGCAACAGACAAGGCATTGCCTATGCAAATATAGGCAATACCATAGGCACCGCCTATGCAAATCTAGGCAATACCATAGGCTCCGCCTATGCCATTGCCTATGCTCACTGTTTCAACTAGGCATTGATAAAGGCGCCGCCTATGACCAACTAGGCATTGACAAAGGTGCCGCCTATGCTAAGCATAGGCAAAGCATTAGGTTCCGCCTACTTATACCTTTTTGTCTCCTAACCCGATTTTACATGGATCAAACCCGACCCATGGCTTAGGCTATAAATAGATCTTCACCCTTAGAACAAAATGCAATTGTTTGATCCATATAGGCGCCGCCCAAGCTTCCCCATTCTCTCAAAATTTTTCTTTTTGCTCATCTAATCTTGCAAGCTCATCTTCCGAATCCATCATCACGTAAGTTATTCTTTTATATTCCGTAGTTGTTGAAATTCTACGTTTATAATGATTTATTAGATTTTGAAGTGGTGTGGTGATTAGAATGTGGTTGGTTTGTTATGATACATCTAGTTGAGTGAAAGAATACATGTGGGTGTTCTTGACTTTGTTCCGACTTGTATTTGATTGTTATACACTGTCATAGTTTTATGAGTCAAAATTGTGAAGTTAATACATAATCTTGTAAGTTGAAAGCTTGAATGTTTGAATGACTCGGACGTCGAGATAAAGATCATGATTGACCACAAGCATGAGACGTGGTGATTATTTCTATGCATTAACTTGATACAATCTCTATGTGGTAGTCTTGTTCAAAAAGTTCGTTAATCCAATGAAATAACGTTGGAAAGGATAGTCAAGATTACATGAGAATATGACTATGCTAAACATGTTGTTGGAACATATCGCCTAAATGTATGTCGATGAAGTCTGAGTAATCAACATCACTCACTTAATTAGTCTTGGCAAACAAATTAAGTGTGTGGTGGTGCCACTACTATTTGTCTTTCGATTGAATCTTCTGAGATGAAGCTAACATGACTCTATTGTGATCTCAGGTAGAATGGCACCGAAAGAATGACAAGGAAAAGAAAAAGTGTCCACCTCACAGAAAGGTCAGAAAAGGGGAAGAAAAGATCAAGCTGAGTCCTCCTCTCTACAAATACCTTGATGCACTTTCGGGATAAAGTGGGTCCTAGAGGAGGAAGGAAAGGAGTGGTACAAGAACAACAAAGTGAAAAAAATATGTTCACGTGGATTTAATGCAAAAGGAGAGTCCAGCAAAGAGAGAGCCCCGCATTTTGGCTAAAATCATAGCGTTAAATCTTGATTTCATTTTTTGAGATATAGGGGAATGCAATCTTGATCTAACGCGAGAGTTCTATGAAAATTGGTCCCCAAAGACTACCGGAAGTGAAGTGAAGATTCGGGGCCAAGTCTTGCAACTGAATGCGGAGTTCTTCAACTCTATTCTGGGTCTTCCATCCGTGGATCCTTCACCGCTCAAGGAGCTTTATCACAGACCTCCCTACAGGGCAATCAGACACACACTGTGCGGAACAAGGTCAATGGCACGTTGGATTCGTCACAAGGATAACGGTCGGCATAATACCTTCCCGTATGCTTCCTTGAATAGAGAAACTCGTATATGGTTGAGGATAGTCAACTCTTGCTTGATTCCTAGGACACAGTACACAAAGATCACACGTGATCGAGTATGCTTGGTGTACGCTCTGATGAAAAATATTCCCATCAACATTGGTGCAGTTATACGATCGTCAATGCGTAAAGCAAGGCTGCACAAAAGGTCCCATTTCAGCTTTGGATATTTGTTGACTGCGATCTTAAGGAGGGAGCACATTGAAGAGGAACCTGCAGATCATAAGCTTCCACACAAAGGTTATGTGTGGAAGGTTGATCTCACATCCGAAGAAAGAACCTTCTTCCACACATCCGAAGAAGGTTGATCTCACGAAGGTTAAAGAGCCTGAAACTGGTCAAGGCATCAACCTTACCACTGCAGAGCGGCATGCTCGAGATGAAAGTTTCTTTTGCCATCTACATGGCATGATGAGGTTTACCATGATGAGTGGGGGTCGTATTCCGACTGATGCAGAGCTCCAGCAGTTGGACTATGACTACCCGATGAATGAGCATGCACGGGCTATGTGTGGAGTAGGGGTACATTTTGAGGAACCTCTCGATGATGACGTGCCGACTGACGATGATCGCCGACTGCCAGACTCAGACGTGGAGGAAACTCTGATGATGATTTCGACGTAGGGGGTATGACCCCAGACATAGAGGAGGAGTCTGACTAATCAGGTTTTCCTTATTTATTTTCCACTGAGGGCAGTGTGTCCCGTCTAAGTGTGGGATGCTGGTATTTGTATGATGTATTGTACTTCTTTGCCTATAATTTATTCTTGTTCTTGTTTGTTAATTAGTCGTAATTAGTTAGTTAAATTCTAGATTTTTTTTTAGATTTTGCATGAAATTGTTCTGATAGACGGCATGGTAGTATAACAAGAGTTTGTGCTAAATCATTACTATTGTGACATTTAGGCTCTACGTGTGACTCACTGTGTGATAATTGTGTGGTTTAATTCATTCATCTGTTGGGTCAAGAGTCTATACTGCTCCCAATAAAGTTGACCATGTGCCTTGTGTGTGTGAGGATATAGTATATTCTGTGTTGTGACTGATGCTAGAACTTTCCTGGTGTGTGTGTAAAGCGAAATAAAGAGTGTGAGTTTAGGAGATGATTTAGGCATTTCTTTGGCAGCCTGTAATTGTTTACCTTCTTTTTACCTACCTTTGTACATTATCCTAGTGAACCCCCTTTGAGCCTTTAGCTATTTTCTTTGACAGCCTCATATGTAACCTAATCCATTTTTTTTTCAAGACCATAATTTGATCCAAATTCCTAAGCGCTTTAAATTGTAGAGTCATGTGACAAAATAAGAGGAAATTGGTGACAATAATGTCTCAGAGTGTATTGGTGCTTGACAATGTTGTGAAAAAGAGTGGCTATCATAGGGATGTTTAAAAAAAAATTAAAAAAAAAATAAATAGTTGTGTTTATAATTGAATAAAAAATTGGGTGAAAAGGGGTTGGTAGATGAAAGGAAGGTAGAGTGGTTGTTAAGAGTTGGTGTATATGACATATTATAGTGTATTAAAGCGCTTAGGGAACATAGTCACTATTTCTGACCAAAATAGTCCTACCTGTCCCTTAGCCTACATTACAACCTGTAAAGACCTATTTGATCCTAAGCTTAGCATTCTGATATTAGTAGAGCATTACACTAAGGGCAAGCATATGGTCATCAGTTGCAATATAAGAATTCTTTGTGAGAGTGAGAGCAAGGAGAGTCTTATACCCATGTTTCGAATAATGCAAAACTTTTGAGTGATTATGGGTGATATCTTGTGTGAGACACACATGGTTGATGATATTTGGGTAGTGTTATATGATTCTTTTTGGATTAACTTGTGGATATGAATTAACCATCCTCACGAGTCTATGTTGGAGGTTGAATTGTTTCTAGGAGTGATCAAGAAACCTACTCTTTGTTAATGATTGTCGTGCATATCTTGTTGAACATTTTGTGTTGCTACTGTGAAATTCTAGTTAGATGTTTGCATGGACGTAATATTTTGTTTGAGGATGAACAAAGCTTTAAGTGTGGGGTGGTGATGTTGGGCATATTTATACCCCTAAGAACCATAATTTACCCATATTTTAGCTAAGTTTTGAGGATAAAATATATAATTCCTACACTTTTAGTCCATTTTCCTTTAAGTGAGCTAACCTATGTGATTAGCATGTTTTCAGGTATTAATGATGAAGATTTCAGCACTTTGTGGAACTTTGGGCAGCAAAGGAAAACTTCATATAAGAGGGAAGGCAGCATTTGGAAGCTGTTGGACTGAATGTGATGCATGGAGAATTTGTCCCGGGCAAAATTAGTATTTCTAAATACTTAGGGATGCAGCAGTAACTTAGTAGACAAGGATATTATAAAAACCCTATTGCTGAATTTTTCAGCAGCATGGATCAATTATCATTAGTCATTATTCAGTTTACAGATTCTGTAAGTTTTGGACAGAGAAACACGGCTCACACTTGGAAACGGCTAGAGAAAAAACGTTATTCTCTTTGTGACGCTAAGATCACTTCCATCGCCAAGATTGTTCTAGGTTGTGGTATGATGATTATGTCTATTTTGATTTTCGTCGTATCCATGAGTAGCTAAACTTCTCTGTTAGGGTTATGGAAACCTTGTAAGATACTATTTGTTTCTATGAGTTTGTGAATTCTTGATGTGTATGCTACTTATATCATTACTCTCTTCGTTTTAATTAAATTCTCATGGTTGCAAACATAGACAACATGCCATTATAGCATTAACTTGTTCAGGAGAAAAGTTACATGTTTGGAAAAGAGAGAGTGACAAGGAAATAGGGCTTCTAACCTCTATTTACACGTTAATGCCTTAACCGGATTAACTTCTTGGAGAATTTGTACCATTTGTTATACACTTTAGGCTCGGGAGAGCTAAAGTGAAATAAATCCTTGATGGTTGGGAAACACTTGGATTTAGAATTAGAATACGATTCTCTATAAGTGCATGCATGTCTAAATTCCATGTTACTCATAGTTAATAGAGAAGTAGAAACTACAAGGTGGACATAACCCTAACTTATTATTCTCTGTGATTAACCTTTACTAAACAAATCATTCATTCGTTACTTTGATATTATTAATTCACACCTAAATCAAAACCCCCGTTTTTCATGGAATTTTCGACCAACAGTCTACTAACAATTGCAACACTTAGTGACCAAGTATTCCCTGTGGGATTCGACACCCAACCTAGTTGGGTTCTATATTTGACAGCGACCGCTTACACTTTCTAACGAGAGCTGTAATTTGGGCGTTATCAATTATCATTTCTAAATTTGGGTACGGGAGCACTGGCTAAAGAGGGTGATGGGGCTGAAGACCTCTGATGAAACTGAGGATGGTTACCACTCTCTAACTTTGGCTGATTGAAGTTAAAACTACCCGTCCTAGCCCTCTTGCTTCCTCTCTACCTCTCCTTAATCTCTTGATTCTCTATTTTTTTAGCATGGACCATTAACCTAGACAAGTCCATCTCACTAATCATCATTAAGATCCTGCACTCCTTTACCATACTATCAATTACTCCAGACACAAACTTACTCATCTTGGACCTATTATTAGCTACCACATAAGGAGCATATCTAGCTAACTGAGTAAAATTGAGGGAATACTATCTCAGGCTCACGCTTCCCTACCTCAAGTTAATAAAATCTAACACCTTGGACTCCATCAACTCTAATAGGAAAAATCTATCTAAGAAAGTTGTGGCTAACTCTTCCCATGCTACAGGTCCTGCATTTACTCCCCTATCAACCTTTCACTACTTAAACCAAGTATGGGCTACATCCTACAACTGGTATGCAACCAAATTAGCACTCTAACTAGATGTCACCCCATAGTATCCATGACTTTATAAACTACATCTACGAATTCCTATGGATCCCTTTCAGACTTGGATCCCGTGAAAGAAAGAGGATTCATCCGGGTGAAATCTCGAATTTTGGTTGCAGCAGTATTGGCCACTAGGTTGGCTGGAATAGCAAATGGCCGTTCATTCTGTGCTGCTATGGAGTTTACTAGAGTAGTGAATGCATCTCTGAATTCTACGTAAGAGACATGCTCATCCAGAGGATCTGCTTGGATGGGCTGAGGGGCAGGCTGGTTTCCTATTCTTCTTTGTTCTTCTTGGGAGGCATGTTCTGTAAATGGAAGGAAGAAATGGATTAGACTAGGAGTTTAACTTGAGTTCACGCTCACTCGCACAACATAAATACTAAAAGAAGGGAAACTTTTTCCTAAACGCCTTGTAGCCTTTCGTCCATAAGTATGGCATGCTACACACCCATGCATAAGACTTTATTCGACGCGACTATCAGACTTCCTAGGACACTTTAAAACCTTAGGCTTTGATACCAAGTTTATAACGCCCCGAGACCACACCCTAGGCATCACATGATTCTTACAGTTACGAAGGAACACAAGCTAACCCATAAGTTGGTACCTACTGTGAGCACTGGATAACATGACCTTAAATGCGAAAGAATACCGACATGCCATAAGGTTTTAATAACTAAATTTAAAATTGAAATATAAGTATATAGAAATAATTAACTGAATTTGATAAAATACTGATAAACTAGATAACTAAATATAATATCTAAATACTGAATAACTGAATCTATTGTCTGATAAGCCTCTAAAATAGAATGACTATGAGTTGATGGGATAGGTCCCAACTAACTCCACCAACTACTAAACTGAGACATGAAATAAAATAAGCCTGTCCTCAAAGTATGAGGTCTCACCACTGCTAATGCTGAGGGTCTAATAAGTCTAATCGCGAGTCAGGAACTGAGCGTCAAAACCTATGATATAATACATCATAGCACAAAAGAAAAGGTATGCGATCAATACTTTAAATGTACTGGTATGCGAAATGAGGTAGGTTGATATGCATGGTTGCATGAATAGAACTAATAATTAACTGAATATACATGTAAAACATGGAGTATTGAATAGAGAGAATGAAATCTGTAGGTACTGGGAATATGTGGAAATCTATAAATACTGAGTATGCATGAAAATCTGTAGAACATGAGGATGCATCACCAAGCATATAACACGAAATAAGTAAAATCTGTAAACTAAAATACTGAAATAACTGAAATTTGTATTCTTTGGTCAAACAACACTAAGACTGAATAACTGAACTGGGACTATAACTGAGACTGTATCTGAGACTATGAGAGGTATCATCTAACCGACATTCCACAATTTGAGCTAATCGGGGTCCAACTTGTAACCCCAGTTGGAAGGGTGTTGATACTATGCCACGGGTACTAACAATGGCTGTGTGGATCCACTAAACTGATATATTGTCCAAAGAACTAAGGCCGTTAAGCTTGAACTAATGGGTGACCCCTGCGAGATAGTCAAGCCTAATCTGACGAGAGACTACTCATATCCTACGCTGGCTATGTAGTTCTAGAGTATAGGGACTGCTACTAACGGCTCTGACTATCTAATGGGGAAACCGTCATCCCTACACTCTCTCAATGCTAAATCCTACTCCCAAGTGAAAAAAACTAAAATACTAGACTGTTCTGAGTTTAACTGACTGATATCTAACTGTTTTGACAATGCTCATAGTTTAATCTGAAGACTATTCTGTAATGTACTGAGAATAGACTATGTAAAAAGCTAGGGTTTTTGGGTATTCAATATCCCCAGGACTCAAAAAAATAATAGTAAAAGGACACCAAAACTTGGAAGACATAACATGAAGGTTTTTATTAAATCAATCACACTTGTAGGCATTTTATCAAGCACTTGTACTTCATAGTTTAGTCAATTCATGGGAATAGTATAAAACTTGAAATAATAGCATGATTTCAACACTTATAACACTAAATCATGATCTAATTTGAAGAATGACATTAATAAAACATATGGGGATTGATAACAACGATAATTTCATTAAAGTATGGTATAAAATCAATATTCATGGAAGTTCATGAAGATTTATAGTTTAAAATCACAATTTAATATCATAAATTTTGAAAAGATGATAGATTTGTAATTAAAATAGATACTTGGACTCCATGGATGAAAGGAATCCATGGATGAACATCTAACATACCTGGGATAGTGAATTTAGGAGGATTGATGGAGAGTGAGATTTGTCCTTGAATTTGAGAGTTAGGGTTCTTGTTCTTGAAGAGAGTTGATTTTAATTTGAGAGAATAATGCAAAAGTGAGCAAATAATGCTTTCATAGGGTTAAATCCTGTGTTTAGGCGGATTTGGGGCCTTGGGAAAAGACCAAATGGCCCCTGCAATTTAAAATCGTAAAATTGGAAAAATTCCTGATTTTCACCCTTGGCGCGACGCACCACTATTGCGCCAAGCCACTGGAAAAGGAACAATTAGGAAAATGCATGGTGGAGCAATGCGGTATAATCGCGTTTCCACCTATTTTGTGACCTGTAAGTTCACCGCAATGCGGTGGATTTGCGGAGAGACACTGGAAACTGCCAAATGCCAATTTGGCTTTTGGTACGATGCACGAAGATCGTGCACCTTCATTGGAAATTGCCAATCATCATTTAGACTGTCTCCACGTTGTGCTAAGGGTTAAAATAACGGTGTTTAACGACTGAAACTTAAAATTACCATAACTTCTTACCCGGTTATCGGATTTGGGCAATTTTTATATCGTTGAAAAGCTAATTCAATTTTCAACGCGATGGCAAGATCTAAATTGACAAATAATAAGTGTTTCAAAAATTTTATATATGAATACTCATGTATTGGGACTTTGATTATGCTAAGGAAATGCGGGGTATTACATACACCAAGCTTTCCATGATAGTCGATTTTCAGCTTAATGCATCCGTAACCACTTTAGCCTTGCCCGGATGATAAAAAATAGGAGATCATAATCCTTAAGAAACTCAAGGCAATGGTGTTTCCTCATATTAAGGTCTTGCTGAGTGAAGAAATACTGAAGATTATGGAGATTTGAGAAGATCTCATATCGGACTCCATACAAATAGTGTTTCCACAACTTTAAAGCAAATACAATCACACATAACTCAAAATCATGGGTAGGGTAATTTTTTTCAAGAGGCTTCAACTGATGAGAATAATACACAATCAACTTACCCTCCTACATCAACACGACACCTAACCCAACACCAAAAGCATTACAAAAGATGGTAAAGCTCACACCCTCCTAGGTTAAAGTCAAGATAGGAGCTGAGGTCAACAAATATTTAAGCTTTTGAAAGCTCACCTCACAAGCATCGAACCATTGGAAAGAAGTCAACTTGGTTAAAGGAGTCACAATAGATGAAAAATCCCTAATAAAGCAACGATAATAGCTTGCTAAACCAAACAAAACTCTAAATTTTAGTAGGAAAGTTAGCCTAGCCCAATCACGAGCAACTGGAATCTTGGACAAATCGATTATGATACCACCATTGGTCATATCATTACCCAAGAAAGAGATAGACTCTAGCCAAATCTTGCACTTGGAGAACTTAGTATAAAACTTCTTATATCTCATCCTCTAAAGTACAATTCATAAATGCTCCTTATGGTCGGCCTCACTCTTGAGTTAACCAAGATACATTTACAAATACAATGAAAAAGAGTCGAGATAAAATCAAAACACATGATTCATAAAATCCATGAACATGACTAGTGAATTGGTCAACCTGAAGGACATGACCAAGAACTCATAATGATCGTACCATTTTCAAAAAGATATAATTGGAATATTGGAAGATCTAATCCTCAAATGGTGATACCCAGACCTCAAATAAATCTTTGAAAATATCAAAGCACCCTAAAACTTATCGAACAAAAATCATCAACACGAGGAAAATGACACGTATTCTTAAGCATTACCTTGTTCAACTGTCAATAATGAATACATATACACATAGACCCATACTTTATCTTCACAAACAAGATAGGCGCACCCCAAGGTGATACTCTAGGTCAGATAAATCCCTTATCCAGAAACTCCTACAATTGGTCCTTTAATTCCTTTAACTCTATTGGGAACATTCTATAAGGAGGAATAAAGATGGTGTTAGTGCCCATATCCACATTAATATAAAAATCAATCTTACAATCTGGAGGCATACTTGGAAAATCCATAGGAAACATATCCATGAACTCATGGAACATATAGACATAATCCAAAAGAGGCAGTAAAACAACACTAGTATCACGAATATGCTCCAAGTAAGACAAACATCCCCTATCTACCAAACGATGAGCATGTAGAAAGGATATGACACTCTTTGAACTCAAATAAAGAATACCCTTCCAAGATATCCTTGGAATACTCGGGGAATCCAAAGTCATGATCTTAGCATAAGAGTCTAGAATGGAACGATAAGGATATAACCAATCCATGCCCATGATGACATCAAAATCCATCATATCTAGGGTGATCAGATCTACCCAAGTACCATGCCCAACAAAGGTCACAACACAGGATCAGTAAGTCTGATCAACTACTTAAGAGTCTTCTATAGGAGTAGATACACGAATAAGCATGTCAATAGGCTCACAAATAGAATCAAAACAATAAGAAAAGTATGCAAACACATAGGAGAAATTCGAACACATATCAAATAACACAGATGAATATTTAAAACAAATAGGGATGATACCTGTGATAATAGCATTGGAAGTCTCTACCTCAGGTCTTGCAGGTATTACAAGGCTCTGACCATGTCCGCTACCAGACTAAGAAATAGCACAACCACCACCACGAGTAATCCTTGACCAGAAAATACATCGAGGGAAATCCTTGGCTGTATGGAAACATCATCACACACATAGCAAACTCTGTGGTATGACTTAATTTGAGGAGGTGCAGCTGAGCTAGAATTACTACCATAGAATGACACCCTGACTATTTATAGCGCTAAAACTAAGGATATACCACACAAACCATACAAATCTCTCTATATTGGTCTATCATGGTAACTATAAGAACCTTTAAAATCTTAACCTCAAGGGGCATGCCCACAAACACACCCTGATGGTGCACCTTTTTTATGTCTCCCTAAAAAGCTCAAAGAATAGACTCAATCATCTTCATATGATCCACCACACTTTGAAATGATGCCCTTGAGACTACCATCTGGGTAACTGAAATAAAACATCCAGTCCCTTCACAAACTTTCAAATATTCTTAGACTAGGTGGTAATACTAGCAATAGAATATCTGGACAATGTATAGAAATGTGTCTTATTGTAATACCCAAAGTTTTTTTGAATTCTAGACTCACCAAGAGGTAGAAAATTAAATTAGATTTCCAACACCACCAGGTTTTCCTTAATCTAATATCGTAGTAAAATGTAATGGCAAATTGATTGAGAAACTGTCAAACTGCCAATGACAATGACTTTGGCAATGACCTGTTGTCAGGACACAACAAGTCATAGTGAAAACTCGTCATCACAATAGTAAGGAACCAATGAACTCATCCCCTTAAAAATGACCCCTCATAACAACTTATGGTCAGACTAAAAAAGTCGTCAAAAGAGGAGTCGTTGTAATAACAGTAAGGACCCAAGGCTGAGGTCCTCAGGTCACGACTCTATGCCATGACTCTTGGTCAGACCCTACGAGTCGGAGCCTGATCCATCACGAATATTTTTATAAATTCTCTGTAAATTTTAAAAGGGTTTTTTTGGACTTTGCCCACTCTTATAACCATAAAACTACATCATCTTACCTATCCTAAGGCTGAATAAAGAAAAACCCCCCAAATACCTCATGATCTCAAAATTTCATCTGACATTTATATTCAAACAATAAAAAAATATATTATTCTTCTCTAAATCCAATATTAGGGTTCCTCAACTTCGATCACAAAATCCAAAGAGTTCATCTAAGATTCCATCTCAAGTTCTATGGGATTTCATCAATGGGTTCCTTCCACCCATTGTTCCTAAATATTCGTCCAATACTCAAGTTAAATTCACCCTTCAAGTTTAGGGTTCCATGAAAAGCATGAGTTTCATAATTCTTTAATTTGTTTCTTGAATTAAACCATAAATATGTGTTTCCCATAAGTGTAAGCATCTTCCCATACTCAAAAACATGAAATCCCAATATTCATATAAAACTGTTAATTCTTGAGTTTGAGTTATGAAATTCTCTATCACATTTATATTTTGATATTTTCATATTTAGTTTCATTTAGAGCTGGTGGGTTATAAACACCCGGTACCTAGGAATTCATGTATACATCAGTTTACATATTCTTGAGTACTTTAGATTTTGCATATATTGTTATTTTTAGTTTAGCATTGAGCATATAGTTATAAGTGTCTTTCAGTTGGGAGTAGTACTTAGCACCAAATGATCACAGGGATGAAGGCATACCTGCCAATTAGGACTGAGACCTTTAGTAGTAGTCTCTAAGTTTGAGAACTATGACACTACCATAGGTTATAAGGGGTCACCCACCAGTTGAGAAATAACACCCTCATCCTTCGAGACATCAATTTAGTGAATCCACGCCAGTCAGTATTCGTACCCTTGGCAAGGTACTAAACACCTATCCAATTGGGATTACAGACTGGACCCCGATCAGCTCAGATTAGGGTATGTCAGTTAATGCTAGTTCCCAAAGTCCATAATTTATGTTTCAATTTCTTATCTTACATCACATTGTATTCAGTAATTTAGTTTTATTTTGTACATGTTTATACTTGGTCTTGCATCAGTTCACCATGCTTGATGCATTCATGTTTAGCTTATATTATTTATTTTTCCAATATCACATACTCAGTACATTCAAAGTACTGATCATATACTTTTTTGTACTATATTGTCTTATAATATAGGTTTTGATGCTCAGCATCCAGATCGCTCTTAGTACAGTTCATACCATATGTAGAAGTAGTGTTTAGTGAGTCCACATTATTTGAGGGATATTCATTAGTATTTATTTTTAATATTCTTTTAGTTTTAGATAGTTGGAGTTAATTTGGGGCTTGTTCAATGATGAGTGGTGAATTTACTACTAATTTACACTCAACATTCATGCCTACTACTATGATTTGAATGTAAAGTAAGACATATTTGAGGTTAAATGTACTAATTCCCACATTTTATAGGTATACAAATGCAGAGAAGAAAAGAAGCAAACTTGATCTAAAAAAGGATCAAAAAGGGAATTGAAGGGCAAGAGCTGGACAACTAGGAGCAGGATCAGGATCTAGCCCTTAGTTATCACGATCGTGGGAATTAGTTCACAATTGTGCCAAGTCAAGCTAGTCAACCAACTATGATCACAGTGGACTAGCCGCAATCGTGGTAAGTGCGATGTCGACCAATCTTCCACGAATCACGTGAGGGCAAAAAATAGCCCAAAGGTAGAAATTTCATTCTGAACATGCGACCTCTAAATCCCATTTAAGGTACAAAACCTCTTCATTCTATATCCATCATTACATAACCTTACCTCCCATCCTTACTTTAGGGTTTTGTAATTTTTTGGAGCTTGGATTTAAATTTACACTAATTTGAGACAGGATTAAATTAGAGGAGCTTGAAGTGTAGATTTGGCTTTGTCTATTGAAGATTCATTTGAGTCTAAAGTGTGGTTTGTACTCTGTTTATTTTTTTATGAATAACTTTGATGGATATCTTGGTATATTTATTTTCATTATCTGTATGATATGCTAGATCTACCTCTTGGGATTATGCTAGATTAGGGTATAAATATGTGTGGAATTTGATTTGTTTGTGCATTTACTAGTTTATGGTGTGGGTTAAACTATTTCTTGAATAAATTGGTTGGGATTTATGGGTGAAATCCCCAAATACCCAAATGGGTTTGATGGATGAAAATCCTAAGCTCTTGAAAGCTCAAACCATCCTTGAAAGAGGGGTTTGGGTAAACTTTAGGAACCCACCTCATCCCTACAAGAAGGATGTGGGAACCATGGCAATAGTAAACAATTTATAGGTATGTCTTGCAAATTTTTCACTATCTTTGACATATGGGTGATTAGGAGGTTGACTATACCATGGGTATCATCCTAGAAATAGGGATACCCAATTGAGGTACTGGGTGGCTTTATTTTACACACTTGTTAGGTACTCGAAAGGGTCAATAAGTGACATCTTTGAGGTTTTGTTGAAACACTAGCCTCAAATATCTTAAACATAGCCTACCACCTCATCAATAATTAGAATCTACATCGAATTATCATGTTCCCATGCATAGCTTGATCCTAGTAATGCATAGTCCCAAGATCTATTTTAATTTATTATACCCTAATTATTTTTTGTCTCGAATTAGTCCCTTAGAAGCCCAAGAGTTTCCTTACATCCAACAAGATTGAAAACCCCTTAAACCATTTTGTACCATAGGTTTGGCCCTAGCAAGAAACTATTATTTTGGACTTACTCAATCGCCACTCACATTGTTCCTCGTGGATTCGAACCCGACTCCTAGTTGGGTAAATATATTGAATGTCTATCTTTCACTTAAATTGATGTATAAGTTGAACAATATCCAGCAACGTATATGAGTTAGAGTCTTTCAGACATATGTTTAGATTTTTAGCATATTGAGTATTTTTAGATAGTAGTATTTGTACTATTCATCATTTGATTTCATTATTATTTATTAACAGTTTATTTTAGTTTATCTTTTTCCCAATATTTTGTTACCTTTTTAGTATTCAAAGTGTTATGCCAAGCCATGGGCTAGCTTGGGTCACTTGTGACTCTAAGCACCGTGTTACGACTAGGGGTAGTCTTGGTTCATGACAAACTAGGTATCAGAGAAATAGGTTTAAATTATCCTACAATATATGAAAGTCATATTATGTAGAGTCTTACTCTTGGGTGTGAAGCCCGCCACACTTAAGAGTGTGAGGCTATGAAATGTCTTAGGAAAAGTTTCACTTCATTCATTACTTATGTCGTGCTATAAAGTGTGAACTCTATTAAAATTCTTCTTTTAATATGTATTCTACATATTTATAGAAAATGTCTCCTAAGAGAACTAATGGAAGGATGAATGTGAATCAACAAGCACCACTGCTAGTTTTGAAAGACCCTCTGAATGAGCAGGTATCTATGCTGAATTTAGGGCTGCTTTCACAGCACTAGACCTGCCATTGAAACCCTAAAATAATTAGCAAGTTGTTGCCCCAGCCATTCCAGCTATGAATGCAACAAAAGATGGAGTTTGGTACTTCACTCAGATTAGTCCTTTGATTTTATTTGGGTCTAAGCTTGAAGAGGACCCATAAAAGTTCCTGGAAAGTATTCAAAAGGTCACTAAAATCATGGATGTCACCTTAGTTGAGAGTGTTGATTTGGTTTACACATGGATCAAGAAGTGGAAGGAGGACAAAGGTGCAGATGCAGGGTCAGTAGAGTGGGATGAGTTTGTTGCTGCATTTCTAGATAGGTTCTTCCTACTTGAGTTGAGGAAAGGCAAGGTGTAGGAGTTTATAGACCTGAAGAAGCATAATATAAGTGTGAAGTAGTATTTACTCAAGGTTACTCAGCTGGAAGGTTATGCTCTGACTATGGTTGCTGACTCTAGGGCCCAAATGAGCAAATTTATGTCAGGTTTCTGAAGAAGTAGTCAAAGAGTGTAGGACGACTATGTTGGTTAAGGAGATGGGCATTTTCAAATTGATGTTTCATGATGAATAAATTAAGGAAGAAAAGATCAAGGAGTAGGAAATGGAGAGTAAAAGAGACAGAACTGGTTTTTTTAATTTCTCTCAGTAGAGGTCAGATATTTGAAATCATTCTTAGTTCTGCCATAAATCTTCAGATCTAGCCACATCTTTTACCAGTGCTCCAATGCCCAAGTTCAGACAGGATACTCATAATGTAGTGACAGGCTCTAAGTCCTAAGGTAGTGACAATAGTGTTCTCACCAACCCAATTTACAAGAAATATGATAGGAACCACAAGGGTGAGTGCATGGTAGGTAGTGATTCTTGTTTTAGGTGTGGCAAGTCAGGAAATAGAGTGAGGGATTGTCTAGTGGTTGCAAAAAGAGGTAAGGATATTTTTCAGCCAAGTCAATCTAATTCTTCAACCACTCTAGTAGGCCACCCAACTCAGCAGGGTGCCACTTCTAGTGCAACTGGTGGACAACGATAGGATAGGTTCTATGTCCTTTAGACTCGACAAGATTAGGAGGATTCCCCTGATATGTTCACTGATATGTTGCAAGTTTTTCATATTCATGTTTATGCATTGTTAAACCTCGGAGCCACACTTACCCTCGTGACTCCCTATATAGTAGTAGATTTTGGTGACAACCCCAAAATTCTCACAAAACCCTTCTAAATTTCTACTCTAGTTGATAGTTCAATCATAGCCATATGGGTAAATAAAAATTTCCCATTCACAGTATCTAAGAAAGTCACCTTAGTCGATCTTGTAGAGTTAGACATGACTAATTTTGATAATATTCTTGGCATAGATTGGCTCTAATCTTGCTATGCCTCAGTTGATTATAGAAATAGAGTAGTCCAGTTTCAATTTCCAAATGAATAAGTCTTAGAGTGGAAGGGTAGTACCTCAGTGCCTATAGGTCAATTTGTCTCTTTTCTTAAGGCAAAGAAAATGATCTCCAAGGGGTGAACTTATCATCTTGTTTGATTCAGGGACTTAAGTTCCAAAAACCCCAGTTTTGAATTAGTTCTATTAGTAAAAGGATTTCTATAGGTATTTTTTGAATATTTGCTCAGAGTTCCTCCCGAGAAGGATTATTGACTTTGGAATAGATCTTTTTTAGATACCCAGCCTATTTTATTTCCACCATATAGAATGGATCAAGCCGAGCTTATGGAATTAAAGAAGAAATTGAAAGATATCCTAGACAAGGTTTTTATAAAGCTTAGTGTCTCTCAATGGGGTTCTCCAATTCTGTTCATATGCAAGAAAAATGGTTCTCTCAAAATATGCATCGACTCCCGTTAGTTAAACAAAGTCACTATCAAGAATAAGTATCCATACCCCAGGATTGATTACTTATTTGACTAACATTAGGGTTCCAATTATTTCTCTAATATAGAACTCAGATCCAGCTATCATCAGCTCAAAGTCAGAGAAGTGACATTCTAAAAACATCATTCAGAACTACGTATGGTCACTTTGAGATTATTGTCATATCTTTCAGACTAACGAATGATCCTATAGATTTTATGGACTTGTGAACAAGGTTTTCAAGACGTACTTAGACATGTTTGTTATAGTCTTCATTGATGACATCCTCATTTATTCTCGGAGTGAGGATGAACACCTAAATCACTTAAGAATTATCTTGCAGACTCTTAAAGATCACTAGCTATTTTCTAAGTTTAGAAAGTGTGGATTCTATTTGAAATTAGTAGCATTCCTTAGTTATATTATTTCTAGTGAAGACATTCGAGTTGATCCTAAAAGGATTGAAGCAGTGAGGAACGAGCCTAGAGCCATTTATCTATTAGATATCAGGAGTTTCTTGTATTTATCCACTACTACAGATGGTTTGTTGAAGGATTTTCCTCTATTGCTTCTTTCATGTCTAGACTAACTCAAAAGAAGGTCAAATTTTAGTGGTTTGATTCTTACGAGAAAAGATTTCAGGAGTTGAAGACTCGACTTACCTCTACTCCAATTTTTACTCTACCAGAGGGTTCAGATGGTTTTTTGGTTTATTGTGATGCTTCTAGAGTTGGTCTTGGTTGTGTGATAGTGTCGTAGATCAAGGTTATAACATATGCCTCTAGACAACTCAAACCTCATAAGAAGAACTACCTGACTCTTAATCTTGAGTTGGCAGTAGTTGTTTTTTCCTTAAATATTAGGAGTCACAATCTTTATGGGGTTTATATTGATGTGTTCACTGATCACAAGAGTCTTCAGTATGTGTTCAACCAGGAGGATCTAAATCTTCGATATAGAAGGTGGCTAAAGTTGTTGAAGTATTATGATATAAATGTTTTGTACCACTTGAGTAAGGACAATATTGTGGATGATGCCCTTAGTAGGTTGTCTATGGGTAGTGTTTCTCACATTGATAATGAGAAGAAAGAGTTATCTTGTGAGGTTCATCAACTTGCAAGGTTTGTTTAGTTAATTCAACCGAAGGCAATGTCTTGGTTTAGAATGGTTTAAAATCTTCATTGGTAGATGAGGTAAAGGAAAAGCAAGATAGGGAGACTATTTTTCTTAGGTTTAAAGAAGCAGTTCAGAATTAGAAGGTTGAAGTTTTCTTTCAAGGGGAGATGGTGTTGTTCGCTATCAGGGCAGACATTGTTTTGGATATAGGTGACTTGAGACATTGAATGTTAGAAAAATCTCATGATTCTTGATATTATATTCTCCCAGGATCCACTAAGATGTACCATGATTTGCGGATCTATTAGTGGAATGGCCTGAAAACGAATATCATGGAATTTGTGACTAAGTGTCCAAATTACCAGGATGTTAATTTTGAGAACCAGAGACTTGGTGGTATGATTTAAGAGATCACCATTCTTACTTAGAAGTGGAAAGTGGTGAATATGGACTTTATTATAGGGTTTCCTCATACTCACCGACAATGTGATTCTAGTGGGGTAATCGTGTGCCGAATGGATAAGTCAGCCCATTTCTTGCAAGTTAACGCTTCAGATTCAGCCAAATATTATACTAAACTCTGTCTTAGCAAGTTGGTGAAATTCCATGGGTTTCCATTGATTATTATTTTAGATAGAGGTACCTAGTTTACCTTTTTATTTTGGAAGAATTTTCAGAAGGGTCTTGGTACCTAAGTGAATCTTAGTAAGACCTTTCACCCACAAATAGATGGTCAGGCAGAGAGGACCATTCAAATATTAGAGGACATGTTGAGAGTATCCATGATTAATTTCAAGTGTAGTTGGAAAGAACATTTGCTTTTGATTGAGTTTGGTTATAATAACAACTATCACTCCAGTATTGAGATAGCCCCATTTAAAGCACTGTATGGTAGGAGGTGTATATTTATTATTGGTTGGTTTAAGGTTGGTGAAGCTGATTTGATAAGGGTAGATTCGGTACATGAGGTGATTGAGAAAGTTTAGTTGATTATAGAAAGACTGAAAACTGCTCATAGCCATCAGAAATATTATGTAGATGTGAGGTGAAGGGTGATTGAGTTTTATATTGATGATTTTGTCTGCTTGAAGGTTTCACCCATGAAAAGGGTGAAGATATTTGGTAAGAACGGAAATCTCAATCCCCTCTATGTTGGTTCTTATAAGATTTTGAGTCACTATGGTAAGGTTGCCTATGAGTTGGAATTGCATATAGAGTTAGCATCAATGCATCCAGTCATCCATATTTCCTTATTAAAGTAATACATTGGTGACCCAACATCAGTCATTCCTTTAGAGAGTGTGGGCGTGAAAGATAGTCTCTCTTTTGAAGATATCCCTATTTAGATCCTTAATCGCCAAATTCGTAAGCTAAGAAACAAAGAGGTCGCTTTAGAAAAGGTTCTATGAAATAATCTATCAGTTGAGGGAGCTACTTGGGAAGTAGAGGTAGATATGATGACCAAGTACTCCCATCTTTTCTCTTTGAACTCAATTCCAACTTGAGGTAATAGTTCCCTTAATTAATTAATTCTTTCCATCTCAAGCTATCTATCTATTTTCATTTAATAACATGTATTCATGGGTTTGGTTCAGTTCACGCATCAGTTATAAATTCAGTTATTAGTTCATGGTTTAGCTTGTAAGTGCTCAGTCCAAAAATTTAACTTTTTCCTTAGTATAGAAGCTTAGTCAGTTTTATTCGGGGATGAATGATCCCAAGGGGGAGATATTGTAACACCCCAAATTAATACTTTCTTTTCTATCCCAGTCAATCTAGCTATTTCCATGTCAAATTATGCATTCACAAGTTTGCTTGAGTCCATGTAATAGTTATAGATTCAGTTATCAACTCATTGTTTAACTCATGGGAGTTTAGTGTAAAATTACAGCTTTTTCCCTAGTGCTCAGCTTAGTCAGTTTCATTTGAGGACAAATAATCCCATGGGAGATATATTGTAATACCCCAAGTTTTTTATCTCTAGATGCAGTAAGAAGTACAAAATTGAATTATTTTTCCAATGCCACCAGTCTTGCCTTAATCCGATATAGTAGTAAAAAGTTATGGAAAATTGACTAAGGAACTATCAAACTGTCAGTGACATCGACTTTGGTAATGACTCGTTGTCAGGAAACAATGACTCATAGTGAAAACTTGTCTACACAATAGTAAGGAACCATAGAAATCATCCCCTTAAAAATGACCTTTCATAATGACTCATGGTCAGACTAAATGAGTCATCAGAACAGAATTTGTTGTCATAACATAAAGGACCCAAGGCTTAGGTCCTTAGGCCACGACTCCAGGACATGACTTGTGGTCAGATACTACGAGTCTTAGCCTAATCCATTATGACTGTTACTAGAAATTCTCTACACATTTTAAAAGTGGCTTTTTTGTCTTTTCCCACTCTTTTAACCTCAAAAACTATGACGTTTTATCTATCTTAAGGCTGAAATAAAAGGCTAAATCAACCAAATCCCATATGATGTTAAAATTTAATCCTACACTTATCTTCAAACAAGAAAAGAAGAGATTATTCTTCTCTAAAGAAATGATTATGGTTCGTCAATGTCAAGCACAAATTCTAAAGAGATCATCAAAGATACCTTCTCCAGGTATTTAGCATTTGTTTTCATTATTAATTATTACCAATTCATTTCAATTTAGCTTTCGCCTAGTATATTATTACTTCTTTAGTATTCAAAGCATTGTGTCAGGCCATGGGTTAGCTTGGGGTCACTTTTGACTCTAAGCATCGTGTTACGACTAAGGGGTAGTCTCAAGTAGTTATACTCAGAAATAGTCATAGAGCCTTATTCTAAGTGATCAAACTCATCTCTCATCTGATCCTTCAAATTGTAGGGCACAAACACGTCCAAGAAGGCCTCAACAAATTGATCCCAAGTAATATTTGGTGAATCAAGGAGTCTACAACTAACAAGTGACCTCCAACAATCCCTTCTATATCTCTCAACTAGTAGGTAGTGTAAGCAACTCTGTACGACATGAGCAATCCAAGTTTATACCACTTCCCCCAACACTCAATCAAGAACTCATAGGCATTTTTTTCCATATCACCATTGAACTTTAGTGAACCCAAGAAAGTAAATCTCTCAAACCTTTTATGATCCTCAGAACACATACCTATATTCAAACCAATAGGAGGCATAGTGAATCTAGTCGACTATGATCCCACCTAAGGAGGTAGCATAGGTGAAGGATAAAATTATGTACTCAGAATACCATAATTAGATACTGGCACTGAAGGAAGAACAACACTCAGAGCCTTTGGAATACCATAAGCAAATGTCAATGCCAATGGAGGAGCCACCTCAGAATCGGAGGAACATAATAAGCAGACTCTAGTGCAGATGGAGGTACTATACTCAAGGCAAGAGATACACAGTAAATAAGGAGGTTTAAGAATTGTCAACTAAAAAGAAACTAAACTAATGCGGAAAAAATAATGACTTAGGACAATCTATGGATAGAAGCCCAAGGTTAAGGCTTACGAATAATCATACTACGTTATTGAACTTCATTCGTTAAATCACTTATCTTGGTTGTTGATTCGTAGGGTTAATTGTATGATTAAGGTTTCCAACCTCTAATCCTTTACCTAACTTAGACATTACAACTACATCGTTGAGAGGGAATGTAATAATCCAATTAAGTGTATGTAAGCTGTCAGCCTACGTGTGAATCAAGTAAGGCATCTAAGTACATCCCTTTCCTAGATGCTAATTCAAATCTCTTATTTTATAATGAAACAAGAACCAAAGTTTGTTTATTCCCTAGTTCTATCTCCCTATTCCCTCTTCCGAGATCACAAGGTTGACAATTGATGTATTTTAAGGGTATCTAATCCTTAAAATAGTTAAAACAAAAATAAACAAACAACTAATATTTATAATCAAATCAACAAAATTAATTCAAAATGAAAGTAATCATGATCGTGTCCTTAACCCAAGAAAGGGAGTTTTAGCCTTTAATGGATATATTCATCATCCAATCCCTTGGACTAATGATACAAACCATGAAAGAAACTAAAGTAAAGAGATATAAACCCTAAAAAGAAGTTGTGGTAGCCTCCTCGATCCTGCAAGACATCCAAAAGTAAGTAAAAACGTGTATAAGGTCCTATTTATAGTAGAAGAAATAGCTCATGCCTTGTTGAACAAGGAAATAGTTTTTGGTCATCTGCGAACCCAGTGATTAACGTGTTGGAGAGCGTCGCATCGCGTCTAAATCGCATTGTTTCACTGATTTGGGTGCCTTTTGAATCCATTGGTGTGACTCACTCACCTATACTCCTTTCCACGTGCCTACACTCTCCCAATACTTTTCAGGTGTCCAAATTGGCGTCAAGCTGTGTTTTGTGCTTTCGTGATCCATTCCAAGCCTTTTTGAGTTGTTTCCACTTGATTTGAAGCTTGTAAAACCTTCATATATCATCATAGTGCATTAAACAAGAATACTATAGAATTAATCATAATAATTTAGAGACCAAAACAACACAACATCCTCAACGATGAACTAGAAACACGAGCTAAGCATAGGTTAAATTCATATTGAGCTTTAACTTATTGTTTTGACTCTTTTCTTGATCCAATTGACCCTTGAACATTATAACTAAGTTGTTTCACATATAAATACATAATAACAACCTTAGTAACTCATTAAAACACATTAGAACCCAACACAATAGACTAGAAAAACACCTAGCTCAAGCTAGTTACACTTGTTTTCTCGGTTGAACTCTAAATGCTCAAATTGAATCAAAACTCATGTGAAACCACCATTAAACATTGTAAACACATACTTGGACACATAAATGCTCATTTACATCATTATTAACCCATTAATCAAATGAATCATCCTCATAAAAGGCTAAATACTCTAGAGTAGTAGCGCTAGAATGCATAAATACACCCAACATCAGGCATGTAGCATCATAATAATCACCTGGCCTTGCCGGGCATATAGAATTATAATGTCATCATTAATATCATCAATATCATAGACATCCTCCAAAAATTTATCGAGTAGACATAATCAATATCATCATCAATATGGCCAATAGCATAATCATTAAAGTATTTAACAACTTAACCATGAACATAATATATTAACATAATCAATAATCATAATTGAAATCGTGAATTCTAGCATAAACAATAGCATGATTGCCAACACAGTAAATAAGCACGATCTTTGACTTAATCACTAGCATATTCAATAATATATTCAATAAGCATGCTCTTTAGAATAATCCATAACGTATTCACCAATATAGTTATTAAACATGACCTCTAACGTAAATCAATATGTACTATCAAACATAGGCAATAACTTGTCAATGGCCTAATTAATGGCTTATCATTATCATAAAAGACAGCTTATCATTAGCTTGGACAGTATGTAATTCATGTCATAATCTATAGATTATTCATAGCATGATCACTAGCTCAATTTATGGCTACGTCAATTTCATACTCAAGGGATCATTCAATAGTATATTCGGTAGCCCAATCAATAGAATATTCAAAAGCTCATCAATTATCATAAGCTTAATCAATAACTCATTCATAGCATACACATTAAGCATTACTACCAACATCATTCATCCTAACCAACAAGTGCCAAGGCATCTAAATATCATCAAAATAACCATCATCCTAGATGTACACGAGCATATCAAGGGTCTTTAGTAACTATCACAATTCTTGGCCTAAGGTGAGTCGAAGTGCCCACTTCTAAATCTCCAAAATCATTTGTCAAGAAATATATACTTTGGACTAGGCTAAGGTATCTAAATCCACTTTTAGATGTTAAACAAGTCAAAACTAGTCCTAGGATAGCAATTCATCCTAATATAGAGAAACTAGATCAATTTCACCTATGGTAAAGCTATCTGAGGAAGTTTCATCCTATACTCAAGTGACCAAGGAAATCTTCAAATTTATTGAGTAACTAAGGTATTTCCATCCTAGAAAGAGCCTACAAGGTTAATTTCATCTAAGATAGGAATAACTAAGCTAATCATGCCAAAAATGATAGTCAAAATAGCCTAAGAGATCCAACTAATCCCAAGTATTTTAATTTATCACATCACCACCTAAATCCCATCCCAAATCTAATACAATATCACAAACATACTATGAGTTAGCTCAATCTAACAAGGGGGTAAAGCCTATCCTACCTGGACGCCGAAGAAAAACTCACAAGAATTTCTAAATTTCTGTTTTTACCTTCCGAGAAGCTTCTGCAAGATTCCAAGTTATAAAAATCATATTTTACTCATTAATACAAATATAATAATACTCATATTGCACTATTGTTCTGTGGATCCAAAAATCACTTCAAAACCCATTGTGAGTCCTACACATAGAAATTGCATTTCCCAAACCAACGTAACCTTCTCACATTCCCAAGACATCATTAATCTCAAAAATAGGTAAAATACAAGCTAAGTTGGGGCTAAAATCAAGCCCTCAGGATTTTGAGGGTTTTGAACAAGAAATCAAGAAAATCTACCAAAAAAAAGGTGAATTCTTACTTCAAGTGATTGGGTGAAGAATGAGAAAAATCGGGTTAATATGGCCTATTTATACCTGTCGCGGGTACTCGGGTCTCTTAATCGCAACCTGACCTTTGTGATTGCGGTATATTGAGGTTGCACCACGCTATTGCAATGCACCAGATAACAACAATAGACTTGGAATTTTCCAAGTCTTCGCCAAGCCATCAGGATTTATTTGGAATCCTGTATACGCAGATAGATTATGTAATAACACCAAATTCAATGTTTGTGACTCAATGGCATAGTTAAAATCTCCATCTAAGATCATTTCGACAAAATGTGGATCCCACAACCATATTTCATTTACATAACTTTCCGACCAATAGGCCGAAAGGAACTCGGATGCCTTGGGACCCAAACCAAGAGTCCTTCTAGCTTAAAATCAATATCTTGAAGTTGTTGGAATAGTTAGAATTTGCATTCAAGGTGGTTTGATTGAAGTTTTCACCTGGTGGCCTTTTTGAACCAACAAAAACTTCAAAATATGTAATTTGCTCTAAAAAACAAACGAACTACCCTGTAATCATACTGTCAGTTCCAGCAAGTCATAAATAACTTGGGGTATTTATAGAATATCTCTAATGGAAAAAATCAGCAGAAATATAGAAAATGACCTAAAGGGTATTTAAAATATCCACCACTAAAAGAACGTTCAACTGCGAAAGTTAAGAATTAGGATGTACCTGAAATCTCAACCTAGTGAGGATACTGGGTTTGCTCTCGCTCTCGATCTCCAAACTAGCCTCCTCTACTGCATATTGCCTCCACTAAAACTTAAGTACGGTAATCTCCCTAGTGAGAAGCCGCCTAGCATCACTGGACAAAATAAGTACAGACTCTTTCACAAAGTTCAGCTACTCATATAACTAAACTGAGTCCCATCTAAACAGATGAGCCGAATCAGGAAGCTATCGCCGCAAAATGGAAACATGGAAAATTGGATGGACGGTAGCAAAATATGGATATAGAGATGACTCATAAGCCACCTCACCAACTGTGTAAAGAATGTCAAAAGGTCCAATATATCTAGGGATGATCTTTCCCCTCCTCACAAACCTCATCACACCTTTCATAGGGGACACTCGAAGAAATACTCGATCACCAACTCTGAATCTCAAGGCATAAAGTTTAAGGTCTGCATAGGCCTTCTGCGTACTTTGATTTTCTTTAAACCTATAATGAATCACCCTGACTTTATCCAACGACTTCTAAAGAAAATCAGTACCATGGGGTTGAATCTCGGAGTCTCAAGACACCCAATCGGAGAACAATATCTTACCATACAGAGCCTCAAAAGGCATTATCTCAATACTCAAATGATAACTATTTTA
Organism: Capsicum pubescens; assembly: GCA_030864215.1. Lineage (NCBI taxonomy): Eukaryota > Viridiplantae > Streptophyta > Magnoliopsida > Solanales > Solanaceae > Capsicum > Capsicum pubescens. The sequence goes on along the minus strand of CM061538.1, from coordinate 101,457,667 downwards.
TAAGTAAACTCTTCCAAGGCTAAGTGATCCCCCCACTGGACTTCAAAACTATAACACTAGCTCGAAGCATTTCCTTAAGCCCATGAATAGTCCTTTCAGACTGGCCATTGGTTTGCAGATGGAAGATGGCACTAAGATCTACCTGAGTACCCAACTCCTCCAGAAAACCTCAGTTCAAAATAATAGATATGGGCACACCATGCAAACAAACTACCTCATGCACATAGATGTGGGCTAACCTCTCAGAATTGAAGGACATCTAAATAGGAAAGAAATGTGCAAACTTGGTCAATTGACCCACGATGATGACACGACCCAAAACAGGGACTTGTCGTAATAGGCATCTCAAGTCCAACCAGGACCAGAGACCTCCCCCAATACCCAATCCAACCAACCAACATATACCCTGAGTCAGATGAATTCCAAACATATAACAAGATAGAGTATTTTAAAATGTAATGACTTTAGGATAGATCTACATCTGAGACCAACCCAACCAAGTTAATCCACCCAATAGCCAACCAACCAAGATAACAACCCAAATCTATATCACAATAAACCCATACCCAAGTCCACAGTTGTCCATATAAGGCCTCTAAACAATGTCCAATAATACCTAGTTAGGACATGCCCCCGACCACAGTCAAACACAAATGTCAAGGAAATAGTAAAAGAAAAAGATAAACTATAATATGAAATGGGACTTTCAAAGAATAAAAGATCACCATTTCAATCTGACTCAAGCTATCCCTAAATCTCCAAGGTACTAAGCAGGAGGTGTGATAGTATGGTCGGTTCCTGCATCATATGGAGAAATAGTGCCCAAAGATGGGTTAGCGAGTGAACGCTAGCATGTACTCATGAATAAGGATAAAGTAATATCATTATTTAAAACAAAAGTAAATAACCATATCCAATCACTTACATATATACGTATATGCCATGCAAGGAAAGGAAACCGGGTTTAGTATGCATTAAAAATATTTAACCTGGGTTGTGTAGATTTACTATTATAATCCACCCACGGGCTATATAGGCCCAGTGTTACTTCCTGAATGGGCCCCAGTGCATGTAACCTCACAAACTGGAGATACCATAGGTGGCTGGGGATTTCCTTGTACCCTTTGCCCTCTATGATACATATGTATGTGTATATACTTGGGGGATTCCCTTGTACCCCACAAGTACGTGGTCATCAAGACCAATTGTCATGTCAGCAAACATGAGTTTTCAGTGTCAACCTTTCGGACTCACACCTTCGCGATTAGCTATCATAACCCCCATTATTGCCTAATTAAGACATTTGACACATAACCAAAGCACCAATTCCAAGAGGCAATTATTAAGGCCTTTATTAGTGGTATCGTGATACCGACTATAGCTTCCAAGCAATGTTATTAGACAACACTTAAGGGATTCCTTCGTACCCCACAGACTCCCTTATTAAAATCACTTGGGGGTTTCCGTATACCCCATAAGGTTTTCAAAACCATCCTTAACAATTCAACTATTTATTTCATGCATTAGTTTTCAAATTAGAAAATCAAACCAAACACTATGGGGATTCCATCGTACCCCTATCATCTTAGTTTACAATTAAACCAATACTATGGCCACCAAGGCCTTTCCAAGTTATTTAAAATTAACCAAATCAATTTAGATTCCATTACTATATTATGAAATGTAAAGTTTTCAATAAAATCAAGCTATGTGACAAAACTATTCTCATAGGCATTTTAACAAACATATTGAGGGCATATAATTTCAAAAACCAAAACCAAGAACCAATTGACCATTCCCATGAAACCACATGTTCAATTCCATAATTATAACATAAAAAACATAAGAAAAACATAGGGAAATATTATCCAATCGTCAGTAATCGAAACCCCTAAAATATATTTCAAAACAAACATAAATTCACAATTATGCCATGAAAACCATTAAGTCACACACGATTGTAATTGAACTAACAATGAGGGAGGAGTAACGTGCCTTATTTATGAAGATTCACGAAGAGAATTTGGTCTTTAATGCTCTAGATGAACACTTTAAGGAAACCCTAGCCCAATCTTTTTAGAGAGTTTTAGGAGTGTTTTGATCTTTCCAAGTGTGTTATGAGAGGCCACAAGGTGTTATAAGATGTGGGGACTTAAAGGTTTTATGTGGTAAATGTCTAAAATACCCTCATCTTAAAATCTGAAAAATGGTGCGCATAAGGATACGACTACACCACCCAAACCATACCCACAACATACGAGTGATACCCATCACTTGTACACTAGGCAGCAACTTGGACCCCAATATTGTCCAACATATGACCACAAGGTCCAACTCGTATCCATAACATATGATTGGTACCCTTAAACTGTACCTTAGGTAGAATTATCTAGGAAAGACATAGGACATCATATGGTTTTTCACTATACTTCTCGTACCCTAACATACAACTAGTATGATGTCTTCTCATACCCTGGACAGTGAACAACCAAACCATATTAATTATCATACGAGATGAGGACCCTAAACCGTACCCACATCATACGACAAGTACCCTCAAGTTGTATGATGTCCAGAATCACAAACTAAAGAAATTTTCTAAGGGTCAAAACTAGGGTGTTTCAATTCTTCCCCACTAGGATCATTCGCCCTCGAATGACGGGTAAAGGTAAACATAATACTACCCATCAAACTCCTCTTTAAAAAATTTAGAAAACAAAGACATTAAGGAATCACTATGTCCTTTAACAAAGATAAACAATAGAAATATTAAGAATACATACACACTTTAAGCACGATTATCTGAAATGGAGAACAAATGTGGATACTTGGACTTTATGTCATCTTCCGCTTCCCAGGTAACCTCTTCCTCCAAAACCATGCATCTAATCTAATATCCCCTAAATACGGCCAAACCCTCTACCAATCTTTCAACATAAAGACAACACTCCTCTATTTCAACCTCCCAACTCACCCCACAAATATATAATTAGAGGGATTGAGTATAATCGCATATCCATCCCATGTTAAAGACCAATTGGGAGTTAAAGGTGCGAGTGGAAGCCATGGGACCCTATACTTTACACTATTCTGATAATACCACCCCGTCAACCACTTTAATCAACAAACCTCAGGTCTTAACTAAGAAGCTTTAGCTACGTAACACAATGGTTGGGTACCTACCAATCACCACGCACCATAATATCTTTACTACACCCATTGTATGGATTTCCTCACCAAAACTAACACCTTTAATCACTATCATAAAGGTTTTCACCATGCCACCCCTCCGCAATTATTTCACATGACAACATTCATCTCATTCTTCGGTCTACATTCATAACCTTAGCTCTAGTAGTCACCCTAGAATTTCACAACAAAGGACATTTACTCTCTTATCCAAAACATCACTATGCCCCCAAGGTTGCACCATCCCAACATAAGAAGGGTCACTGAGGATCTATAGTATAAGCATAAAAAAAATAGGGGTTACTTTCCAATTACAATCCCTATTTGCCGTACTACCCAAGAAGAGACCTGCAAAATAAGATACAGTACTATAAGCACGAGGTAATCTAAAGCAACCACCCAGGTTATAAATGAAGAATTATTTCAACATAAACACATCATAATACGAGTCCATAGGATTGAGCACCGAAAGAAACATGACTCCATACATCATAGGTAGTGTAACGTAAATCCAAGATTCATATTCAGGGAACAAAGCGAAGGTTGCCGCATGAAACTACTATTTATTAGAACCAGGCATGACGTAAGACATAAATATACGAATCCTGAGAGTCATGGCATAGATCTTGAACACCTAGAAGCTCAAATTTTTTAGGACCATTATTGCCTTTTATTCAGGGGCTGAAGTATGGACATACGCGGCACATAGAATACAATCATTAAGCTTAAGCACAATTAGAATGCGTACAACAATAGTAGAGTTCCCTCATAATCGAAATAGGAGGGAATCACTAAAATAGGAGTAAATTCACCCCAACTTTCCCTTGAAGTCCACCGCTAGTAGAAAATATAAGATTAGCGCTTCGATCTTCATCTTACTACACCTACAAGCACAACACTCCACTTTAAGGAGTATTACTATGGATATGGACTAGGGACACTTGGCTCTTTTATACTTAAAACCTTATCAATCCAGGTTCTACCTGGGGTCCAAGATAGCCTCACAAACCCCACACCCTAACCCATTCAATGACATAGCCCTAATCTATAAGTTCAACCTAGATCTCCGGCCTTTATATCACAATTTTCCCACTCCTGTATCCCCTGAGTCATCAACCTCATCTCTTCAGCACACCCCACCAAGCCTACCAATCTACCCCCATAACTCTCACCTAGTTATCTTCAAACTAACATACTCAATTCACTAAAATCAACATATAAGGTTCAAACTTAGTGTCTATCAACCATCATGCACTACTAACCAAGTACCCCATATAGAATAAACATATATGTTCCACCCCACGAGGAGGTTACCCCAAATTCCTTATCCACCCACCAGTACCCTATACATACCTAGAGAAAACCATCCCCCTTATACCCAAAAGAACAAAAACACCCAACAGAGAAATACTAGAGTGGACAAACCCTTATCAAAGGATACTCAGGATATTCCTTAAGCTACTTTAACTTAACTGGAGTCATTCTACAAAGAGGGATAGGGACAAAACAATATTTGGAAAGAAGGCTAATCCCAAAATCAATTTCTCCATTGGGTGGGATACCAGGAAAGTCATCAAGGAAAACCTCAAAAAATCAATTAACCATGGGAACAGAATGTGACGAAGGACCTTTCAAGTTAGAATCTTTAACTCGGATCAAATGGTAAGGACACCCCTTGGAAATTTACTTCTGAGCCCTAAAATACAATATGAACCTCCCCTTAAGAGCTAGGTAACCACCCTTCCACTCAATAACCAGCTTTTTAGGGAAATTAGAGATGACTCTATGGGTCCAACAGTCTAAAGATGCATGGCACAAGTTCAACCAATCCATACCTAATATGACATTGAAATCAACCATATCTAATTCAAACAAATCCACCACAGTTTCTTTACTACAGACAGATACCACACACCCCTTATAGACTCTTTTAGCAATCACAGAGTTTCCGACTGGGGTAGAAATACAAAAAGGGTTTGAAATACACTCGAGACCAAAACAAAGATGAACAACCACAAAGGAGGTCACATAAGAGAAGTGGACCCCAGATCAAGTAAACAGTACACATTATGGGAAAAGAGTTCCAACATACCAGTAATGACATCAGAAGATGCCTCGGACTCCTGAGGGATAGTGAGATCATCAGGACAGTCCCGTCCAATAACGAGGCCCAAAGTAGCCCCCTTGGTGTAGGAGCTAGAGAAGTGGCAATCGGGATCATATTTTCCCTAGTGACAATCCTTATGAGACACTCCTACTACATGTGGCCCAACTGACCACAACTAAAACACCTATTCCTCCCCTTATAGCAATAACCACAGTGCAACCCGCTATAAAATCGACAGGGAGGATAGGGTGGGGCTGACTGCAATACACCAGCCTAAAAATAATAATCACTAGAAACCAAAGAATAAAGGACACTGACAACAACCTAGAGACTTCCCGGATTCCCTTACTCAGACCACTATCTACCACATCTACCACTATTTCTCTGACCCTTCACCTAGTCTGAATATTCAGACTTCTTGCTCTTTCTATTTCTCGGCCTTGCCTTATTCTTCCTTACACTAATAGGACAGGACTATCATGAAAAATATATCATTATCTGGGTCAACAGTTGAATAGAATATCAAAACTCGATATTGATAACCTCCTTAGGGTGATAGAGCATGAGTGTCACCTTCTAGAGTAGGGTCAGTACAGACTAGTGAAACTTCCTAGAGACTGGTGGAACTCCATAGGGATAATCAGAAGCAGTGATCATTAACTAGATTTGTACCCCATGGGTTGAACGAGATCCATCCACATCATTATCGAGTGGGATGGATGAGTTTCCATAAGCTTTAGTTGGAAAGGCATGAACTGAAAGGTGAACAAAAGAAGATTTAGGGGAGAGTTTAAGACCCTAGACCCTGTAGTCCAAAAATAAAAATAACAAGAAGGTGAAACATTCCTAGATGCCTCATAGTCTCTCCCTTATAAGTGTAGCATGCTACACACTCATAAAAAAACTCTACTTGACACGGCTTTGTGGTCACCCTATGAAACCAAAACCTAGGCTCTGATACCAACATGACACGACCCAAACTAGGGACTTGTCATAATAGGCATCAAAAGTCCAGCCAAGATCGGAGACAACAAGTCCACAGTTGTCCACACAAAGCCTCTAAATGATGTCCAAGAATATCTAGTCGGGACATGCTCCCGACCATAGCCAAAAACAAATGTCAAGAGAATAGTAAAAGCAAAAGATAAACTATAAAATGAAATGGGTTTTCCGAAGAATGGAAGCTCACCACTTCAGTCTAACTTAAGTTGTCCCCAAATCACCACGTCACTAAGAAGAATGTGTGATAGTATGGCCGATTCCTACATCGTGTGGGGATACAGCACACGAAGATGGGTTAGCGGGTGAATGCTAGCATGTACTCAGGAATAAGTATTATTAATTCCATTATTAAAACCAATGTAAATAACCATAAGCAATCATATACATATATACATACATACCATGCCGGGAAAGGGAATCGAGTTTAGCATGCATTAAAAAACTTTAAAATAGGTTGTGTTGCTTTACAGTCATGATCTACCCACGGGCTATATAGGTCTAGTGTGACCCCCTGAACGGGCCTAGTGTCTGTAGCCACATGAATTGTAGATACCATAGGTGTTCGGGGATTCCCTTGTACCCTTTGCCCTCTATGATACATATGTACATGTATATACTTGGGAGATTCCCTTGTACCCTACAAGTACATGGTCAGCAAGACCAATCCTCATGTCGTAAAACATGAGTTTCCAATATCAACCTTTCAGACTCAGACCTTCACAGTTATATATCACAACCCCTATTATTTCCCAATTAAAACATTTGACATATAGCCAAGCCACTAATTCCAAGAGTCAATTATTAAGGCCTTTATTAGTGGTATCGTCATACCGACTATAGTTTGCAAGAAATGTTATTAGCCAACACTTAGGGGATTCCTACTTACCCCACAGACTCCCTTATTAAAATCACTTGGGGATTCTCGTGTACACCACAAGGTTTTCAAAACCATTCTTAACCATTCAACCATTTAAACCATGAATTAGTTTTCAAAGTAGTTAATCGAACCAAACACTTTGGTGAATCAATTGTACACCACTCATCATAGTTTATAATTAAACCAATACCATGGCCACCAAGGCCTTTCTGAGTTATTTAAAATCAACCAAAACAATTTAGGTTTCATTACCATATTATGAAATGTAAAGTTTTAAATAAAAGTCAAGCTATGTGAAAAAATCATTCTCATAGGCATTTTAACAAACTTGTTGAGGGAACATAATTTCCAAAACCAAAACCAAGAATCAATTGACCATTCCCATGAAACCACATGTTCAATTCCACATTTATAACAAAAAACCCATAATAAAAACATAGGGAAACATTATCATAAGATATTTTTCTTACTCGGATGATACAAGATGGAAATATCATAATCCTTAAGCAACTCCATCCATCTACACTGTCTAGCATTTATCTCTCTCTAGGTCATGAGATGTTAAAGACTACGATGATCGGTGAAAGTATCACAATACAACCATAAAGATAATGCCTCCAAATCTTAAGCGTGAAAACTACTGTTGCCATCTCCAAATCATAAGTGGGGTAGTTATGCTCGTAAACCTTAAGATATTTCAAAGCATGAGCAATAACACAACCCTGCTGCATCAAAACACAACATAGTCCAACACTAAAAGAATCATAATACACAGTGAATCCCTTACCCTCAACAAGAAGAGCTAGAATAAGAGTTAAAGTAAGAAAAATTGTAAATTTTCCAAATCTTGACTCATACTCTTAGACCATCGAAAAAGAACCTCCTTTCGATTCAATCTGATAATAGGCACTAAAATAATAGCAAAACCCTCAAGGAATCATCTATAATAACTGGCCAACCAAATAAAGCTACGAACGTCTATCGGAGATATAGGTCTATCACATTCATGAATTGCCTCAATCTTAGCTGGATCCACCATAATACCATCCTTAGACACAACATGCCTACAAAATGTCACTAACTCAAGCAAAAATTTAGACTTAGAAAACTTGGCGAAAAGCACATGATCTCCCAAAGTCTAAGGCAAAATCAAATATTGTACATGCTCCTCTCTACTCCTTGAATACCTCCTTGAATACATAAGGATGTCATCAATGAACACAGTTATGAAGGAATCCGAATAAGGTATGAACACTCTATTTATCAAATTCATAAATGCGATAGGGGTATTAGTCAAGACAAATGACATCACCAAGAATTCATAATGACTATAACGGGTCCTAAAAGTTGTCTTTGGTACATCCTCAGCCTGAATCATTATCTACTGGTAACCAGATCTCAAATCAATCTTAGAGAACACCGCTTCACCCTAAAGCTGGTCAAAAAAATCATCAATGTGAGGCATAGGATAATGGTTCTTCATTGTCACCTTATTAAGATGCCTATAATTAATACACATACATATGGAGCCATCTTTCTTCTTCACCAAAACATAGGATCTCCCTAAGGAGACATACTCGGTTTAATAAAACCCTTACTAAGAAGATCTTAGAGTTAAGAATTCAGCTTCTTAAACTTGGTAGGAGACATACAGTTACGTTCCATAGAAATAGGTCAGGTGCCAGGCTCAAGATCAATAGAAAAATCAATCTCACAGGAAGGGGGAATACTAGGCAGGTCAGCAGGGAACACATCAGAAAACTTACAAACTATAAGATTAGAGTCAAGTGACGGACTCTCCACACTAGTATCACAAATAGAAGCAAGATAAAACTCACAACCCTTCAAAATAAGCCTCATTAGCAGAAACATAAGAAATAATCCCTAGGGCTTGTGCCTAATTGCTCTCTACCACACGACTAGGGGTATACCAGTCATGGTTAAGTTAATAGACTTGGAAAAACAATCTATGACCGCATGATAGTGGGATAACCAGTCCATACCTAGAATTACATCAAAATACACTTTATCCAAAACAATAAGATCATCATGAGTATCAATATCATTAACAGTCACAACACAGGATCTAAACACCTGATGTACTACTAAAGGATCACTCATGGGAGTAGATACATACAAGGTCATATATAATAGATCCCAAGATAACTCTAATTATTGAGCATAATAAATAGAAACATAAGAATAAGTGGATCCTAGATGAAATAAAGTAAGGTCCAACTGAAGACATACCAAAATTGTACCTTTAACTATAGAATCCGAAGACTCATCCTCGGGTCTAGCAGTTACTGAATACAATTGACCACGCCTGCCACCTAGCTAACTCTAGACTGACCTCTATCTTACCTTCCTAAAAACCTCCATGAGTTCCTAGGAAACCAAACCTACGACCCTGATGACCACCTCAAGCTGAGGGATAAAGTGTTCTAATAGGGGAAACACTCTGAGTTGAAGCAACAATCACCTTATGACTAGGGAAATCTCACGAATAATGACTAGAAGCTCCACAACTATAACATAACACCAGAGCTAAACCATAACCAAGAGATCCGGCTGATTAAGAATAACTACCACATCTAGAATGACCAGATGATGAACCTCTCAAAGACTAACCACTACCCTTACCATGGCAATCACTAGCACTAGACTTACCTCCATTGATAATCTAAAGTGTTGTATGAATAGGTCGACTAGGATGACTCTGAGACTGATAAGATGGATACGAAGGATATCTACCATTAAAATGGCTAGCATTGAATTGAGAACTACTATGGCTCCCACTAAAATTACCCTAATATTTAGGTCTTTTATCGTTGTCTCCACGAGCCTCACGATGCATCTCCTTCATAAGTTAAGCATAATCAAAAACTATAGCAAAATACCTACCTACAACAACCAAAAATTATGTAGACATATAAAAGGGAAGTCTCACCCTCTAACAAAGTAATAAACTCTCTCATACTCAGTATCTAGAATAGAGGTCACATGCCTATCCAACTCATGTAAATGAGCCTCATACTCTACAACTATCATAGAGCCCTACTCCAATCTAGAGAATAGATCCCTCAAATGATCCCTAAGGTTGTGAGTCATATACTTCTCCATGAATATCTATAGAAACTGAGCCCATGTCAAAAAAAAAGATCAAGATGGTCTAGAATCCATATAAACTCTCCAATAATATTGAGCAGCCAAGTCCAACTAAAATATGGTGTAATCCACACCACGAGTCTCAACAAGACCCAAATTATAGAGCCTGTCCTCTTAAGCAATCAGAAACTCATACGCATCCAAGACCGAAGCACTAGAAAACCTAAGAAAAGCCAATCTCAAGAATCTACCCAACATATTCAGCTCCTCAACAGACATATCAGGCTTGGAAACCACTAGCTAAGAAACTACAGGCATAGGAGGAACCTCAACTCTAGAAGCCTCAACTACAGGATACGCCCCCACCTCTATACTACTCTGATTTGTAGATATTATACTATCAGATGACGTACCACCAACTATCCCCAGAAGATAAACTAAGGAATCTCTAAGCACTGAAGAATAAATAACCTTGGTGGGGCGTAGGCTGGTCCATATCCCACCGCTGGCTGGGGAAAAAAAATCTCTAGCTCATGAGCGAGAATAGAGTTTGGGGAGGACCCCTATCATGGACCCTAGCTGGGATACATCTCGTAGTTGTCCACACCTCTAGGTTATCCATATATAGAAGTAGGATACCTAGGCTCGATCTCATGACACTCATTACATATAGCAATAGCATGTGTCCTAGCCATCTTGAAAAGAGTGAAGTCAAAGAAATGTCTATAAACCAACTCAGACACTTAGCATGATATGAGTCAAAGAAGTGAAGCACTCCTAAGAATGTCCTATAGCCTTCTGAGGATAGAAAACGAACATCATTATTCTAACCCGTGGGACTTTACTAGACACTTGCTCTTGTACCAACAATACCAATGTAGCCTAGGCTCTGATACTAATTAGTCATGACCCAATTTATAAGTCATGATGGCACCTATTCTATCCCCTTAGTGGGTAAGCCAAACCATAACCAGGAGTTAAACACAATAGGTTAATTAGGTGGAAATGCCCCAAAATGGCCTAATAGGAAATCCAATACAATAAATAAGAAAGGCAATAGAAATAGTTTAAAGGTAGTCACTACATAAATACCATCTCATGACCTGGTAGAGTCAGTACAAGAGTATCTTTTAATAAAAATATAACCCAAGTATATAGAATATTCAATACACATATATCTAAGCAAAAGACTGAACACAAAAAGATAGAAAAAAATAAGTGACTCCGACTCTATGAGATCACCTTATCTCCGAATACTAACTCAACCCAAACATTGATTAACAATGGAAACTAGTACTCGAATTTGCACCAAAAAGGTACAAAAATATAGTATCAGTACCAAATAAATAGGTACTCGGTAGGCATCATTGACCGACTTGGCTAAATCATGATATAAGAATGATAGAATGCCAGATAACATAACTAAGTCAAGGTAAAGAAACTGTAACACCCCGCATTTTTAAGCTCAAAATTGAACCATCATTCCTGCGTGTTAAACTCAAATCCCATGATTTATATTTGAAAACATGTGTCATGATCATTATCCTAGTGTGAAGAGTGCTTATGAGGTGAAAATATGTACAAAGGAATCACTTATAGCAAAGTTGAGCTAAGAACCTTTGACTCGGACAAATTTTGGTATTCAATTATACAAGGGTAAAATTTGAAAAGTCTAAAATTATATGTAATTGAATTATCTTTCCAAAAATACCAATTTTGTCTTAATCTGATATCCAAGCGAAAAGTTATGACCATATTTATGAGAAATAGTACGTGTAACACCCCGTGCGTTTAAAGCTCAAATAATGCATTAAAAATGACCTTTAGGAACCCCATTTTGATGGTAAACCATGTTTAGATGTTATGGGTTCTTTTGGAGGTGTTTTTAGACATTGGAATTAGGCATGCGTCGCCAAATAAACCCTCCACTAAGGTGATGCATTACATAAAAAATGCCAATAGCCACTGGATGGGCTTGGCTTTTGGTGTGGGCCACCAACCTTAGGGTATTGTTTTGGTATACGTTGCCCACCCTCAGGTGTAATTTGGTAATGCGCAACTAAGCAAAAGTGAAGTGCCAAAATTACTCCAATTTGACTTAGTTTAAGGGAGTTGAGGTCTTTTCACACCCCTAAACCATTTCTAATCCTTATTAAATGAATTAAGAGGAATTAAAACACATTATTTCCCACTTTCATGAGATTAACTCATGTAATCCCTTTCCCTCCATCCAAGAACAAGAAATTCAACCTTTTTCTCCAAGAATTCAAGTATCCATACTCCAAGTTCAAGTTTTCTTCAAGGATTCAAGTAATTGAGGGATGTGGGATATTTATCAATGGGGTCCATTCACCCATTGAGCCTAAAAACCCTCTTTTTGGTTCAAGTATGGATTTTACTCTAATTTATTATCATCTTCCATGTAGATTATGAAATTCATCCATTTTTCCTCCTTGTTTAGCATTCAAATTAAGCTAATAGTTTTATCCTATAGGAATCATGTTCCTACATGCAGAAGTGTCAATACCCTAGTTCATGTTCAGTTGGCATCATGTCAAATTCTCAAATTATTCATTAAACTGTATAAACATGATATTTTTCCAAGGTTAACTTGTTCCCATGTTAACATTCATGAAATTTATCAGACTATTGAAATACCTCATGTTTTGGGTCTATGAATTATGATTTTACGTCACTGTTTTAAGTTTTGTTATAGATGTTTTGTAATTATTTGGTGCTTGTGGATTATGAATACCTAATACCTACATGTTTACTTATGTTTTAGACTTTTCAAGTAATGAGTTAGTCAAATCATGATTTTATTATTAAACTCAGTTTGTTATGATCATGTTGAGCACTATCAGTTTACATATTTATAATTACTTCAAAATCTGTATGCACTATTGTTTTTTAAATACCATAACCTAAGATTATCAGTTATCAATGCATGCACCAGTTAGTATTCAATGTATTTCAATTAGGAGTAGGATTTAACACCTAGTGGGAGGTGTGGGTTCAACACATACTACTTTCCCAGAAACTATGTGCCACCAT